>JAQMCX010000047.1:4294460-4337944 GCA_029814765.1 Acanthurus leucopareius
AGAGAAGCCGAATATATACTCCGTATCGGATGCCGTGGCTGTTTGTGGTTGGCTGAGAGATGTGAACTCATTAGTTGACATCACACTTCCAGCTGCCGTCAGGTTGAGTTTCCATTAAGCGTGACAAACGTTTTTGATCTGACATCAGATATGACGGGACACTTAATATAGATACAAATGTATATGCTGGCTCACACGGCTACATTAAATAGTGGTTGCTGTGATTGTTCATTGCATTGAAATATGCCTCACACTCTGGAAACCTGCTTGTGAGGTTTTGGTGACGTGTGCGCACTGTGTGCCTGTCAGCCAAATTACCACTACACCGGGCGCGCTTCACCTGCGCTGAGAATAGACCAGGTTGGAGCTGGCGAGCTTTCAGCGCACCTTTCGCGCAGTGTTTTGGCACTAATTGTCACTACGCCAAGCTGAATCTGTCGACACTTCTCCCTGGTGCGCTGCCACACCCATCTCGGCACAGCCTGGTCTACCAAATTGCCAAATTGGCTGCGCACGGTGGTGCGCTGGACGAAAGTACCACTGCGCGGGGTGCTCCACGCTCTGCCACCCTGCGCTGCACCATGAAATTAGAGCCCTTAGTGTAGAGAGATATTGTAGAATAGGTCCCTACTGCCAACCTAAAAAAGAAAAGAGGATCCTTTTTAAAAAAAGTAATTTATAATAGTATGTCTTATCCCACTAACCCTTTGCTGTCTTTTACTCTCCATACAGTATCAGACTGGGCAGACATTGCCGTGATTCCCCAGGCCTCAGCTACGCTGCCCAGACTGTGGTGGACTGCCAACCTTATCTCAGGATAGTTAGAAAAGATGGACTCGATACTGAGAGATACCATCTGGATTCTCCGAGGCCTCCCATGTGACCAAGAACACAATATAATAATTAAGTTGTCCCTGAAGGGCTAAGGCTTCAAGACATGGTGAACATCAAGCTAACTTTTTTGGCAACATCCCACAGAATTAAGAAGACTGAGGCTTTTTCCACCGTGGTTTAATATCTCAACAGACAAAGTCAACAGTAAAGACTGATTCAAGACAAGTTATCTACCTGTCAAACTATGATAGGAGCAGACAGACTTAAAGCAAATGCTGACAGATATTCATGGTACATTTGAATGTTATCTGGAGTAAACTCCACGCTTTTACATTTAACTTTGCTTATTTGTGTTTTTCAATCTTCCTAATTAAGGAACAGATTAACCATAAGGTAGAACAGTCACCATGCCCAGGCCAAGGGCAGGGCCTGGTCTGCCACCTGAGGACATTTTTGAACTCTCCCTGGATGGGGAGGAAACTGAGTCTCTGCACTTGCATAGGAAATCCTTAGAGAAGACATCTCCGCTGAGCAAATATATTGAGACCGAACACCAGCAAGCAGGTCTCTTCTCTCTGTCTCCCTTGGATGCCTCCCAGGATGCCACTCCTGACCTCCAGAAAAAAAGGAGGAAGAAATGTGGTGCCTGTACTCCCTGCCTCCGCAAAGACAACTGTGGTACCTGCTCAAATTGTCTGAACCGCAAGACCGGCAAGCAGATCTGCAAGCTGCGCAAATGTGAACAGCTGAAGAAGAGACGGAACGAGTGGGAGGTAAGAAAAGTTCAAGTATGTTTGCTGTCTGATGATATTATGTTTGTTGTTCATTGGAATACTGTATTGGTGTTATAATACCAATAGTATTAATAATTCTGGTTTCAAGGCAGAGCTTCAATTGTAAACTGTGAAATATTTGGTACAAAAATGGTCCAAAACACTGCAAATTTTTTTAAAGGAAGGTCTAAATAAAAAAATGTCAGTAATTAAGGTTGTAGAAAACAGCCAGGGTTTTCTTTTTTTTAAAAGAGCACTAGAAGAAAACGCAGTGTATCCATCTACCCATGTCTTGCAGAATTTTATTTGACACCATTGAGTCTTGTCCGAGGTGTCCATTCAAACCAAAAGCTCTAAACTTTGTGGCTGATGTTGTTACCATTGACATTCCTTTTCTGTCAAGCCTAGACCTGCTTCTCCTCAGGCTGTGTTTAGAGAGCTTGTCAGCTGCACGTGCAATATATGCAAAGTGTACATATGTTGCAGTGATTCCTCAAACTGCCAATGATGCACGCTGTAAAGAGAATAGATACAGCACTTACACTCTGGATTCAATCCCAAAAGTCAGATTTATAAATTTATATCCACAGTTGAGTGTTTAACTTTCTTCATGGCAACTTCAATTCTGTCTCAGCTTCTGTTTTTTAAACATTAACTACTGTTTAACAAAGCAAAAACTTATTAAAGTGACTGTTCTGCCAAAAAATATAGCATAGAGCACACTTTATACATAGATTCAGTTTTGTGTGTTTTAAAAACTCAATTGAACATTGACTGGTTATAATGCAACTACTTAAGCTAATGGTATATAAGAAAATGCAATACTGTTAAAAGCTACTTTGACAGATAATGGCAAAACATGGAAAGATGGCATGAGGACAGCATACTTTATGTGGGTTTTTTTAATAGATAGTAAAAATATTTCGAAGCATGGTTTAAAAGTTTGTATTTGTGATAAAATTCCCTGAAACCAAATAGAAACATCGGCATACTGTTAAATTGAATGCCGTTTCTTACAGCTTAAATGCTGAAACAAATGCGGCAGCATTGATCAGAAATTAGAAAGGCATACCCACCTTTTTTTTTACTGTAGTTTTAGTAAATACTTCAACTAAATTAATATGAACAGGCACTATATCCTTTTTGTGTGTAAGGATACAGATAGTGATATTCTTCAGTGGTCTGGTCTGAGTATTGAAAATCTTTACCTAAGTAGAAATACAAGTACTCTTCTAAAAAGATTCTCAAGTTAATGTAAAAAGTACCATTTGACAGACCAACTAAAGTACTGTTCAAAGTACAAGTTACTTCATGTTTTGATATTTCTTATGTGTGTGGGCCAGAGATCTTCACAAGTCATTTCGTGCAAGTCCCAAGTCTTCCTTGTGCATCAGCCACTGTATTATTCAAACAAAAAATATATTTTTAGATTTATAGATTTATAGATTATAAATGTTGCTCTGTAGTCTGGAGGCACAGTAGCAGATATCTCTGATGACAGCAGGGTGAACCGGCTGTGGCTTGGGTGGGTGTTCTTTTTTAGCTCTTCATTGCCACAGTGTATAATGCATGTTGGCAGACCACTCCATGTGTGAGCTGCGCTCAGTAAAAGAGCTGACTTTCCAAAGGCAGATCTCCTCATAGGTGTCATATTCTCCTCTTGCCACAGACCCAGTGTGTCTATCAGCAGTTGTTTACATCATTTTTTGTCTGAAATAAAGTGGCTGGAGGAGCCAAACCATGCAGAATCTCATAGACAGGACAAACATCTAAAAAATTGGAAGCCGATTTCAATGATTTCTTTGGCAGTAACAATGGTGATGGGTGTTTTGCTTGCTGCCACGTTGCCTGGTCATATACCCACTGTGGAAGTGTGAGTGTTAAACAGAAGGCTAAGTTTTACAGCAAGTTATAAAGTTTGACAAATATAAATGATCACGGCATCGAGATATAGCTGCTGCTGTAACAACCAGACAATTTGTCGAGTTCAACTTGCAATCACCTGTGAATTTAGCACCCCTCTTCTTCACCATCCTTCCTCTTGTGTTGCCCTCATGTCCTTGTGAATCTCATTGGGTGAGCCCTTAAAATGGAGTTGGCGGTAAACTGCACTGACTCACATTTTCCATTCACCCAAAACAGGAATACCATAGACATTATCAACTTCAACTTTTCTGTATAATAATGCTTGTAATGAGGACTGTTTAGCTCACCTCCTTCTACTAAGGCCACCAATGTATCAATCACTCTATAGAGACCCATGCATCACCTGTTTGGGCAAACAGAAATATTTTATAAACTCATAATTGCTCTTTCCTTGCTTCTGTGCTTCTCAAAAATGATCTTTTTCTGGATTAATAACAATAGTTAGAATATTGAGATAAGTCATGTTTCACCGATCACATTTTATTCAAGGAATTCACCAATTTGGCAAAGCTTTAGGTCAAATAGCAACTAGACAAACAATTTCCGTCAAAAGACAAGAGAGAATTAATGATATATATAAATAATAATAAAAATATATGTTTGTAGTATAATGATATTGAAGTAAATACATCAGCAGAGTTTTAAGGGATCATTTCACTTAAATATTTATACAGCTTGCCCAGCAGGCTGCTTCAAACACCATCGGCTGTGATCTGAGTTATTTAAGTAGAACAACAAAACCTTAAACTGAGAAGGTACCTACTTCAATTTTTTTCAATTTTTGCATTTGTTTAGCTCATCAATATCTGAACAAGAGTGTGTCTTGTTGTACAGAGAAGAAGACTTGTTAAAACTCTCCTGTGTAAACGTTTGCACACAGCTAATAACAGCTAATTTAACAGCTAATTTTTAGTTAATACAGCAAGTAGACAAAATACCAGGTGTAACAAAGGTATAAACAGCAAATGAAGGCTAAGTCAAAAGTAGATATCTGGCCCCAAAAATACTCAATTAAAAGGTATGAGTGCAGTTTTAAACAGTGATCTGAAGCATCTCATCTCAAATTAAACTACTTACAGCTCATTTTTTATTACATCTATGGAGTCATTACCCACATTTTTTAATCCTGTTTTAATATTGGTTTTCTGTTCCCATACAAATGTTTCACATTGGCTTCATAGTTTCCTAAAGACAAACCAGTGAAAAGTTTTTGTCTGTTGTAATGTACTGTGAGTGGACAGTGTGTGTTTGCATGGCTGGGACACTGTGAGGGCTACCAAACAGCAGCAGCGGAGAATTCCTGCAGTTGCCTGGGCTTTGTCCTTTGACCTCTGAGGCCTAGAATGAGGGTGGGGGTTAACCTTAGGCATTTTGTATATGTGTGTGTGTGTGGGAGTGTGAGGAAAGAGACAGAGAGAATGTTTTTAAAGTGTGCACTTGTGTGTTAATGAAAGTTTGTGTGTGTGTGGCTCTTTGTGTTTATATGTGCATCAGCATCTCAAACAGTGGGGGGATGGGCTGTGGTGTGAAGGAGGGAGACACGAAGATACAGATAATGGTCAGCAGTATTGGAGGATGAGAGGCAGGAAAAACCGGACTGTGCTAGACTTCTTCCTCCAACGGCCAAACAAACACAGCGTCACTGTTTTTATTACAAACACACCCATACCAACCCACTTTGTCTCACATCATGAGTAAAAACTGTTTAATATTTCCTTACTCCAAGAACTGAAGGGGCAGTAGCTGTTGTATTGTATTAATAGTGTACTAGATTTTTTAAAAGCCAAGATTTCGATCAGCATTTTTGGAATGTGTGTTTTGTCATTGTAACCATCTCAAAGCACAATTTTCTTAGAAAAAAAAGTCCATGCATGCTCAACACAGTTATGTCTTGCATATAATATTGATAAAAACAAGTCAAAGAGTTTGTAATAATGTTAACATAATTTATAAATCCAGTAAAAATCATTTTAAGAAGCAGAAGAAAAAATGATAAGTCAAAAAAAAATCTGTACAAATATATTCTTAATAAAGGGAAATTAAAATGTACATAACACAACGGGTACCCACAGGTGAAGAAGCAGATAAAAACTCAAATATTGATATATAAAAATAGACGTCGCTGCATGTTATGATTATCTCTTCCCTCATTCGTCACATTTACAAAAACAGCAGAGAAGGAGAAAAACAACTTCAAGCACAGTCTGCATGAGTCACTCTAAAAATTTTACTTTGGTTCCCATGGTTGCAGTGTTTAGTCCACTTTCTCCATCGTTTATTGGGTATGAGTCCTTGGTATCTAATTATATATATTATCTTTTCCTTAGACTATTCTTGGTTGATTAGATCCCTCTGTGTCTGTATTTTGTGACATGTCACAGCCATTGCGTCTGAAAAAACTCCTACCAAGTGTTTGTTTAGTTCCTCTACTTTATGTGTTGGGTTTACTGGGATTAGCAGAAAGTACATGATGTCCAGTGGGAAATTTACTTTCAGTATCATCTGATTTTATTTTGTATTGCCTCCCAAAATCATTTTAATACTCTTCTCCCGCCAAAAATCAGAACTTGTTGTCTTGTGAATGTTGGTATTATTCCCTCCACTTCCCTTTTCATATATTAATTTCTGTTATATTCTTTGTTTTCAGTTGTTTCATCTTATTTTACTGTGTTAGTAAGAATTTAAAAGACAGCAGTTACATGTTTTTTTTTAAAAAAAAGCTACATTGTATACATCTTTAAAAGTTTAATTATTACAAACAATGTAATATTTCTGTTTAGTAAATAGTGACCTATCCATCCCTTTGCATATTTTTAAGGTTGATGTTCATCAAAGCACAATAATTTTCTTGCTAAGATATGCAGATCTTTTACTTTTTCAGTGTTTTGCTAGTAATAAGTAATAGTAATCAAGGGCTAGGAAACAGAATATAGATCACTGTGAGACACTGAAATGCTATTTTTTTGCCTTTTTTATTCAATTTGCAAAAGCACAGCTTGCAGTGAAATGATTTTTACTGATGTTTTGACACATGCTGCACCCACTGTAAAGATGCTTTTTACATTCAAGATGATCAAACAAAGAAATGACATGTACAATGAATGAACGCCACTGAGTATATCCAAAGATGTAGGCAACATTGCAGACAAAGACATGACATGTTTAGGTTGAAGAGCAGCTGAAGTCAAGAGGAAAAGGTTTGTTAAACAAAAAACAGGAAAGAGCTTTCTGAAGTGGCTGCAGCAATACATGTGGGTCTGCAAACTGAGAATAGGCACAGAAACACAGAACGGTATAAATTCAGCAAAACTAATCATCATAGTGGTTTATGGGATGGAATTGGAGTCTAATGTCCTTATGCATGCATGCTGTTGCAAACAGTGGACATTACAGTGAGAACTTTAAAATCATGTCATTGTGTGTGACCTCAGCAGCTGAGAGGGAAATGGCCTAGAAAGGTTTTTTAATGCACAAGCTCTCTTGTTGAGGCTTATAATGGAAGTTTACAGCCTCAATGTGTCAAAAGCTCTGACCTCAGAGGGAACTCAACCCCTATTGAACCTTTTCTTCCCATTTCATTCTTCCTCTGTCTACATGGACATTTGAACATTTGTTACTGCTGTTTCAGGCTAACCATGACTTGTTCTGATTTAAAATGTTGGAATAGATCAGTCACATTATTATCAGGACAGGAGGGTCCACCAATTTGGTCTTGACTGCAATATCTCAACAACTATGAGATTTATCATTCTAAATTTTTTTACAGATGTCAGTTGACTTGTCTTTTTGCACCTTGAGTAGTCATGTTTTCACTCAACTTGGACTTAATGAATGTGCACACAAGTTTTTTTTTTACAGACATTCATTATTAGCTTGGAATGTATCCTGCTGACTGATGCTCCCGTTTACTTTCTTGTCAGACCAAAATGATTATTTGTGCAATACTTTTGTTCATGAAAACACATGCAAAACTGACACTCCCTTCAGCCTCAGCTGTGCTTTGTGTTTAGTGTTTACTAGTAAATGAAAGCATGCTAACCTTCTAAATATTACACCTGCTTGCACATCAGCACTGTCACTGTGAACATGTTAGCATGCTAATGTTAGCATGCAGCTCATAGCACAGCTTCACAGAGTTGCCTCCAGGACTGCAGAATCTTAGTCTTGTGCACAGTTGCAAATTTATTTTTTAACTGTATCAGAAACTGTAAGTCAACACAGTGTAACATGGCCAAATTGGGACTTGTTTTTCCAAAAAATTCTCTATATCTCAATACACTTTTTTCAGTGCACTTACATTTCTTAATGATTCTGGATCTTACCAATTTATTATTGCAAGCAGTGATGCAAAGGTTTTAGGCTGGGAGTTGTTGGAATTTTTTTTGGGGGGGGCAGTCATGTTGTTTGGCTCTCATGACGAATATTCTCGCAAACCACAGCCAGCCCTAGCCTTCTTGTGGCCTCGCTCTGCCTCCTACACCGTCACCATTGGAACAAAACATATAATTGGCCATCAAAGACCTTTAGTGGTCCTGTTCCTACTGACAATAAAGAGTGCAGTGAGTTGAAGCATCAGGAGTTGTGCAGTCGGTGTAGCTTGTCTAATCTATCCATCAATCTATATTCCTCCCCCACAATCCCTCCATCTCTGCCCTCTGACCCCCCTATGGATGTAGCCGCTGAGTTCTTTATTGCCTGGCAACCACATCCTCCATCTTCTCCAATGACAACTGCTTTGCAGCTCGCTGTCGACAATGAGAACATGGGCAGCAGCTTTAACCTTTGATTTTTCAGAGTGAAAACTACTGTCTAATTTCATACAGTCATCCACATAACTTTCTCTGAGTAAATAGGCTGATTGAGATTCCATAGTTATCAATGTGCTTAGTGTATTTTTCCAAGTTACACCCTTTATGTCAGTGAGAGTCAATGTTCATGTTATCATAAAAGAATTTGCGGTGCTTGTGTCACTGTAAAGAGTGGAACAGACTAACTCAAATGTGGCCATTAATTGGACCAGTTAACCTGATTACAGCAACATCATCCTCCATCCTCCATCATCCTACAACCAGCTATCAGAATAGCTATGATGAACCTTCCTCCCCTATGTCTGTGCAGAGTGAGTGTGTTTGTGTGTTTCAGAATGAAGATGAGCAGGAAGATGTGCATTTGGTACAAGTTTTCAGGTCTGGGGGGACTCTGATCTCTTATTAAATGTGAGTAGAGAACAAGAGCAGGCAGGAAGTTTGTGAGTTAGCTGAGGCTGAATGAAGGCATGTGTACTTCAGGATTATGACGCTGTGGAGTGGTTGGAATCGCCTCTGTGGGTTTATGTTTCATCAGTGATTGTCAGGTGTCTGTAAGAGGAGGAACGTTTGAATAATTCTTCTTCCTTATTTTGAGTTAGTTACTGTTGATTTTTTCAATAGCCTATCTTGTCAGGCTGCTAAATCATAGCACAGGATGTATTATTTCCTCTACTATCACTGTTTTTTCTGAAGTTCTTCTCTTAGAAATGTTTTACTAACTCTAGCTTTTACTTAAGCTATAAAAACTACGTCTGTTTCAACAATAAGTGCTTGATTAGTTGCTATTATTTTAATTTTACCACCAGCCCAAATATCATAACTGCAGTTCAATCAGGTAAGAGTTCATTAAGACTGAACAAATCTTATTTTACTGACATGCACAATGACATTGCAAACATAGAGAGTCTTTGGCAGTTAGACCTCATTGTCGTATTTTAAGGGAGTAGAGAAGTTAAAAATAGAATAGATAATCCCTCTGACAGAGTTTGGACACTGATAGTGGTGATAATGGAGTGAGAGAAACACTGAGATCTGGATGGCTGTGAGGAGGAGCAGCTTCTGGTGAGCTCAGACCTGAAAGTGATTAGACTGGAGGGGAATGAGGTGGAGGACGGTTCTGATGCTTTGTGCTGAAATGACAGCTGATTGCAGCAGCTGATTGACAGCAACGTTATGATTGGCTGGTGGCAATCATTCTTAAAATCTTGTTGGTTTAACTGTGATTGTAAGCTCCCATAGTCAGATGATAACGAAGAAAGCGGGAGAAAGAGGGGAGAGAGAGCGATGTGAATGAATGAGTGGCTTAAATCTACTCTTCCGGATTGAACTTACATCATTTACTCTCACTATTACTGCTGCATTTACTAAAACGCTTGTCCTGCAAGCACAACCTCGGCTTCAAGGACTGCCGCGACCCCAGCCACCTGTAACGAAGCCCAATAATGCCAAGCAGCAGCTGTCTCGCTGTCCAGTTCACCACGAACACGCCTGTCCTCGCACATAAACACACACACACTCACACACATCCAGACACACACGTGGCCCATCTGACGTCAGCAGAGGGGATTTCCCATGCCATATGAGAGCGTCAGACAGACACTACAAACGCTGTGTCACTGTGTGGCTGCCTCGCTTCACCACACCACACTTCAGCTCCCTCTCTCCTTTCGATTCTCCCTCTGTTTCTGTCTGTCTGCCTCTCGCCTTCTGTCCTTTTTACCTCGGTCTGCTGTGTCTTCGCCTGCCTGCCTGAACTTTCGCTGACTTTGTCTTGTTTTTCGGCGGTTACTAATGCAGCTGCACTTTTTACCCTATATCTGAAAGACCGTTTTGCTGTTTTACTTCTTTATGTTAAAGCTTCCAATTTACAAAAACTGACACACTTTATTTTGAGAGGGCTTTGTTAAAACAGAGAACTGCATCTTGGCATTTGTGACCTGTTCGTGATATGGACAAAGCCGTCTCCCCTTGGTACCTGTGATTATGTTAAGCAAATAAAATGTACAAGTTGGAAGTTATCTTTTACATGTAGAATGTAAATATTATGAATGCAGACTTCCAAAAAATGCTCGGTACGTCAGTTTGGCACAGGCTATGTAAAAAGTAATCGCAAGCCCCTGGCAGCTTGGGTGGTCATCGCATCTGCATATTTAATCACTTATTTACATATGTGAACACAGTTACAGCTGATGACTTGTGATCTCGTGACATGACAGCTTTTCCTAAGGGCACTTACGTAGTTTTACTGTCTATGTATGAGATTGTAAGTATCATTTTCCATGTGTTCACTTGCTTTGACTCAGCATGTTGTGCTTTGCTGCGTAATAGTGCATTTTGCCAGTCAGGGGCGGGGGGTTGTGTGGCTGCTTGAGAGGCCTGTGTGTGAATGAGTTTGTGTTTGTGTGTGCGTGCACGTTGTGCAATCCAGTCCGGTTATTGCAGGCAGCCCTGACACAGATGGTGCTCAGCGATACCACATACCAGAGGCATTGTTTAGGGAAGGCCAGTTCGAGGAGATAATTGACAGGCATAGAGAGGACCCACCCCCTCTACACATATACACACACACACCTCCTGTCCACCTTTACTCTGACTCTTTATGTCAGTCTGTCTTTTATGGTGCTACACACACAGGAAAACACAAACACACACACACACAGACCCTTTTTTCACTTTACCTTTTTTTTACTAGCTCCAATTTCTCTCCCCCCTCTCTCTCTCTTTTCCTCTCTCTCTCTTCCCCTCTCTCTCTCTTTCTCTCTCTCTCTCTCTCTGTCTCTCTCTCTCACTCTCTTTCTCTCTCCCTCTCCCCCTCTCCCCCTCTCTCCCCCTCTCTTCTCTTGTCGCCCTCACTTGCTCTCCTTCAGTTTCACCCTAGCAGCAGAGCCCAGCCCGGCCTCTGATTGGTGGACGGATTGCCTTTGTGTGCTATCTGTAGCGTGACGTCTCTCCGGCGAGCTCTGTGTGTGTGTGTATGTGTGTATTTGTATGTGTGTGTGTGTATGTGTGTGTACATTTGTTCTCGAGTGTATATATTTGAAGAGAGGGAGGTGGAGCGGGGGAGGGGGTGGTTGAGGGGGCATTTACATTATGTACGCAGAAGGAGAAGAGGGGAAAAAAAGGAACGAGGTTGAGGAAGAAGTGATAGCGATCACAGTGTGCGTGTGTGTACGAACGTGTGTGCAGTAAACCAATTGGCATACTAGCAGAAGAGAGAGAGAGAGAGAGGGAGGGGGTAGAGCAGGAGAGCAAGCGACAGAGAGAGAAAGAGAGAGAGAGAGAGAACGTGCGTACGAGGGCTCATGTAAAACCAGATTAAAAACACAAGATGGCTTCCTGAATGGGCTGCTGGAACACAGACGAGAGAGAGAGAGAGGCCGAGAAAGAAGAGTGGAGAAGTAGAGAGAGAGAAAGACAGAGCGAGAGACAAGAAAGGGATAGAGAGATAGAGGTGAGGACGAGAGGAAGCCCGATCCTTCTGATGGGGATTCGTCCAGCGGACGGAGGAGTACAAACCAAGGCAGCTCAGAGGCTTGCAGGGTAAATATTCATCACTCCAGACTATTTTAGGATTGATAGGTGGGTGGCTGGGGGTAGAGAAGGGGAGTGAGGTTGGCGGGACTGGGGAACAGCTCGAGACAAAACACATCATTTAACATTGAGACAGACAGGGCCAAATAGACAAGGGGGGCATGCTGTGCCAAGTAAGAAGATGCTTTATTTAATTTTATTTTTATTAAATAACCAGCCTGCTTTGATGAACCATTTCCACCTTTTTCATCTCACTCCACGCTCATCTCTCCACTGACACTTGTGCACATTTTTGCTGATTTACCCTTTAAAAAATCAGGGTAATGCATACTGCTCTAATGCATACATTAGGAAGGCTGCGCCAGGTCAGGATACAGACATTACATAATTTTATAACAGAAATTGAATATGGCTTTGCTGTCTCTCATTCTCTGCCCCAGCAGCAGAGGGAAGTGCCGGCTCACTGTTTGAGCCCAAATCAAAGAGATTTGTGTGCATGGCTGCTTTTAGATGATGGCTGAGGATGACAGGAATGATGAGGAGATAGTGTGTTAAAAAGGCATGAATTTCGTACCTGATAGTCCCACTGCCCTTAATGACAAATCTTTTTGAGCAGGCCCTTGTCGCATTATTCTATTGATTGTTATTCTCTCCCCCCTCCCATCTCTCTGTCTCCTTCTTGTTCCCCCCTTCCCCTGCTCTGTTGAACGGCTGTAAAGGTGGAATATTTTGAAGACAACAGACGGTGCTGCTTGGAAAACCTTGAACTGGCAGCTGAGGTAAGAGAGGGCATCAGGTTCGTGTTACTGTGCGTATGTGTGTCATCCCTGTCATCTGTGTGTTATCCCCGTGCCTCCATGTTGCTTTGATTCTCAGCTGTTGGCTCATCAATGCTGTGAGGCTCCTCTGAGGCGTAAATGTGATGATTAGTCAGTGAACGCAGCAACCAGTTCCTTGAACTTTTTTATATGACTGTTTTTGCACGTGTCTACAAGTGTGACCTCCGATTGTTTTATTTTATGTGCATATGCAGGAATGTGTTTGTGGGAACTGGTTTGACCATTGATACCTGTACCAGACATATCTGTGACTGTCAGAACTATTTGCTGGGAAGTCATTCAACTATATGCTGCTCTCTCCGGCGAATACATGAGCTCATTACTTTAGCCCTGATATCATTGCAGGATGGGAGTTGCCCTGCTTGGAAGCTGACTATATTAAGTCAGCTACTATGGCTTTATCTCCAGGCTGGGTTGAGCTCAGCGCCTCAGTGATGAAGTGGCGGCATCCTCAGTTTAAAGCGTCCCACGCTGCCCGCTGATTGGTGCCAGAGCCAGGCATGTGTAGATACAAGAGACCAAGGAGAGGAGGAGGAGGGAGGAGGCACCCTACGCGCTGGCTCAGGAGCCAGGGGGGCCGTCCTTCTTCTCCTTGGTTCTGGAGTCAAATGAGGTAAAGGGAGTAGAAGTTAGTGGGTCACGCATGCGTACGTGTCTGATTGTCGGTTGTAGTAACCTGTGGCCGCTGAGAGCTGCTGTTCTACAGCTTTGCCGAGTCAGGACATGCTTGTTTTGGCAGAAAGGAAGTTTGAATGGCGAGGCTTCATAGAGAGAGGATTTATTAAACACCAAACATGCCACTGTCTCGGAATCCAGCGATGTCTTCTCCAAGCAAAAGCAAGGAAGCTTTGATGTAACTTCCAATCAGCTGCATAGTGAAACATATCAGATACAGTCAGCTGGGTCACTGTGATAGATAGGAATATAGGTTATAGGTTAGTCACTCTGTTTTAAATGTCATGAATGGGTTTAACTCAATACTACTGGCATACTTTAGCTTACCTCTAAGCCTGCCTTAATCCCCGACCATGTGCAGACAGTGTCTTTCTCAACAGGGTATATACGACCATCTGGTATGCAAGGAGAAAAATCACTGAACTCGCCATTCACAAGAAGAACTGGAGACTGTGTTTTAACAAGTTTGGGTCATCTGACTTTGTTTTTTTCCTGAGCTCCTGTTTGAGGATGATCATGTGTGTGTGCCCATGGTGGACTGTTTAACTCGTGGAGATCTGTTTGCTTGACACGTGTCCCTCCACGAGGACAAATCTGAAGGCACTGTTTTGATATGTTAAATGAGAAGTTGTACATTATCTTTGTGTTTTTAATCAGCATCCACACAACAGATCCAAGATGTTGGAACATAAAAACAATGACAATGAAAATAGACACTGTTAAAATCAAGCCAGGCACTTTAAATGGTTTACTCAAGTTTTACAGCATAGAGTTTTTTTGCTAGTTTTCTTTGCTGTACAGAAAGCAGAACTGAATCAAGAGTTCACCACAACAGGTTACAAGACAGACAGACTCACGTGATTTTTTTTTCTTCTTCTCTTTCCTCGCCTATACACAGGATTTCCTCTTTATACATGAGATTAAATTCACACAGTAGCCTACGTTGGTAGGAAAGAGTTGACTAGAGCAGAAACTCACAGAGCAGCGAGTGCGTGACAGCAGACGGAACGTTTGTTGATCATATGTTCTGCCTCGCGTGGAATCCCCAGCCTTGTTCGCAAAGGGTTAACACTGACCCAGTTTCCGTGGCAACACTGAATGTCTGATGACATCATTGCATTAATTTTAGCTCAAGACCAGCGTCCAAGGTTGGTCACGTGACCAACTAGCCGGAAGCACATGTGTGTGTGTGTGAGTGTGTGTGTGTTTGTGAAGTGAGTGGTTTTGTATATAGTGCGCAGAGTCAGGAAGTGGAGGGTTTGACATCACCTCTTCCATTAAGCGCTGGCTTTCGATGTATTTACTGCAAGGTTTCCACTCACCCAGTACAGAGCTGCAGCTCCATTACAAATGTGCCTTGCTACAAACTTGACGCAACCGGTGATTTAATAGTTGATGAAAATGTGAGTAATGTGTGACAACAGTGATATTTGTAGTAATGGGATGGTTCTCAAGATGAAGCTCTTGCTTAGCTTTGTGATCTTGAAATCATGGTGTCTTATCCTGTCTTAAAGAAGGACACATCTTAATCTAAAAGATTTTTTCAGATCTCTCACAGACTGTACAAGTGGCTAATGCAGTAAAACAACACTTGTAAAATATTATGTAGTGTAATATAATCTTTTACACGCAGAGTTGCCTGTCCTCTATAAACACATTTTTAATTCCATTTTCCTTTATCGTTCATGGTATGGGTCTTGGTGTTGTTATGGTGTTGTGTGGACAATCTTAACTACAACACTGAGAAAAAATATGACCACATATTAATTATGTGCCTAGAAAATTATTATTTTAATGAGTCCTTAACTTGGTGACACTGCCATATTTTATATTATTTCTTTCAGCTTGATAGTATTGATAATATGAATGAAGCTCAAGGTTGATCAAACGTTGTCTACAGTTAAAAAATGACTCACTACATTTACCCAGTTAACCTCAACTACAACTCTGCATGCACACCCAGAAGGAGTCAGTTCTTACCGCACTGAACAGCTCTTGTATGTACAGTGAATCAGTTCTTTTAATGGTTGTACTGGAACAATTTGAACAAAGACACCTTAGGGACCGAAAAACACACATCATATAAATCCTCATGGGACTTTTAATTAGCATTTTCTTATAGTGCCACCAACAATTACCTCAGTTGCATGCAATCACTTATACAGATACTTGAGAAGCTCTGCACTGTTGTCTGGTTTCATCTCTAATTAATGACATTTAGCAGACGTTTGTCTCTTTGCTGCCTGTCCTTCTGCACTGCTCACAGTCCTACATGTGCTGGTAAACATGGCTGGGCTCAGCCGACACTGAGTCCAGGGTTGGATCGATACCCTGCGTGGCACGAGGAGCTGTGGTTGGTGGCATCGTTGGCATCGTTGGTGGTATCTGTGTTTGATGTCGGAGGGAGGTTGTCAGCCGCCTGGTGCCGCAGTTAATAAAAAATGAATGGAGAGAGAAGGGGGAGGAGCCCGCAGCTGTTGCTGGAGCTCTTTAACTCTCGCCTCTCTGGTGGCTGCTCTGCTGCTCCCATCGAGCAATGCAGTTCATACAATCCTGAATCCCACTGCTGCCCAGCACTGCCAGGTTTTATGTAACACAGCACCACAGCTGTTGGAGTTTTCATCACACTTTATTAAAAACGCACACGAAAATATTGATTTCTGAAATAACAGAAGTATATTCACAGTAATACAGCGGAAGCTGATGTGTCCAAAGAAGGTGGATGATTAGATAGTTATATAGTGAGAAAAGGCAATAAAATGGTGGTGGCTCAGAAAAACATGTAGTTCTCCCAAACCTCACATTGAAAACATAAAATATCATCCAGCCATGATTGAATCAAATCCAGATAGTTGAATAAATAGGAATACATTTTCACTTGGATTGTAAATCTGGATGATTTAAAGGCTACACGGCTTCACAGTGCACAGTTGAGCACTGGCCCTTTAAGCCTGGCTACGCCTGACTTGAACATATGGGAAGCTAATCTTAGCCCAGGTCCTGAGAGAGACAAGGCTGGCAACAAGCCACTGTGCAGAGCTGAGGAAGGTTTCTCCTGCTTTCTGTTTTTCTCTCTCAAGTCTAAGCAGTTTCTCATTAAACCCCCTCATACAGTCTGTCTGTATCCAGTCTAAATACCCATCAGATAACCATTGCGGATACGATGTGTTTCACCTGAATAATGCTCTGGTACTCTGTTAATGATTACATCACTGTCCAGTGAGATCTGACTGCTCAGCTCTTTTTTATGACTTGGCACACATTAGGCTGGCAGGTAGTAGTACACAGTGTTATTTTATTGTTTTTGAATCATTTTCAAGCCATTTGTTTTCCATCCATTTCCCTCCTTCCTGTAGTCAACTGTGTCTTAGTCCTGAAAAGTTCTAAAATATTTTATATTTTGATTACATTCCTCTTCTTCTGGTTATGTCCCAAACCTCAAACACAAAGAGCTGCCTCTTAAAAAACAGCCCCCCACTCTCTTCCTCCTCCTCATTATTTTTTAGCGGCTCCACCCTGCCCAACAGCCCCCCACCCATCACCACCTTTTCATTTTTTTTCTCTCCTCCCACCCAAACCACTCGTCTCTTTCCCTTTGTGAGGAATGGTGGTGGCAGTGATGGTGATGGTGGTGGTGGTGGTGGTGGTGGTGGTGGGGGGGTAAACCTTCCCCAGCTGGGCTATTCGTGCCGACTTGCACGTGCCGAAAGTCAGGAGGTATGACTCAGACTGGATACCTTACACTCACTACTACGATCTACACCCAAACACACCCTGAACCCAACACCGTCCTGCCTCGCAGCATGTCGGGGGTGGGGTGGGGGGCAGATGGCAATGAAAGCAAAGACAAAGAGAGAAAAGCGGCCAAAACAGACAGATGCAAGGATGAAATAACAAGGAGATGCCTTAAATATGAACAATATGTTAACAGTCTGTTAGTCATTACGGACAGGCAGATGGGGAAGGACAGTTCACACACAAATAACATGCACACTCTGAGCAAAGGATGGAGGATGTGCAACCCTTTGTTTAATCAAATCCTAATCATAATCATAATCATAATAGCTTCCAGCAAGATATTAGTCTTATTTGATTAACATGGCTGAGACACTTTTGCGTTGCCTCCACTCTGTCAAATATGCGCTTAGTGCAGCTCTGCAGCCTCTTGTCCTGCCCACCAATAAACCCAGTGACCCTCAGAGAACAATCCAATACTGTATGCATACTGCCATGTATGTGTGCGGGGAACAAATCATTAAAGTGTGTGTCTGCCTTGGTCGCCAGTGTGTGCCTTTGTAGGAGCCTGCAGTGTCTTTGCCTCCGTGTGCGTGTGATGAAAAACAGGCATGCGTGTCGGGGGGGCAGTAGTACAGAAAGAAAGGAAAAGATAAAGAGACAGAGAGCAAAAAAAAAAAAAAAAATAGGGAGGGGGGAGGAGACAGAGTTACAGAGTGTGTCAGATCAGATGACCTTGATGCCATTGGACTGCAGGGCAATATGGGTTGGAGGTGGGGGTGTATGGAGGTAGAGGTGGAGTCAGCTGACAGGAAGAGATGGGAGGAGGGGAAAGGACCCTCATGTCATGACTGTGATGCTCATGCAAGCTGTTTAGTGGCTTTTGTTTTTTTTTTTTAATCCTAAATAACACAAGTTCATCCACTGATGAGCAATGATGGAGGTGCAGAAAATAGTGACATCCCATCAGTTTTCATAAAAACTATTCACCTGTGGTTCCTTTAAAAAAGAACATGTTGTTCTTTGCTGGTTATTGTGCATTTCACAACACACACACACACACACAGACCTCCCACTGCCAATGTGCTGGTTAAAAAATCTAGAAAGCTTGTTTTGAGGTGTGAGGGTTTTATGTCAGGACTCTGTTGAGAAGAAAAGACACGAATGACTCAGGCTTAGTCATGCAAGCCAGTCCAACACACACTGCTGAGGATGGACTTTTGTTGTCAGTCATCCCTCCTACAACCAAGACCTTTCCTCCGTGCTGCTGAGAAACAGTGAGCAAGAGACAGAGAAGTGAGAGAGATGGAGAGAGAGAGACGAGGGCGTAAAACAACTCATTTGGACGGTAATTTGACTAGATTGTGAGATGAAGTGCTCGATGTGAGAATTGGAGTCTCTGTTGTACCTTCCTCTCTCTCTATCATGCCGGGTTACAGCAGGTTTACCGTAAGTGTGCGACAAACTGGTTCATGTTTTTCCATTTCATTTCCACTAAAAAGTTAACTTTCTTCAATTGTTGCTTTCCATTGTACTAAGTTCTTTGTGTTATGTGAGGTGAATTAGAAGTTAACAGGGACATGGCCACAGACTGTATGCCTTCCAGTTATCATTTAATCTGTCACGTTGTTGGGTTATCTAGTTGAAAAGTAACCAGTTGTACTCAGGAGGTGATTTAAGGACATGCTCTCTAGGGCAAACTTGAATGGCAGCATGGTTTTTTTCCCTGTACATCACTTAAATCACACAGCAACATCTTATAGCCAAGGGCATGTTTTTTAAGTTTTTATGTCATTGTTGCTTCTCTAAATTTGCTATTAAATCTCAGTTCTCTGTTGGAAATAGCCAAATATAATTCAGATAAAAACCAGAAGTGTGGAACAGTTATTTACTTGAAATGACATGTGGTTTGTGATGCAGGTTTTGAGTCATCGAGTGTTTGAATCAAGAATACCTACTGTAGTTCAGTTTTATCTACCTACATACAGTCAATTATGTCATATACAGTTGTTTAAAGTGTTGCTGTTATGGATCCAAATCCACTATTGTGGAGTATCTTTCTATGTTGATGTTTAGGTCAAACTGTACTTCTTTGATTTACTCAGCTGTGTACGTGGACAGTAAAAAAGTCCCCTCAGAGCTCATGTTTTTATAATCTCAGCGAGTGAGTTAATGTATTCAGCTAAAGTACGGTACTCTCCTCTAGGTCAAATGCTTACGTTTCTATTCTGTTTTCTTGGCATTCATTTGAAAAAAGTGGAAGTGTTTCTGGCATGTCATGTTGTTCCGTTATAGCACCATTCATATTAGCCAAACATATATTAACTTTTTAAAACTATTTATTTTGGCAAGTTTTGAGAGCTGGTATTCTATCATAATTATAGTAAAGAGTAAATATAATAGAAATGAGGTAAATATAATATATTAAAAAAAGAGAGAAAGGTGTTTATTTTTTGATAATAGCACAGTATTTAGGGATAACAAAGCCTTTTTTGTTCATTAGATCTTTAAAATGAAAAACTGTGTGTGCCGAGCATGTGATTCAGGGGTTAAGTTGATCCTTGAGCTAAAAATGCTGTGTCACTGCAGCCGGGGGAGTGGGAGAGCACAAGTTAGTTGGTGACTGAAGGAGCATGTTTTCAAGTATCCGTTGGCGGGTGGTGTTGGTGATAGTAGAGAGTGGGCATGTGTCAGATGGCACATGCACCCACCCAGTGGTGGAGGCAAGTGCTCCGGTTTGAGACAGCGGTGGTGATGATGACAATGCAGCTTCGTCATCACCACATGTATTTCCTACCTCTCTTGCTCACTGTTCTCCCTCTCGCTCATTGGCACTCGCTGGTCACGTGACCTAATGCTCCACTTCTCCTCTCCTTCCCTTAGACAGCTTAAGCTGCGCCGTGTTTCTCTTTGGGATTGACGCTCATATGTGTGTGTATATACAAATTTCCGTGGCAACAGAGAGACAGATAGTGTACAATTTAAAGGGCCAGAGAGCGGTGCGTCATAGTGTTGGAACGGTAATACAATAAGTTATGCTAGAACGGGAAAATGCTCAGGAAACAAAACAGAGAGATATATTAAAAGAGGGAGGCAGAGGGAGTTCGAGAAAGCCAGTGAAATGAGAGATTAAGAGAGACCAGGAGAAGCAGGGAAAAGCTCCTGAAGTTGATCCAGCCAAAGCGCCGTGTAGCCGGCACACGCTCAGTAATATAAGAGAAAAATACTACGCAGGAGATGACAACGATCTGCATGGGAGAACCAGCCATGTTTTTCCCCCTCCTCCTCCTCCTACTGGTTAAATCTGCTCCAAAACTCCAGCAATGTTGAGAGAGAAGAGAAGAGACGCCACAAGGCCAGACAGTCAGCAAGTGGGCAAGAGGAAACATCCAGCGATTACGAAGACGTTGATCATGATGATGATAATGGCAGTGACGCCAGAGCAGAACTACGGTGAGGAGAAAATAACAAGAGGACATGATTGTGGACAGGAGAGGACAGAAGTCTTTCGTCCACAGTGAATTGCGAAGGGCTGATTTCTTGCGGTTGCTGTCTCATTTGGCAACAACCTGGCGATCCTCTTTCTGTTTGTGCCCTCTTCTTCTTCCTCATCATCTTCCCTCCCGTTACAGAATCAGTCACATGTATAACCGAGCGACTCTGTTTTTCTTTTAAGAATTTTCTCTACAGACTGCCCTCTTGTTGTCTTGCCTCTCCTCACCGTCTTCCTCTAGTCCCTTCTCTTCATCCTGCTATTCTTGCTCGCTGATTTCAAAGTGTCAGCCGCTGTTCCCTCTCCATTGCCCAGCATAGTTATCTCGCTCTTGCACCTCTGTTAAAATCATATGGCCATCCGTTTTTTCCATTTATCCCCCTTGTTGGCAAGTGAGTTGGCATTATATAGTGCTAATGAATAATTGTGTGTCAAGTGGCCCACAGTTTCCTGAAGTGAGAAACCTTTCACCTCATCTGTATCCTTTGGATCTTGGAGGAAGGGCCAGCAAGCCAGCTCCCCCCTTCATATACCAACCCTTCACTTTCCTGTGCATGCAGCCTCGCTAGAGGATCTATTATCGGCATCAGGTTTGAGATTTAAGCTCTAAGCATCAAGCGAAGAATGGGCAGCCGATGTGACTGTAGATGAGGCAAAAAAACGGAGACTGAAGAACCATTAACAGTGGCTTCTCCTTTGGCCCAGGGCTGAGCCAAATCAAGACGCTCAAACATGAATCAAAGTCTCTGTAAGGAAAACCACATGGCATTCGCAGAAGACATAAACAAGCAATACAACGTTGCTTTTCTTAGCTCCTTTTTTTCTTTTTTCTGTGGATGCCGTTGTGAGTTGAGATTGTGTATTCGCTTAGCCGCTGGTTCGCCTCTGCACTCGAAAGCCGAGGAGCTCTGTCACAGCTGAAAATTGCCAATACTGGGCTATTGTGGATAAACAAAACACACAACATAGCCTTATATGTAACGTCATCTAATGCAGTAGAGCAAGTAGTGTTGAAGGGCGTGGAAAGAGACAGGAAGAGGTTTTCTCATTGGTAAGAGCTCTGCTGTACTGTGCTGTTTCCTAGGCTGCCACTACTAGCGACTATCCCCCACAGCTCTCTCTGTTTCTGCTCACTGCACACTCCTCCATTCCATCGTACGTGCCCGCTGTGGCTCAGATAATGGCCTCTCGCTCTGCACACACTGAAGAGAGAGAGGAGAGGAGATGGAGGGAGAGGCTGTGCGAGAGGGAGGGGAATGGAGCGAGGAAGGGGAGGGAGGGAGGGAGAGAGAGAGAAAGAGAGAGAGAGAAGGGGGAAGGTGGGGTCTGCGAAGAGAAGCTGACTGCATGTGTAGCCGAGAGAAAGAAAGAGGATATTGAAAAAGGGAAGGGAGGAGCAGACAGAGATAATGAGAAAGGAAAAAGGAGAGAACAGAGAGCGTCGGCCATAAGAGGAGGCAAGAGAATGAGAAACGTGTGTGCTGGGGGGAGGTGTGTTGTGTGTATGCGGCTGGCTGTGTGTCCGTGTGTGAATGCATGCATGTGTGCTTTGGTGCTCACTCTGTCTGTGCACAGCACAGACTGGAAGGAATAAAAAGGAATACAACCCAACAAGGCCGGATTGCTTGTGGGCTGCTGTCCCTGCGAGCAAGTCTCATGCTCCTCTCTGTCTCCTCTTCTGCTATCTGCTCTCCGACTGGCAGCACCGTCTTGACATCTAGGACCACGTAAGTGTGCGTCTGCTCCTCCTTCGGGCTCTTAGCCGGCTTCATATTGTCAGGGTCTCTGCTTCATGTTTCTGCTCGGCACGGCAGCAAAGGAAGGGGTGGGGGAAGAAGTAGCAGGACAAGAGGGAGGATGGGGAGGGTGCTGTGTATCAGGGATTTAGGTTCAGCTGTCTACTCACAAGCTGAAATTAACCCTCTCATAGCCACTAGTGTCTTTACACACTTTGTCTCCTCCCTCTTATGTGTGTGTGTGTGTGTTTTTTCTTTTTTGCAGTGTCATTGTTAAACAGCCCTTGCTTTCCCTCTTGTTTAAAGGACTCGTAGACTCAGTGACCGGTCTACCAGGTTTTGCAACCTCTGATCTGGATAGGTGCGTTGATGCTTTTTGATCCACTCTGGATGTGTGTCAAGCTTCTAAAAATGTGCGCATTTGGTGTGTGGGAAATAGAGCGGCACAGTTATAGAAAAGTTAAAGTCAGACTTCTAGCAAGGCTCAGATAGGGTGTAAATATTTATCAAAGCACGTGGTCTGTGCAGTTCAAGGCAACCGCATAGGTGCAAAGTGCTGCAGGTGTTGAGCGCAGCATTGCTATCTGGATCTGCATGTAGACTCACATAAAAGTCAATCAAGGTTAATCAAATCGTGAAAGGATTCAAATGATTTTTCTTATTTTGAGTGCGTTGCAACATCTGTTGTCTGCATTGGCAAAGCTGAGTTAAATTAAAATTAAATTAAAGTGTAAAACTTGAGGGGCTTTAAATCCATGTGACAGGTTGACATGTTGTGGCAGTGCTTGTGTATGTAATTGTGAGAAAAAGAGGAAAAGAGAGTGTCAGCGTGACTGATTGTGCACAGTGTTGCAGACACTGTTTCAACACACTGCAGTTCTCATAACTGTCGCTCCCCCCTTCCTCTTTTCTGTCTGATGCCACTGATAGTGTAGACATGGGGCTTCTCACGTATTGCACGCCGGCTGTTCACTGCCCTGCCCCCCCCCCCCACACACACACACACCTCTCACCATTATCAACGTCACCCCCTGGGAGTCCTAACAGACACCCTGTGTAGAAGGTGGAATTAAAAAGACTAAAACAAATAGCCTGTCCTGCAATTAGTTACTTTAAGGCTCATTTGAATAACATTCAGATGATGGTGAAGCTGGACGTCAAGCTCACATAAAGCGTCAGACATTGATAAAGCGATAAACACAATCCATCTTTCTCTCTCCTGTTTTTAAATTTCTTTGAGAGAGGAACTAGTGTACTAGAGTGTGAGAACTTCAATCATCTTAGCTTTTGTGTTTGTGTTAGGAATTGTGTATTATTTATATTATTACTCTATTTTTGCTTAGTTTGGGCTATGTCTTCTGTCAGTAAAGGATTGTGCTTGCAACCGTAATTTAAAGGCATGGAAGTGTCCTTTATAGTAAAGGTTACCTTAGTGTGAAGCAGCCAGTAGGTGTTTGTTCAGGGTGTCTAGCGTGTTTATAGTACACACAGGATAAAGAGTTAGAGACTAAAAAAGGTTACTAATACGATATGTTTGTTCATGTTAATGGAACCAAGCAAAAAATATACTTTAAGAGTGAATTCTGCCGTTGTTAGTTTGTCCAAATGGTGATTAGATATGTAGTAATACACAGTGCAGCCAAAACATGAACTCTATCAATGATTTCTAAACCTGCCCTTGGATTATCTTGATTTGTTTTCCCTTTACAGACTCACTGATTAATAATCTATGAGTATCTAACCTGGCTGATTACTGTTTGTAGGTAAAATTTTAGAATTTAAGTGGCTGGTTAGCTGGCTTCAATTTATTGAGATAACTCAAATTGGTATTAATTTAGACAAATGTAGCAAAGAATGGCTTTTTTGTACAACTCTTAAACAATATTGTGGTCAAGCTCATCCCCCCTGTGCCTTAAGCAGACTAAAATAAAAAGAAAAATATGAAAATGTATTTTGACACAACTGCAGTTTTCATTGCAACTATAAAATTTTTAACAGTTCAGCTGAAAAGTGAAATATGCGTGGCTGCACTTTTCAGTTCCTGATAAGTGTCACCAAAAGACTTAGAATATCTTTAAACGTGAACTAAGCTAACAAAAGACAATTTTTGCTTTTACTTTGTTTCTCAGATACTTCTATACTTTATGTTGATCTTTTTTCTTGTGCTGATTACACAAAGTCTATAATAAAATGAAATTACTATGCTACTTTTCCAGCGAAAGTTAGATTTAGTTATAGAGCAGGAAAGATGAAATGGCCAAGCACTCAGTTGTTGCTTTCCATAAAAAAAACAGTTTTCTTTTTTACATTAAGTGTGCTATTTAACCTTTCTTTTTTAGAATGTGATTTTTTGGGTTAATGAAAATCTCTTTGGTAAATGAGAGTTGCAATGCTAAAATAATTTTTTTGACACTCTAGATAAGACTTTGGCTTGAAATAACATTATTAAGCTCATTATTAACAACTGTAAAACATGCTTCAGTTTAAGTTCTTTAAAAGTTAGGACAGTCAAGACAGCAGTGACACAAAAACCCACAGTGACGTAGAACATTTTTTGATTACTGATATTACTGACAAAAGCATTTCAACTCTTAATTGGAGGCATACACGGTTTGTAATCAGATGCAGTGTATTTCTGTTTCAGTGGAACATTTCTACTGAGTAAAATGTATACATTTAATTTATTTCTACTTAAGAACTGGTGATGTTAGTCTTCAATAAATTCTGAAATTGATACATAATCCGTTGACTTTTTTAATCTTCCACAGTTTTTGTGTGTTGAATTTTGTTTTTGTCATCATCACTGCCCCACCCAGTCTCCCAACACAGTGAGATACATGTATAAGTACACCTGCCTGCTTTGCATAGCCCAACTGATCTGGAGCAATGTGTTCATTTAAAAATAACAGTGAAACCTAATTTAATGACAAAACGCAGATAAATCACTCCACTAAAGCAATACCTTGTAGAGTTTTCCTCAGGCCTGCTGACCTGACCCCACAGCAGTATATGTCATGTATTTGTGGAAAGGAAAACTAAAGCCTAATACAATTTTAATGACTGTAATTTTTAATTCAGTCATATTGCTCTTGGAATACAGATTACAAAAATCTAATTTATTTTATTTAGGTATGATTGTTAAACACATAAAGGTAACAGAGGCTGATTTTTTTAAGTCATGCATAATGTACTGAGTGAAATGTTTTGAATATCAGTCCAAGATTCTTATTAACTCACAAATGCTACTCCATGTTTATCTTTCAGACTGTTCGCGAAGTCACTTCAGTGGATGGCACCAGAAGTGGAGGCCAGATGGAAATTGGGTCACATGACCGCCTCCAGGAAGGCGCGCTGAGCCTGGAACTGGCCAAAGGAGTGAATTGCTACCCTAATGATGATGATGAGACATCTATGGAAACAGAGCAGCAGAGGGCAGGAAGTGTGCCTCCAAAACAGTGGGTGTCAGGACATGGCAAGGTCAGTGACCCCCAACAACAGCAACCATGTTGGAACAGCAGTAGTAGTACAAACCCTGGTGAACCTGTCCACCATGCAAACATGGAGGATGCCCACACTCTGGTGGCTTTTTCTGCAATTGCTGGCTCTTTGCCTCCCTCTTCCTCCTCCTCCTGCCTTGTGCAGCCTAACACAGCCCAGTTGTATGAGAAGTTCACCCAGGAGATGGGTTCTGAGAGTGCTCAGGCCAGGCTTTCTGCAGGGGCTCCTGAGGGTAGCTGCCAACCTCCAGAAGACTTGAACACCCTGCAGGCAGCACTGAGCCAAGCCAAATATGGACACAAGCCCCCTAACTGCAACTGTGATGGGCCTGACTGTCCAGACTACCTTGAGTGGCTCGAAAAAAAGATCAAGTTAGCAACCAGTGAGAATCAAGGTGCCTGCAAGATGACTGCTGCACCCCAACATTTACAATCTCACCTAGAGCAACCCCATTTGCAGCATAAACCTCAGTCCTACCCACAGATGAATGGTGGTCACTGTCTGCCTACTTCATACCCAAAGCAGCAACAGGGAATTCATCCAGACCAAGTGCCCTGCTCAAAACCCCCAATTCCCTGCTCTCCCCAGGTGCTCTCCATAGCCAAGGAAAAGAACATCAGTCTTCAGACAGCCATTGCCATAGAAGCCCTAACCCAGTTATCTGGTATCGGACCGCAAGCTGCCAGTTCTCCGAGTCAAACCCCCTACAACAGTAACCTCCATAACCACCAACATACCCAGAACCTCCATTCTAAGCCCCCAAATGGCACTAGCCTGATCCTGTCCTCTCCCAGTGTCCACTCATCTTCCTCACGCTCTCAATCCGTCCCTCCAGGACTACACACTAGCCAGCAGGCCCCAGTGTCCTGTGAGCACCACAGGCCCCAATCCCAGGGTCAGCCACCCCATGCTACCCCTCTCCCATCCTCTACCTCTCCCTTCCCAGGTCAGGGAAAACATCCAGGTTTTTGCCCTAATCCCAAGCAGTGGCAGCAGGGCTCAGGCAAAGGCTCTGAACAGAAAAACCCATGGATGTGTATGAAGTCTGAGCCCCAATCTCATTATGCCGCTGCACCTCACAATAGCTCAGACCCCATGTCAGAACTCAAACAGCTGCTTGGTGACACTAGTGGCAAGTTCAGCAATGCTCTTTTCAAGCTTCCAGTCACACAGCAGCTCAGGTTGAGCCAGAATGGAGGTATTCAGGCCCAAGACAACCCAGGATTGGCCAGGATCAAGCAAGAGCCAGACTCTGTTGATCACTACCATCACACTGCCTCCATGGGACCTTATGGCATGGCTAATTGTCAACAGCAGGGTCAACACTCCCCTGGCACTCCCCTGTCTCCTGGCCTAGCAGCCATCAGTCACTCCACTCAGGCAGCTCTGCAACAGCACCTTCACTACAAGAGGAACCTCTTCTCTAACCACTCCCCTGGCTTTGGAGCACAAGGTCCCCGTGCATCTCTGGCTTGCCAAAACTTGAAAAATTGGTGGACACAGATGGAGGCAGAAGGTTTGCCAAATCTGGCCATCAAACAGGAACCCAAGGAACCTAAGAAGAAAAAAAGCAGCCAAGGATCTCCTGTCATAAAAGCTACCAGTGGGATACTTTCAGTCCCTCCCATGCCCAAACCTAAACAGATAATCATCAAGAAGACCAAGCAGAAAGCCTCCATGCCAACCTTCCTGCCTCAGACTCAGATCACCATACAAAAACCACCAGTCCTCATGATGGACAGAGCTCCTGCCCTGACCAGCGTGCAACCAGGTTCTCTACCCTCTCTGTCCCTCCACAGTAACTCCACTCAGGCTGCTGCTGCAGGCCTCCCTGCCCCAGCCCAATCTCAGGTATCCATTTTCAACTCTTCAATGACTCCCTCTTCCATTGTTTCTCCAGCCCTCATAAGTCCTCTGCCCCCACCTGTGGCCTCAGTAGCCCATGCTAAGTCAGAGGGAGAGGGCAGCCTGGCTTCTAGTAACACCAGCACCACCACACCTCTGACCTCCACATCTCCATCCAGCACCTCACAATTACCAAGTCTCATCAACATAGACCCAAAATACGAAGAACTGATCCGACAATTTGAGGCTGAATTTGGGGACTCAGACGTACCTGTGAGTCACCCAGTGGAGGAATCTGCTACAGCTCCACTGAATCAGTCCCAGAACAGTCCTCAGGGTCTAACTCTCCCATCATCATTAAAATCCTTGGCAGATCCCTTAGTTCTCACCACTCAAGCCAGCTCTACACCTCATCCAAATTTTCAGGATAAGGAAATAGACAAGGATGAACCAGGAACCCAAATTGAAGCCACCTTAAACAAGACGTCCACAGAGAGCCCTCAGGAGGGGCAGCATGAAGAGCCCCTCCGTGTCCCTCTGCATCAGGAGACCTTTCTTGACAAGCAGCAGCAGCCCACTGAAATAGAAGATACATTCAGCGTGCCAAGTTCTCCGCTGCCTAAACGCATGAAGATCGAAGCCTCCGGTGATATAACAGTACTCTCCACCACATGCTATTCTGAGGAGGACACACCCACTAAGGACAGTCTACCTTCTTCTCCATCTCTAAGAGGCTTCCTTGAATCCCCCCTGCGCTACCTGGACAGTCCCACCAAGACATTGCTGGATACTCCTTCCAAGGATCTGCAGGCTGAGTTCCCCACTTGCACCTGTGTTGGTAAGTCTTTGTGTTAGTTTCTGTCAGTGCTTATATGTATGAAGGAGAATGAGGTCACTCTCCATTATTTTCTACATGAGCATTTTAGGGCAAATATTTAATAGAGTTCTAACAAATATAAAGGCCCAATTTCTTTTTTCCCCCTCTACACATCTTCATAGAGTTCCCCATTGCCTCAGAGGGTTAGGGTTAGAACAAAACAGTCTCAAAAATCAACTTGACAAGCTAGCATTGAGTTTGGAAAGTGCACCTTTCGTTATGTTTTGATGTATGTATTTTTGAAAACATCAGAATTCGCGAAGCATTTAGGGCAACCAAAAGTCATCTTTCAAATTAGAGACAGTCTTGCCATGGGATCATGTCAGCTGTGACACCAAAATGGTCTTTTGTAATGGAGAAAAAGAAATTTTAGAAGTGACTTCACAAAACAGGTGCAAGATCTTTTTAAATATTGTTGCAGTGTCCATTTGAAACCTAAATGTTTCAGAGTGGGCTGCTTACAGCTTTATAAACACTAACCATGAAAGGTTATTAAACATTAATATTAAAACTCAAAATACCTGCATACTTCTTAGGGAGAACTAGCACTGCTGAGAAAGATTCATCTTCAAACCTTTATATCAATCACAGCCACTAATGTACAGTTTTGTGACAACATTACCCAGATGTGAAGTCAATGCATTGTCACAACACTTTAAGTACCACAAGAATACAGGGGGGCTTTTTTCCCCAGGCTATGACTTTAACACATCCTCTTCACACAAATATAAAAGTATTTGTCATTAAAAACATATTATGGATTGTAATTGTAATTATATTACATTATGTCATATACAACACATATATAATCAATCAATGTACTTTTTTGTTTAAAAGTAGTAGTAGAGATAAACTACAAATTAACTTTTACTAAACAACCCTGTGTTGTAAAATACTTAGAAAGGAATCTTGTAGCTTGTATCTTGTATCTTTTAAATCATTCCCCAAAAATATAAACACATAGCAAATAACTCAAAACCACTTCTGTGGTTGTTCCTGCGACAGTAGGTGTCTAGAGGACTACATTGTGTCATGATGACACAGAGACTCACAATTTAAAAACAATACCAGCAAGCATCTGGTAATCAAACATCTGGTTACTTGGAGTAATAGCCTGGCAGAGTAGAACAGTAAAACTGCTCTCTATGAAACAGAAAAATAATAATAAAAACAGGGAGACAGAAAAGGTTGAAAGAGAGAGGATGCTAAAATTCTTGCAAGAGCAGTTTTATACACAAACATTATTATGGCTTGTGATCTGCTGCTCCTAAAGACTGAAGTAATTGGGATCACTGCATTAAATTGTACATGAGCATTTAATATCTAGGAATTCACATTAAAGACACTATCACTGAATCAAATTGGCCAGATTGACCATATATGGGCTAGCTTGTTACCCTTAGCATTAGCAAACTTAGCAACATCAAAACATTTAGAAATTACTGTATTTAAATTGTATGTAATTGACATTACATACGCAGGTGCACTTCATCTGTAAAAAACAGAACATCCATATAGAAAATGTGGTATAGTGCACATAAAATAAAAAATAAAAAGAATTAAAAGATAAGTGAGATAAAAAGAATAAACAAAGTACACATAATAGAGTAAAAGCAGTAGAAGTGTTCTCGATTACAGTGTCAATTATAGGACACCAAATAGAGAATCATAGAGCAGAAGCCCACCAATATAGCTTAGCCATAACCTGGACTTGTCACTTTCCAGCCTGGAGTTACTGGGCATCTGCCTCCAGAATTAAAATGCAGTAGAAATAGATACAAGGTCTGACCTAGCTGGATGTTCTGAAGTGCCTTACAGAAGAAAAGGAGCATGCATACTTTTCACAAATGACTCTTGAGGGAAATATTTTTTTAAATTTGGAGATGCTCAAGTGTTTCTCAACATTAAGAGCTGAACATTAATGAACATATAAAGCTGTCACTGTTTGTGGTTTACAGTACTTATTAAATAACACAGATCCACTATTGAGTTTGTCATCCCCCCCCCCCTTCACTTCTCTGTCTGGATGCTTGTTGAGCATTTCTAAGAATATGTGTGTTGCCAGGGTGTGTGGCTTTGGCCATCCAGACTGCAACAGTGTGAGGCACTAAAGGCAGCGGGCAAGAACAATAGCAGCTGTGGCAGAGAGAGCCTTTTGTGTGGGTTTGGGTCTGGCAGGCAAGCAGAACAGAGCTTTTGTTTGACCAAAAGGGCTTTAGTCGCATAGTTTGGGTAGTACCCTGTTCAGGTGATTTGTTTACAGAGTTGGGGGTCCTAGAATAAAAACCATGAAACTTCATAGATCGTATTGCATACTACTCATTAATAGTAAATAGGAAAAAAAAATAATGATGATTGAAAATAGCACTGGCTACTGGCCAAAAGCACGTGATTTTATGAAGTGGCAGGTGTATTTAACCAACCGACCAGCCAATGTTCTCGTTCTGCAGAAACACCTCTTTGGTCATTTATCAACACTATAACTCAGGTAAAGGTTGGGATGACCACATTTCCTTTTTGGTTGGATACTGCAGTGGTTGATACTTACCTTTGGGGTCCACCCGAAAACTTTGCTTATTTGTTAGGTCTTTTATGCTGCCAGGTTGAAGATATGTGTGAAGAATCATGTTTTCTCCAATGAGAAAATGCTGAGTCTTTATTATTGAAAAGACAGAGCCTGTCTGCCTGTAAAGTCATTAACATAGAAGAACTTAAATAATGTTTTCAAAAATGTTATCAAGATTTATTCCCATTTTCCTGCAGTTACTGAGTGTTCACTGTAGGGCCATTGCAACTTGGTAAATAGAGCCTTTCTCTCCCTAAACATTAAAGAGGGTGCACATCAGGGGCAGAGCAGCTGCAGGAAAACACTTGCTAGCTGTGTTCTGTTACTGATGGTTAAGACCAGCAGACAACAATTCTTCATGGTAAAGCTTGGTCTCACAATGCTCTGTCATCTCTCTGTAGCGTAACACTACACTGGAATGAAATTGCCTCCAAGACACAAAGATACATTGTACAGCCATAATGTACACACACTCAACCAATTTCCATGCAAGAATTTAGTATGACTCCTCCAGTTCCTGCCCTAAGATTACACTCTGGTTCTTCCTTTCACCGCCAGGGGAATGTGACCTCATATTACCTCTGTACCAAAGACACACACAGCAGTGAGTGTCTGTCCACATTTTAGACAATCAGCTGATAGTGGCAGCTTTTACATTTAGGGCAATTAGTCAGTGCTTTCTTTGGGATACAAGTTGTGTACAAGAGCAACACTGTAATGGTTGCCATACAATCATGTTTTAAAACACATGGCAAGCTGTTACAGAGAGAGATAGTTCAGTCCATTAGGGTGTGACATTTAACATGGGATACATTCAACTGCACCGTGTCTCATACAAAGATTAGCAGTGAAGTCACAGGACATGGTTCACAACCACAGCAGTGTGGAGGAGGATGCAAATGCACTTTCATACAAGTACACACACTCATACACAACATAAACACAGATGAACACAGTGCACACAGACACACCCTCATTCACTCCCCACACTCACACAGACTGAGTCATTCATCACTACCTCAAAAAGCTTCTGCTTCACAGTGTCTCCACAAATTCACCACACCCTACAGTCACAGCCCACTGTGTGTGTATGTGTCAGGATGGTGTGTGTGTTCATGCGAACTGGATGTTGAAATCAGTTGCGCATTCTCACGCTTTTAATAGATTACTTGACTTCAGGTACAAAGACCTTTTTTTTGAGTTTGTTTAAAAATACATCAAAACACGACAGTAACTTTTCCCAAAACTACATAAAAAAAACTGAGATGTGATTATGTGCAAAGATACAGCTTTACTTTTTACTAAGTTAAGGGACCTACTGTTAATTATTATCAATTTCTATGAGATAGTCACTCAAATCATTTAGGCAGACACCCTTTAACTATAAGTTAAGTCAACTCTTTCCAGGCACTTGTACATAAGAATTTAAGACGTATAAATTCTTCATTTGACTAAGTTAATTTGGAACAATATTTAAAACCCTCAGTATTTTCTAGGTAAAAGAATATGGCTATACAGCTGATTATAAAGAGTCAAGTATTACATCCATGCAAGTATAGTAGAAATAAGTATTTAATTTGGAAGCAAAGTTTGAAGTAATTTCCTTGGTGTCGTTACAGGAACATTTTTTAGCAGAAACATTAACCAAAAACAGTACATGATACTGGCTGTGATCATCACACCTGCTACTTTCTTATGTGTCGGTTTCAATGTATATATTTTTAATCAAGCAAAAAAAAAACCCAAAGTGAGTCATTTTTTCCCCACTTTCCGTCAGAGTGAAAGATAAAGAACTTGAAAATTATAATTAACCTTGCATGCTTGTTAGTTTCATTTTTAAAAAAATTTAGTGTTCATGAAAAACAAACAGTCATACTAAATAAAAGTTTTTTTTTTTAATGTTCATTACAAAGCGGTTATCATATGTAATAGAGCATGAGTAAGGGAATAAATACATTATCATCACCAAATATGATCTGTTGTATATTGTGAATAGTTGTTTACATTTTAGAAAATGCAAATGTGGAATTTTCCACAGTGCATTTTCAGGTCTAGTTATTTGTTGTTTTTAACCCTCTGCTATCTGTTTTTCTAGAACAAATTGTGGAGAAAGATGAAGGGCCCTACTACAACCACCTGGGGTCTGGACCTACTGTAGCTTCCATACGAAGCCTGATGGAGACAAGGTGAGCCTCTCCCTCCTCTCCTCTATTGTCGTCTTTTCTCTTCTCCTTTTCTCTTCCTCCTACACACTCTTGCCTTCTCTGCCTTCCCCTCCTCCTCCTCTCCCTTCCACCTTCCCTCCTCCTCACATTTTGTCCTCAGGGAATCCGTGACCCAGAATCTAGTAGGAGGAAAAGGAAGTATCAGCATCATCAGCATATCAGAGGCAGAGCGAGAAGCACTGGAGTAGCAGTAGCCAATAGCGGAGAATTAGAGGACCAAATGTGAAAGAATGATATAAATCAAATTAGAGAAAGAGAGAGATTGAGGCAGAGATTAATAAAGTGTAGCACAGGAGGGAGAAGGGAAGGAATAGAGTAATATTTTAGTAAGAAGTATGATGTGCACAAATATTTATTTTTTATTATGTGGCAGTGGTCTGGTATTAAAGGCTGTATGGTGTTGGATAACTGTTTTTCCATGCAGATAAAATGCATATAAAACTAAATTTGCTGTGTGAAACCTCATTTGAAACAAATAGTGTCATTGTCAATTTTAAAGGTAAAATGAGGCGACAGATATATTTAGCATTATCTATTAGAATGCTAACCTAATTCTTGTCACATTTACTGTACTACATGGACAACATCACAAAGCAATGTAATAGGCTGCTATTACTTGCTCCACAATGCATCAGCAGAATTTCCAACAAATACACATGAGTTTAGCAGTTTGATTTTAGGATTATTTATTCAGTTTAGGAATAAAGCACCTCAAAGGACCCTAGCCAGATTGTTAAAGTAACAGTCTGTGTAACAGAAGTTTTGTAATGTCATGTTACTAAAGCACAGGGGATCAGCTGCTATTGAGAATGCATGAAGTATTCATCGCTTATTTAATACAGTCTAGTTTGTGTTGTCTGTCATTTGTAACCACATGCAAAAACATTTTGCATTTGAGGAGTCTGCATAATTGTTGTGCAGCACCAGATGTGTGGATTCAAGCTGTATGACCAGAAAGTAAGTCAGATTTGAGTAGCAAATCTGACTTACTTAAGATAAGTCGTAAAAAAAATCCAAAATGGACTTGCAACTGGACTTGAATTTTAACAAACGTGGATTGCGACTTCATTTTTATTTCATGCTTTGGCCCCTAGGTATGTAGTACTTTCACCCAAGCTCAAAGGTTAAAGGTTTTTTATTTAGAACGTGTGCCACAAGTTAGTCATTCCATTTATTTTCTGAATCTACTTAAGTTATTGCTGTTCATTCCCATTCATACAGCATCCAATCAAGATGCAAGAGAGAACCATAAAGAATTAACATTAAAATTACTTAGCTTCAGTTGCAAGAAAATGATACCAAAGATTTATTGTCTTGGTATAAAAACAATGTAATGGTCAGCTATAAAAGAATTGCTTGACTTGTTTAAGACTCAAAACTCATAGGACTCAGGGCTTGACTTTGGTTGTATAAGTTTTGAATTGGGACTTGACTCAGGACTTGCCTGTCTTAATACGGGACTTGAGAGCCAAAACTTTAACAGTATCGAACACATTTGGCGCACATTTTTCTGCTGTTTATTGAGAGGCTGGAGGAGAGCACAAGTTGAGTGAGGTGTCTGTTGAGCCAGTGACCACTTTTTGTATTTGAAAGATGAAGTGAGAGTTTGGACCCAATGTTCCTGGACAACCTTTAACCCACTCCTGACCCCAGTGGGCCACCCCTGTGGTGACAGAGCCTTCTTCCCTCCCCCACTGTCAGCAAGCTCTGGGTGATTCCCATTCAGCGGGACCCCCTTGTGTTCCAAACCAAATCTGTTCAGGGCTGAAGTTTTCACAGTGGCTAGCAGCAGCTAGGCAGGAGACCTGATATGAGCTGTGCGCAAACATCTAACAGGTTCTGATGACCTGTCCCACCCCACTGCAACCTCTTACCCCCCTTCATCCTTTGCACATCCCCACCCTACCAAAAGACCCACTGACCACCATTAAATCATCTTCCAGCACTCCTTTATTTGCTCAAGCAGGTGTTCACAGACACACACAAACAAACGCAAGAAATAGAAACCTGTGCACACAAAACAAGCTCCTGCATGCACCTGTGGATACAAACACAAGTACAGAAACACCTCCAGAAGCTGTCTTGGTGTGTCCCTTTGACTGGCATTGTGTCAAGGCTAGTGGTCTACTCTGGCATGCTTGTGTGAATCTTAGCAGAGCCTTATGAACACTCTTCACCAGCCAGTGCTGCTGAAGTTGGCCTGTCTCTGTCATAGCTGACATACACCGCTACTCCTGAAAACTCCTGGAGGCATATAGAAATACCACAGATTCACAACAACACAGACAAAAAAATAAGAAAGAATCTTGATGAGGTCAGTTAAGGCAATTTTTTTAAAATATAAATTTAACAACCAGGATTGTGTCTTCTGTCACAGTTCTGATGCTCCAAACCAGCAGACAGCAACTGCCAAGCTGCTATTGAACTGTTATTGACTGTCCGTGTATTACCAATAGTTTTTGCAATTTAGCACCATTTAAATTGTGTTTTTTGTTGAGAATTAATTTAAATGGACTCACAACATGAAAATGTAGGTCGGTTTTTCTTGTCTTTTCATTTTTTTTGCTGTGTTCATGTACGAACTTTGAAGGATCAGGCAAAGTATTTGATCAGTCAGTTTGTGCTACTTCACTGAGGGAGGCTTGGTGGCTCCAAGGCTCTAACACTCACCTCATCACTAAGGAAAAAGGACAGCCTGTGTTTAGGCTACTTGAGTATCAGCTTGGTATATCAGAGCCCTAAAATCAGGTGTCAGGGCTATCTGATCTGAAGAGGATCCATTTTGGCTCCAAATGCCAACTGCTAAATGGGATAAATGTTAAAAATATCTAAATTATTTCTTCTCCTGCATAGGTATGGAGAGAAAGGAGACGCCATCCGGATTGAGAAGGTGGTTTACACAGGCAAAGAAGGGAAGAGCTCACGGGGATGTCCTATTGCTAAGTGGGTAAGTAGCATCACATTACATCATCTGCTGTGTGAATGTGAATGTGTGAATGTATGTGAGAAGTTTTAAAAGACCTTAAACTCCAGTAGGATAAGTTGCAGTAGCTTTGGTATGGTCAAGGCCTCATCTTTTTCCATTTGCTAAGTTTACATTTTAAAAAAGTAGCCCAGGACAAAAACACTTTTGACTGTATGCCAACAAGTACAGAGAGAAAATTAGAACTAGAGGTGTTTGGACTTTTTTTCCACCTGTAAATAATGACAGCCAATCAACAACAGATTTATGCAGTGTGTGTATATAATGAGTGGTACTGGGGAGACACGCCAGTCAAGTTTGTCACCACAGTGTGTAAATAAGTAGGAAGTCTCACTCTTTAACAACTGGCCAGCCTTCTCCTCACTGTCACCTCTAACACATCCTACTAGTGACTTTATAGATTCAAAACAGCCACCTACTGAGAGAGGGTGAGTGTGTGTATGTGTGTTTTGGACTTAGAGACAGAGAGAGTGAATGTAGACGTATTGGTGGCTATTGATATTATCTCCTTGAAAAAAGGTGTCATTCTGCATTGAAAATAAGTATAAATATGTGAAGTGTGAACTGACTCTCACACCAAGTAAATTTAACCTTTTCATTGTAAGCAGATTAAGGGATTTGTATCCATTTACAACAACAGGTCTGATATCAGTACAGATATCAAATATCCTACCAACAAACATTGTGACCAATAACAGTGTCTCACATCTTGTTCATTATTTTGAAAACTTCTGTGTTTTCTGGACAAGATGTGACTGCTTTGTAATTACATATAATGACATAGTTAGACCATAGTCAGTTTTACAGCATTTTGAGGTTTGACTAACAATTTATTTTAGTTGTATAAAATTTTGTGTGAAAGTCAGAGAAGTGGAACTTTGTGAGCAAACTAAATGAAGGTCTTGCTGGTAAAGAGCCACAGTCTTTTCCCAACCTCCCGTGGGTGAGTAAAGGCTACAATGATGATAAGCTCTGTCTTCCTATCAGGTGATCCGTCGCAGCAGTGAGACAGAGAAGCTGCTGTGTCTGGTGCGGCAGCGTGCAGGCCATCACTGTGCCAATGCTGTCATCATTATCCTCATTATGGCCTGGGAAGGTGTACCGAGGGCCATGGCTGACATGCTCTATCGCGAGCTCAGTGATAGCCTCACCAAATATGGCAACCCCACCAGCCGACGCTGTGGCCTCAACGATGAGTGAGTAGCTGATGGGTGCACTTTGACTCTGGTTTTCTGATACACAAGTTAGTGAATGTGCATATGACAGCGGGCAGGTTGTCTCTCTGTCAGTGCTGTATTGCATTAGTGGATCTTTACTGCATGTTTATGTCCTTTGTTAATGGAGGAGGACTTCTTTTTAAAGGACAAGATGAAAAAAATTATCTTAAGCTATCATCATAAGAACTTTCTGGAAGATCTATGACACCAACAAAAATATGATAAAAGTTGGGTAATTTTATTGGACATAACCATGTCAGGTGAGTTTCAATGGCCTAATCTGTGTTTATGTTTATAATCTGTTATATGAAAAAGATTCCAGAAGTAGAAAGCTAAATTCAAGCCAGAAAATGTGTGTAGGCCTAAAAGCCAAATGATTCCTTATTGTTATTAGATGTGTACACGTTAATGTGTACACTTAGTCCATGTTAAACATCTCTGTCACACAGTTAGCTTCACATTACAACACACCCTTGTTTAACCTGGTTACGATCACCATTCACCATGTGGTCAAACTATCAGTTTATTGACTGATAGCTCCTGGTTGGGTCACATTTTTTTGTCTATGATATGTGGTACATACAGTATATCTAAAAAGTATTAAAATAATTGTTTTATAAAATTTCTGAGAGTCTATTATTGATGTGCTTTAAATCTCACACCCCAAATGAAGAATTGCCCTAATTCTTTATTGACATTTCTCTGCCACATTGCTGTATCCCACTCTGTCCATTTAAAAATACAAGTGCTGAACATTAAGCTGAGAGAGTGCTCACTGTCTCCCCCTGCAGTCGTACCTGTGCATGTCAAGGCAAGGACCCTGAGACTTGTGGTGCTTCCTTCTCCTTTGGCTGCTCGTGGAGTATGTACTTTAATGGCTGTAAGTACGCCCGAAGCAAAATGCCACGCAAGTTCAGGCTACAAGGAGATCACCCTGAAGAGGTATTTATCACATAAAAGCCACTTGTTTTATAGCATTGTATGGTAATATGTTAATGCTAATGGTGAAAGAGTTAAGTCACTGTCACAGTTTAAAGTAATTTTTAGTTAGTGTTGTGTGCTGTATTGGCTCTGTATTGTTTTCTGAACCATGATTCTTGTTTTTGCTTCTTAGGAGGAAAAACTCAGGGATAGATTGCAGAATTTGGCAACTGAGGTGGCTCCTTTGTACAGGCAGTTGGCCCCACAGGCCTACAGTAACCAGGTGTGTTGTGCAGTCAAACACCCATCAGTGAAAATTAATTTTTAAGGTCTTTACACTATAACAACATATTGCACTCTTCTGGCATCCTCCTCACACCCAATAGGAGGTTACACCAGACCAGTGCTTTTCAGTTGTATTCTGTTAAGCCCCCCCTAGGAAGAAGAAAACATTTTACACCCCCCACCCTCCGCCACGACTATCAATAGTATCATTTGTCTATAAAATTGTTACAATTACACCTCTGCATAACATTGTATCCTCATTAACATTAAGGAAAACCAAAAAAAAAAGAAAAAAGAAAGAAATATAGATCCACTTACAACATAGAATAAATTAATCAACCTTGTTTTTTAGTCTGAACCAGAAAAGATTTAAAGTGCATCAATTTGCCTTAAATTCAACAAAATTAAATTCTTATGTAAACTATAAACATTTTTCAACCAACTAAGTGAGCCATTTGATACTGAAAAATGAACTAAAATAAAATTAATAAATAATAATAAATAAAATTGATCAGCACCACCACCTCAGGAGCACAACATATAAAACACTTAAACCTACAAAACAAAATTGAATAAACCAATAAAAAATATTTTTCCATTGTGTCCTCTGTGTGTTTGTTCGTAGTTCTTCATGCACGCTTTAATAATCAGAGTTAATGGCACACTACATGTAGGCGTGTGTCTTAAACCGACCTCTGCCTAGTCTATTCAAAATTCTTGCTTTTGCCTTTGCTTCATGCTTCGCAACTAATTCAAAACATGATCGATTAGACGTGTCTTTGGAACTCATCTATTTTCCATCATCTATCATTTTTCATCTTTAAAAGCAAGAATGAATAAATTTTTACCCCTCATGACTTTTGAAAACAGTCATCACCCAAGACACAGCAGCGTGAGAGCGCCACTGCCACCTACGGTAGCGGATGTGCAATTACAGTTTATTCTGGTACGGCAATGAAAAAGCAAACGGTAGTTTCGCCGTGCATGTCCCCCGGGGTCACCCCCCCCCCCGGCATTTTGAGAAGCACGGTCCTACCTCAAAAAAGGACATATTAAATTAATAAAGTCATATGTTTGCACAGTACAGTACCTTTTATTGGTCGCATTCAGCCCCTGAAAGCCATTTAGGGTCTCAAAGGCAGTTTTAAGCTTTTAAAAAAAGAGACCATTAGGCAGTTTATTTTTGAGTTGAAACTGTGACACAGTAGCACAAGTCTTAAGAAATGTGTCAGTAAAAATCTGGGATGAGAGGGAGATGTACCTTTGAATGTGTGGTGGAATTCCAGGTCCCTGAACTCAATGTAACTGATCCATTAATGTGAACTGTGTGGATTAAAAATATTCTAATTAATTTCATTTTGGATGTTAAGAAGCATGTCCATAATGAAGAAAAGGTGGAATAAAGGAACACTGTCAGATAAGAGTGACACTTATTCCATTCTGTCATGCTAATTTGCATAATACAATAAATTATAAACATGTGCGGAAAAAAAGGAGAGAAAGTTGTTGCTGGGCTATTACCATTGACTTTGGCTACACAGAGTGGTGTAATGTGGGACACATTTTGTTTGCAAGCAGTTTCACGGCAACAGTTGTAGTTGTAGCACACTTCATTACTCCATATGTAGCCTGCAGAGCAGTTGCAAGTGGATTCATCTCCAACAATGATACACTCTACAAAAAAAAAAAAACAACAACAACCAAAAACTGGTAAATTTGTCTTAAAAATTTAACATAATGGCTGGTAACACACACATCTTTGTGCGTGCACAAGAGCCCCATTAAGACTCTACAGGTGACCTACATTTTGATTATGTGTGCTTATTTGATTAAAATGTCATTGCAGTTACTTTGAATTTATTGTTAACTTTACAAAATGCGATTGATAGGAATGCTGATCAAAACTAATAATTTACAATCCCCCCAACCAACCATCACCACCACCAACACCAAAGATGTATTTAAAATAGCAACCAAAGAAAAAGGAAGTGCTCCACCACAATACCTGCTACCAGTTCACTTTTTAGGAGGGTCACGTTGTGGGAACCTCCCTTGGTTTCAGTCACTTGGAGGTTAGTCATATTTAGAAGTGACAGGAGGGTCTGGGCTTCCAATGTGACATTACTCTGGACCATTAACTCAGCAATGTAGATGTCCTCTACAACAACATGAAATACTTTGTTAACTTTTTTTAAATTCTTTGTAACTTAGCGGTCTATACGATTTTTTTACACATACATCCACATGGTTTCATGTTTAAAACATAAATTCATATGAAGTAGAAACAAAATGGTAAACAAAACAAGGGTTGATGTCCAAAGATGAAAATCCTGAAAAAAAAACCTCTCAAGAAAACAGAAACAAAAAGTTGGAGCATTACAAAAAACAGACTGAGCACAAACAGACTCAAATGATCACAGGTCCCCAAAGGCCAATAACCAAATAATAAAACCACAAAATAAAAGAAGCAACTGAAAAGGTAGTCAACCTCATTGAATTCTATGCACATAATCCCTGAATTTTATTTGTGTTTACCCTTACAACTAACTTAAACATAAGTCTCCATTACAAACACAGAAAAAAGAACAAAACATGAACACACACATTAAATACGCGTACATACTATACAGTACATCTACAGAATCTGAACATCAAAAGTTTTTGTTTTTATTGATTTATAACTCACTGTGGTTAAACATGACTACGTCAACTGGACTTCATTTCCATGCATGATTAGTCTTCAAGTGTAAAGGCCACACTAGAAAATGATGCAGCACAATTTATCTGCGTGCCTTTAAATAAATAAATATTTGGTTTTATGAGCTTAATGAGATTGTGACTACCTCCAGGGCTAGCTGGTCAGAGTGTTGCTCTCTCTGTTTCTAAGTCTAAAGATGACACTGTCCACTCGTTTACTTACTGATGACATCAGAGTTTTCATTTGCATAAACTCTATGGCTGTGTCTGTTGCAGTGAGGGAGAAGTTGCTTTTAGGCAAATGGTTGATAGAGAAATGTTTAGGCAAATAAAAACAGACTCACTAAAGGCACATGGTATGTCTGAAATAAAGAGGTAAAAAAAACATACAATTATTGCTTAATGTTTTTTTTTATTCTTTGAAAAAAAAAACTGAACTTCTAAATAGAAAAATCCCCATCAAACCATTTGAACGGGATCAAGACTAGGTACTTACACCTACCCATAAAAAGAAAACACTATAAGTGAATATGGTTATATACTCTAAACTTCTTTGCTCATCCTGACATTTCCACATTTTTTTTGTATTAGTACAAGTGTTTACAAGTTTTTTTATACCTATGCAAACAAGATTTTTTGACTAAATATGTACGTATTTGCACTGAAACAAAACACCTAATATGTATCTTGTGCTTTTTTTCTCTCTTACCTGAAAGAAGACATGTTTGAGGAGCAAAGTAGCCCATTATTTAAATATGGACCAGTGCATGAAAAAGTCAAATCAAATCCAGGCAGCTTTTGTTTATACAGCTCCACATCACAACAGTTGTCATTAGACACTCACATATAGAGTAGGTCCAGACCACATTGTATAATTAATTTGTTTCCATAATAAAATCTCCCTTAATTGCAAGAGTGCTATTGCAACTATAGAAATGCATTTAAATTGAACTCACACTCCTGCATGTGGTGCAGGAGAAGAGGTGCTATTTGCGAAAGAAAGCTCCTTGTTGTATGGTTCTTTGTCTCACCATTGAGCCTTAAAATCATTGAACACACCTTTACTCACTGACCATCCCTCACATAACTTGTCGAGGGACTCTAATAAAGCTTCCTAAATAACACTGTAGACAAGTGACTCACCTGCTGTAAGGACCTGTAATAGCAACAACAGAGAAACAACACAATTATTGTTTTTTGTCATGGATGTAATTAAGCCTTTTGTCAATTTATTTAGTATCTCTTTCTAAAAAGAGTTAGATTTTTTTTTTATTATTGAATTAAACTGTCTACATAATGTTAGGTTTAAAAAATCTTTGCATCTAAATTGAACATTAAAATATGACAGTGAAATTAGACACAAGAATAAGAACCACATGTTTACAGTCCTGTCCAAAATTATACAACAATTAAAACTGAGAAGCCTTTTACCTGAGAGTAGATGAACACAGCTCCCGTCAGAAACATAAAAAACCTGGAACACATTGTCAGCCTGTTGGGGAAAACATGCAAAATATAAAAACTAACAACTGTTAAAGAACAAGAGGACTATTATCACTCACAGCTGATGAAAACTGAAGACTACTGGTCAGAACTGTGGATGTAGCTGATGCAAACAATTCTTCAATTTCACCATGGATCCTCAACTTGGGTCCATGGCTACTTTCCAGAGACAAAACTTTACCTCAAATTTCAGGACTTTTTATGTTTTATACTGTTCTCACATATTTAGATAGAACTCTCTTTGAATAAAGCTGGGAGCATTTAAATTTTAAACCATTAATCTATTAATCTTTATTAATCCAGATTCCTCTAAGCAGTGTGGCACTCACAACTCTCTTAAGCATTCCTTCTGCCAAAGTACAAAAGTGAACAAAGTGTGGACTGAAATTTGACGATTCAGAAAATTTCAAAATGTTAGCTGAGCTATTCATTTTTTAAAGATTCAATTCAATTTAATTTTATTTATATAGCGTCAAATCACAACAAAGTTGTCTCAAGACACTTTACATATAGAGCA
>JAQMCX010000047.1:4338044-4350213 GCA_029814765.1 Acanthurus leucopareius
CTGGGATCTGTACTTTGTCTTCAGTGCAGCAACAGCAGAGAATGTCATGCTAAACAGTGATCACCCAAGACACAGCAACGTGAAAGCGCCACTGCCACCTACTGTAGCGGATGTTGAATTACACTTTATTCTAGTACGGCAATGAAAAAGAAAACAGTAGTTTCGCCGTGCATGTTCCCTGGGGTCACGTGCATGTTCCCTGGGGTCACACACGCCCCCCCTTGCATTTCGCCCCCCACTATTTGATAAGCACTACACTAGACCAAAAAATCTCTGACCCACTGGCAGGGACTGAGTTAACTCAGCAAGTAATTTTTACAGTAGGACATATTGCATGCATTTGATAAAGGCAAAAAGAAAAAAATACTTGTGTATTTATATTTAGGAAGAATGTATGGAAATAAAGTAATCTCTGTTCTCTTCCTCAGTGCCAGTCAGAGTCGAAAGCTCCAGACTGCAGGCTGGGCTTAAAGGAAGGCCGTCCTTTCTCTGGAGTCACTGCTTGCATGGATTTCTGTGCTCATGCTCATAAGGACCAGCACAACCTCTACAATGGTTGCACAGTGGTAAGTTCACCTAACACACTCCTAAATTTAAAAACTTGTTTTGAGAGGAACTTTAAATGAAAAGTTTTTTTTCTGTCGCTCCTAACAGTTTACATTCCCTCTTGCTCTGTATCTCTCTCCTTTAGGTGTGTACTTTAACCAAGGAGGACAACCGTGAGGTGAAGAAGATCCCTGAAGATGAGCAGCTGCATGTGTTGCCCCTTTACAAGGTTTCCCTTACCGATGAGTTTGGCAGTGAAGAGGCTCAGCGCCTCAAGATGCAGACGGGGGCTATCCAGGTGCTTCAGGTTTTCCGCCGTGAGGTACGCAAGTTGCCCGAACCCGCAAAGTCCTGTCGACAACGTAGACTGGAGGCCAAGAAGGCTTCGTCAGAGAAGAAGAAAAATAAGCTCATGCAGCAGGCAGGGGAGACACCAGAGAAAACTCTGGTCAAGGCTGAGCTCTGCATCACTGGTTCCCCTCAACCTCAAGGCAATAAAGGTAAATTACTTAGTTGTTTTTTTATATCACTGAAAATACTTTGATTGTGATTTAATGTCCAGACTGTGAGGAAAACTATTTTGAATTGCTAGACTTTGGGCATAATCTGTTAGAATAAATTAATTGCCTGACACTACCCAAGGTATAAAACCAGTGAATAACAAAACTACAATAAAAATAGAGACTTATAAAGTTCAAATTAAAGGCATTTTAAGTTTATTTTATAATTTAACTTTCCTTTGTTCCAAACATTTAGCAATTATAAAACAAGAGGTGAAGCCAAACATCAAGAGGGAGCACTTCAACGGATCAATAGATGGATACCCTGTGCAGGCAGCAGACCCATTCAACAACATCTATCCACACCCTGCCTACTATGCAAGGGGAGGCCTTCCCCCAACTGGCCAGCCCTCTGCACAAGACCCAGTAAACGGTTACCATCACAGTCTGCCCGCAATGCACAATGGCTACTACAACTACCGCCCCAATGCACTTTTTCCCCCTAAGCTGAGGACCTATGAGGGTCGAAATAGCTCTTTGCCGAAAACAGGCAGCCAGGTTGACCAATTGGAGCAGAAGCCTGATATTCACAGCCTTCAGACCAGACTGGCCCAGTCGTACCCCAGCTACCCAGAGCAAGCCAATCAACCAAACCGCAGCAGCTACACCCAGCCTGCAGACTACAACCAGTCCCGCCCTTCCTCTGTCTCTTCTGAGCCCTGCAACAGAGGAACTCCAGTCATCAAACAGGAGCCCATGGATTTGCCAGTCTATGAGGGTGCAATGCCTGGTCAGGCTGGTGCCAAAACACCTAGCACCACCCCCCAGTCTTTGGCCTGGCCAGGACACAAGCTTAATGGTAGTATCGTTCCCACCAACTGGGAAGGCCATATCAACTCTAAGCAAAGCCCCGAAGTGTCATTGTTGAATCCAGACAGGCAGCAGTTTCACCAGCATACCCAACAGCGGCAGCCCTCTCCTTGCCCCCAGCAGTGGATAACCTACCCTGGCTCAAATGCTCTGATGGCTTCCCCTGCACCATCGCCATCACTCCAGGTACCTCCATCTCCAACTCCCTCTCCTCAGCTTGGCACAGCGCTCCAAGGTAACATACATCAAGGCTCCACACACCCCGCAACCTTACACCTGAGCACCCCTCACCCAGGTACACCGCAGCCTGGTGGCTGTCACTCAGGCTCAGTTACACCACAACCAGGTACCCCAGGCCCCGGCACTCCAAGGCACTGGGCCAGCCCTGCCCCTAGTCCTCAGCCAAATGCTTGGGCCATGGGGCCTGCAGCGTATAACCCTGGTTTGAAGCACAGCAATCCTGCAGGAGCCTACCCTGACAAGATCTGGTCCAAGACTGGAGAAAGTCGGTGTTCCACTCCTCTTGGGCTTCAAGAAAAGGCCTGGAAGTCTTGTGGAGGTTCAGTGGCAGGCAGTACCCCTTCCCCTGCCCCTGAGGGGCGCCTTTTCCCTGATGCCCTTCAGCAGTCGGATCAGGCTTGTTGGAACCCCAGCCGAGCTGAGAGTGATGCTGAGATCATCAAGCGCCCTGAAGAGGAGGATGATGAGGTGTGGTCTGACAGTGAGCACAACTTTCTGGATCCCAACATTGGTGGTGTAGCAGTAGCGCCAGCCCACGGCTCCATCCTGATTGAATGTGCACGTCGGGAACTACATGCTACCACCCCACTCAAAAAGCCTGATCGCTCCCACCCCACCCGCATCTCCCTGGTCTTCTACCAGCACAAGAACCTCAACCAGCCCATGCACGGCCTGGCTCTGTGGGAGGCCAAAATGAAGCTGCTGGCAGAGCGAGCGCTGCAGAGGCAGCAGGAAGCAGCTCTCCTAGGCCTCTCCCAGGATGACATCAAGGCCCTAGGAAAGAAACGGAAGTGGGGGGCTACGGTGGCAGGTGCTAGTCCAGGACCTGGACAATCTAAAGACAAGAGGGAGGGGCCAGTGACGCGGTTAGCCCCCACGTTCCACACCACCTCTATAGTTACTGTGTCTCCCTATGCCTTCACCCGCCTCACTGGGCCCTACAGCCACTTTGTCTGAGGTCAAACAGACACAAAAGACTGATAGCAACAGAATGGTGCAGTGGAGGGCTGGAGAGAGCGATCAGCAGGATGAATGTCTCTCAGCCGTCCCGCAGTCTGGCATCTCTCCATCCTGCCCCCTCCATAGTCCACTTGGAGGAGGGGACATTTTTATTGTTTTTTACCTCATGTCAGGCAGTGGTTTGGGCTTCAGACACACTGCCTGTGGTGCTCTTCCTCTCTCTTCCCCAGAGAGGAACTCCATTGCTTTTTCTTGTTTATAGAATTTTAATGATTCTAATTATTGCTATTATTATCAATATTATTATGATTGCTATTGTTACTGTCAATGTTGTTATTACAGGTATTATTATAATGAAGACTTGTTTGTTTTTTATTATTGCTGTTTTCTTTAATGTTATTATTAATGATGTGATTGTTTTTTTGTTATATATTTTTTTAAATCAATCAGTCTGAGTCAGTCAGACTCAGACAGTTGCTTTTTCCATGTTTGGAAAATGTGTACCCTATTTTCTGTTTGGTCTTCTTTGTTCTCGTCAATCTTCCAGCTGTACTCAGAGGAGGAGTCATTGTCTGCCTGACAAGACAGCAAATCAATCTCAAAGTAATCATATGCACATATAAAAAGAGTCCCTTCAATAGGCTTGCCTTTGATAGCTGTCTCTATATCCACAATTTAAAGTTATATATCTTTAAGACATATTGAAAAACGTCAGGCATAAAGAAATATGATTATTTTTAACCTGGGCATCTATTTTCTAATTTTTGGCGTAATAGAGATTATGATTTAATTTAATAACTGCTATAATTGTACCAAGATCACCGCACATCCCAGCTACACTGTATTGGGACCTGCCAACATCATTTTTAAAATTTCTGTAACTTATATGGAATGTATCTTGGTATTTTTATCAGTCCAGATTTTTACTTTTAGCTGTGAAAGTTCCAGCACTTCAACCTTCCACCACAATTCACAAAGAGAAAATTCTTTTATCGTCTACACACCTGGTGAAAAGTAGAGCAAAAAAGGAATCCACCAAACTCATTTTTCAAAGTAATGTAGTATAAGTCATTTTTGCACAGATATACACTTTTGATGTGGCTACTGTAGCAAGTAGAACACATGAAAAGACTCTTTCGTAGAGGCTGCGTCTTTGATGTTACATGATTACAGCTGAAGAGCAATGCTGGGTGTCATCTGTGATGTTTCACGTCTGTGCTTGTGTATGAATGAGCAAAGAGCCTTAGAAAGCTAAACCTGAACTCAAAAGTTACAAACAAACAAAACCAAACATCATGATGCAGAAAATGGCAAAATTGATTCCAGGTTAAAAATAATCGCAATTGCCCTTTAAATGACATTGAAAATAAACACAGCTGCTTCTCTTGTTGTTAGATGATGCACTCCTCCTCCTCTCCTGCACCCTTTCAGCTTTCGACTGGTGCTCAACTTCCAGCTCTGATTGATTCTCATTCCACTACTCTTCATGGCACTTCATGTTGTACTTAGGTGCTCTATCTTAAATCTGGCTCAACTGCTTTTAGCGGGTAATATTTTTGTTTTGTCTGATTTGGAGTACTAGAATGATTGGATTTATCACTTAAAGACATTGATGCAGAAACTTGTAATGCAAAGTTAGGTATAATGAGGTATCACAGAAAACGCTGTCTTTGCTTGTATTGTTGTCCTGTGTGGAAAACTGCACATATCTAGTACTCCACAGAGGCTAAAATAAGTGATGCTAATTGCTAATGTCATTTGACCTAGATTTATGGTTACCACATTAAGAAGAAACAGGTGACACAATTTATCTTCCTAGAACATTAAAGTAGGAGTGAGCACGTCCCAGTGCATACTCTAGAGGGCAGCAGTGTATGCTGTTTCAAAGTGGGGTGTACAAACAAACCTACAAGCACTTGAGGTCCATTCATAAGCCAGTAGAGCCTTGCCTTGCTGCTTTAACCATTCATGGGCAGTGGTGGTGGTGGTCAGAGGGGAAGTGTCCATGGCCATGAATGGGCCTCACCAAAGCAGCTCAAGGCAAAGCTGATCTTTGTCCCATTGTGGCGCAAATGTGAATGAAGTCTGGAAATGCTTTTGGGAAGCCCATTCCTGGGATACATTCAAAGGAAAAAAGTGTTGGGACAGCGGTGCTTTTGGTGCTCGTTCTCACTCTTGGTGCTTTCCTATTACACTTGATTTACTGTGAAGGGCCCACTCTTTCCTCTGCATGGTGCTGTCATCTTCAAGCAGAGCGAGGTGTGTCCTTCTGCAGGCACCTTGACACCACAGAGCCAGCCAATCAAAGTGGCTGCCTACGGTTGCAGCTCTGTCACTGGGCTCAAGAACTGATTCCTTTATAGGGTTTCTGCAGTTTCTTGTGGCAAAGTGGTTTTGTCTCAAACAAACTACACTGTACAGGGCAGAGAAAGCACATTCATTCATTGCATTTTTGGTAACCCTTTCACAGAGAAAACAGTGGTGCTGAGAGTTAAAGGGAGACTTTGAAAATTACTGTAGCTTCTGGGAGTTGGCTCTAAAAGCAAACGTGTTGATCAATGAGTCTCTCACTTTGTGTATGTGCATCAGTGTGTGCGTGTGTGTGTCTGGAAAATGACACAAATGCATGGATGTGTAAAAGAGAAGAGCCAAAGAGAGAGACTATTTGATAGCCTAGGTAGAGGAGTCCCATGAATCATTTTAATTTTCTCACCATCAACCATGTGACTATTTGATTACTTAAATTCAAATGGTGACATGTTTTTTTTTACTTGCAACATGTGTTCAAAACTAAAAATGAGCAACTAGTAGAACTAGATACAGGCTGACTCCTGGCTGCTGGGTAGTTGTTTGGGTCGTGGCCCTAGTCATCTGTGAATGATCCTGTTACCTCTCCCGGAGGTCTCCAGCTCTCTACCTCACGTTGTAGAGACACTGGTCACAATCACAATTTGCTACTGAGGGCAGAGAATCATGCATATGTCCCTTTGTGTGCTCTAATTCTTCACACTCATTTTAACCAGCTTTTTTTTCTTTTTTTTTTTTACTCTTATTTATTACTACATGGTGATGATGATAATGATTGTCTTTGATGTTATTGCTTTTTTCCATCTTTTTTTATATAGCTAATACAAATTGTACATAGAGAAGAAAAGATTTATAAAAGCACTTTTAATCTTGATTTTAATGACAAAAAGAAAGAGCCGATTATTGACAACTTGAAGCTTAGGTCTTTGTTTTTGTTTTTTTTTTGTTTTTTTTTTTATTTTCTCAAGAGAGAGATAAAAAATGTAAATATTAAAATATTTAGGTAAGATTATTTAACTGGTGAGGATAGTAACTAAACCATGAATGACAAAGGCGTATTTTGAAGTATCTGACAGCCCTCAACCACAGTAAACAACACTTGGTCCCAATGTGTTGTGTGTAAATGTGTGCTAAGTAAAACTGCTGTTTTGCTTTCCTAAGTACTGTACCCCTTGTCAGCATGTAACTGACAGAAATCTGTCACTTTACAAACAAACTCATTTTCCCAGTTCTAAAATGAGAAAATATACTTGACTTACTCACACATACAGTCAAAATAATTGGAGGATCCCACATGTTGCAGTTCTCTCACCAAAACCTCATATCTGCAAAAAAGCAAAAATTTTAGGGTTTCAATAAAGCTTGTCTGCTTGAATATTTTGACATTTTAAAGCAAGTGTCAACAAAATAGAAACTCGCAACAGAAATTAAAGGCAATGTTTAAATTTAAATCTAAGCTTGAAAAATACAAAAATTGTTATCATATGGCGCTCAACACATGATCTGATGTCAGTAAGTTAAGGACAAATCTAAAAAGGTTGCCTCAAACCTGATATGTGCTGTTCATTGTGAAGAGAATTAGCTGGATATTTTGGGAAATAGACTAAGCCCACTTGCTTATTGTGTCACAAGTGTCTCATGAGAAGATTGCTACACCTCTTGCCTCTGTATGCTAAATATGTACTAGCTTAGGTTGACATAATTGCTTGAAATGGGAAACAGCCATCCTGGCTCTGACAACAGGTAGCAAAATGTTTTTACCAGCACCACTAAAATTCTCTAACACGTATTTAGTGTACCCAATGTTTTAAAAGTAGATTATTGAAGAAATGAAGAAGAAATGATCTGGCAAATAAACTTCTTTGGTCAGAGCCATGCTAGATGACTCCCACTGTATCCTGTCTCTACGCTTAGCTAAGCTAACCACCTGCTAGCTCCAGCTACATATTTAGCACATGGTTATGAGAGTGGTATCAGTATTCCTATTTTTGTCATAACAAGAACATTAAGAAATAAATTTCCCAAAATGTTGAACTATTCCTTCGATAACAGTCAAGTTGCCCGTGATAAATTCAGCAACAGTCATGTGCAGGACTGCATCTAAAGTGGGGATGTTAGGGGGTGTACTGGTCGGCTAGTTGCAGAGCCAGTCTGAGGTGAAACAGTGGGTGATGTTTAGCAAGTATTAGCCCAGTACTCTGTGTCAGTGGTATTAGACTATCAGGTAAGAGATTGCCCCCATTCTTGTTTAGATGTGTGTTTGATTATTATCCAATCTAGTTCTCATGAAAGTAAGAATGCAATTGGCATTCAGGATGTCCCTGCTTAGCTTGTGAGAATTAATATTGTGATACACACATCATAGCCAACAGGTGCAGAGACTAGGACTGATACAGCAACAGGGCTGATAATACTTTTTAAGCATAATGTATGGCCCACATTACACACACAAATACACACAAACACACACACAGTTGCCTAACAACTGGTGCTGAGGATACAGTATACATTATATCCTAATAACTGTAAATTTCTAAATATCTCACAAGTTTGGTGGATGGTTCTCATGAGGGGTGCCGCCTCCCAAGCTCTTACCAAGATGTGGGGTTAGCTGGTGCTATGATGCTACACCTTAAAATTCACTGTGTAAAAAATGTAAGGGATAAATGATTACCAGAAATATTTTTCTGAGCTCTTCGAATGTCAAAAGAATTATAATTTACTTTTGATTCAAGCAGTTTCACAGGATTGGAAGCTGCCCTGGTGCTGACTTTATGAAAAGACTTTTCTTACAACGCTACAAATTTACATCTCTTTTTGAGGGCAGGGGGGCACTCAAACAGTTGATTACATTCTCTGTTAATGTTCATTCCTTATTGTACTTGAACTCATTAAAACAAGGGTGAGATATAGAATCATATTATATGCAGACTGTTATCTTGGTTTAGTGTTTGGTACAGCACAAGTACCAAAGGCGATTAAAAATTATCTTTTGAGTATGTTGTACATGTTGATGGTAACTGAATGCTGAGATATTTGAACAATACAAGAATAGCAATTGTGTACTGCCTCCCCTCTCCTCTCCCTAGTCATGCACTTCACTTCCTTTACTCAACCCCTCTCTTTCTCTGAACACCTTGTATATTTTAGCGTTTTCACACACTCACACAAGCAAATATAGATATACTCATGCACATCTCACTGTGTATGGCCCACTTTTAGAAGTCGATTGATCACCTCATTTAACGAACACTCCACTTGGGATAGAGACTTGGACCCTGGCCCACACAAAAAATAAAAATAATCCTACACAACTGGCAGCTACATTCCTTTCTGAGTTTTAGGATTGTTCTTGGTTCATTATTTTAATGTCAAGGATGCAGTATGTAAAAAAAGTGTTTTTGTTCAGTCTCTCTCTTTGTAGCTGTATGGTGTATTATGTGAATACATAGTGTATGTGGTAAAAAACCCCACAATATTGTTTTATGTTGCGCGATGAATAAAAACATTGAAGTGAAAACACGTTCTGGTAAGGTGACTTTATTTACAGGTCAAGCTGTCTCCAATTCTGATTTTGATTATACCTGTGCAGTAATGGTCACCCTTCTGCTGAAAGTCTGCAATTTGCTCTAATAGAAGACTAAGTCCAACATAATTTCTCTGATTTATACCTCTTGGAGGACTCATCACAAGGATCTTAATAGAGGCCAGAACAGAAATACCTCCTGCTGGGGCAATTTCTTTAAATGCTTGTCCCCTTTCTTTACCATTTATCTGATAGTGGAGAAAAAATTTGAGTCAGAGCAGGAGAGCACTACAGTGAAAAGAGGAAGTGGAGGACATTTATCTTTAAGTCAGTAAACAAACAGAACAATAATGTACATAGGGTTTCAATTATTTCACAAAGGTCTCTGCAATTCTGCCTTAACAGGTGAGTCAGGCCCAAGGTTGGCCTTTCAGTAAAAAGGTCAACCTGTGTCCTCTCCTGTCAACAAATTACATACATTTACTTTCAGTTGGTAATCATAAGATATCTCACACAAGGAATTTCTATAGTTCAGAAAAGGCTCTGAAATCAGATGATTTTCTTGGATACATGTTAAAGAACATGGAGTGGCTACAGGCCTATAGTGATGCGATAATGTGTGGCAGTGGGTCCATTTAAAATTTTGAAAGCCAATTATGTTTGTATATATATATTATATATATATGGTATTGATATAACCCAGGCAGTAATTTTCCATTGCAATTATGTTTTCCATCCTTAGATGGGAGCTGTACCAAGAAAGGGAGAAAGGTACACTAGTATTCTCTACCAGTCTACCTGTTATGGGCTGCTGTAAAACTATCTGTTGAAATGGCCAACAATATCTTTGTTTTGGGACCTATACAAAAAACCCCCAAAAAACCAAAAACATCTTGAAGGTGAAGTTTTTGTCACCCTAGCTCTATATGCATAGGGAGAGCCCTTTACAGACTCTGTGGATATAGTCTCTTCCAATGCATGCACACTTTTGTCCATTGAAATTTTGCTTTCACATAATCAGGATGTTGTTACCTGAAGACATTCCACTTCTTATAAAAGGGAATGTAACTGCTACTTGCCAAACAGCAAATACGGCTTCAGATGTTTAAATATTGGCTTGAGACAGTTCTTTGTCCAAAAGATACTGCTAAAAGGTTAAAATGGAACCGGCTTGATAACCCAGCACATCCAGACTCCTTTACTCCCTTCCACCTTAAGCAATGATGGATCCAGACCTCACTGCTTGGACAGTCTGGAAGACTTGGACAGACAATCTAACCAGCTTTAACCTGTTCTTCTGATGAGCCAAGCCTTGAGAGGTTGACCAGTGTGGCCATCATACCTATTGCTCCTGCCTCCTGAGACAGAACCCACCCAAAACTGAAGGATTGTCCAGTGCTGTGCTGCTAAATAATCAAACATTTCTTTGTCCAGCAGCAGGTGGAAACACTTACCTGTGACTGTGATCTGTTAAGAATTTCTGTAATAACATCTACTAGCTGACTGCCACATGTTTTACTATATGACCAGTGATGTTTTCAGACTCAGCAACTTTAATCATATTCACTCTCTGCAGGATTGTAACATCCTCTATGGACCATGAATGGCCTTACAAAGGCAGAGTAGACTCTGAAGACTCTTTGTTGAGATCAAAATGACCATAAGATTTATTAAGCTCATTTAACAATATGTCTTCACACATGTTAAAGGCCTCCTGCGGTAACCAGCAATGGTTTGACATGCTCGCCACTGCTGAGGTCTCTCTCCAGTCTCTGCCTCCTTACTGGTTTCATTCCAGTATTGCACTGGCTGCTTTACACTCATCAGCTGACTACAAGAGGACATTTTTTTGGTTCTGGATAGGGTACTAGAAGATGTTAAAATTTATTTTTGCATGTTTTCTGTGGTGTAATATTCCTTCCAATGACAGTATTTATTTCCATATTAAAATCACCCTCAGCTATAGAAAATATTTATTTATATAGTTTAGCATCCTACAGAGCAAAATCATGAGTGTTAATTCAACTCACATAGTGTTAAAATCAACACTTTCCCTGAGTTTATATAATTCTCACGGATTCTGAGTTAAAGTTACACTTTGGATAGTGTTAATATTTTAACTCTTAAATGGTGTTAAATATCTGACACTCTCAGTGTTATTTTATGACACATTAAAGTGTACTTTTAACACTAAATTGTGTTATTTCCTTTCACGAGCAGTGTTAATTTTAAATATTCATTTTTTCATTTTATGACACATGAAAGTGTATTTTTAAAAGTGTTTATCACCATAATAAAACATGTTTTCACCAAATCTGAAAAGGGTTAGAATGGACACTATCATGCTGTAAATCTCTTAACCGTCTGTACTTACATTAGTTTAAATGTGTTGACCCACAAGACTTAAAAGTGATCAGGTATATTAATCATTAAAACAAACTTATCATTTAATTTTTTTTATTATTATAGATGTCTTGCGGTACAGACTCAACATGCAAGGCTTGGGCAAACATGCCACTATTGTCCTCATTGTCCACATTAAGGGTCCGTACTTGATATGGTTTGCAGATGTCTCCCAATGATATGCTATGAACATCTTATGTTTTTTTGCAAGAGATTTAGTGATATTCTTTAAGTTTGAGGAAATGCTGTCACGTAGTGTCAGGCATAAGTCCGGGTTGGCCTCTATCAGTTCAAGAAGGATGTCTCCCTCCACTGCTGTGTTGGTTTCATCAAAAACGTCAAGTTCAGTGGCATCAGGAAGCCCAAACTTGTTTTTGACTACAGGAGGATAAGCATGAAAGCAGATAAAGATAAATGAAGCACATCTCTCTTAAGCCCAAAAAGAACAAATTCAGTGGCAAATTTGGCTACTGGAGCTTGGTTATAATGGTGACATTGCTTTGAAATTCACAATTTTTACTAGGTGAGGATCATTCATTTTTTTATCTTTATTGCATTTTTATTTAACTCTGGAATGGTAATACAAATGGGTTTACATACAATGGATTTATATTCCTTAGCTGCTTACCTTTCAAAAGCGACATGAATTATGAATATAGGCCTTATGGTTGCTATTTCTGATTCATTTTGGGGAGATTAGTTTAGCCATTTTTGTTTAAAATAGGCCCAGGACTTAAATTACACATACTGAATGACTGATCACTTTTTATCTCTAAAACTAATCTGAAATTGCAAAATGCTTTCAGTTGTTAACAGC
>JAQMCX010000047.1:4354413-4404638 GCA_029814765.1 Acanthurus leucopareius
TTATCATTTATTCTATCAACTATGACAGATGGAACAGCATTACTCAACTTACACGGTTTGTTTGGAAAAAACTGTCTCGAGTTTTTTGCCTCTTTGTTGGTTTGCTGAACATGTTGGTTGGTTTGCTGAACCTCTGTCTCTGATGACACATCGCAGTGGTGTTTGTTTGCTGCCTTTTAGCTTCTTCTACTCATGATGTGTTTAAAGGTGGCTCGGAAAAACGCGTTTCAACATGTTAAAAATGAATTAAGTAGTTGTAATGGCTGTAAAAAGTGCGGGGACGGAGGGCACAGATACAGAAAGTGCAGGGGACATGTCCCCCGTGTACCCCGCGTCCGCTACGCCCATGTCAAAAACAATACCTTCAGAGTGGCCCTTTATTTTTCAGCCTTGCAGGGGCCAGTCTTCTCTAGAAAGTATGGCTTTGGAGAAAACAAAACAAAACAGTTCAGTTGGTCTTGCACCTAAATGACCTAGGTTTTCCAAGCAAGCATAGTTTGGGGATCTTTACCCCTTCTCTGCAAACGACACTGAAGACTCCCACAGCAACTATCTTCAAAAACACGGTGTTAACAGATGTGTCTCTAAATGGGTTCTGCTTGTAGAGAGAGAACTTGGTAGAGTATGTCTTTTGACAAAGAATTGAAACATCAACCTTCTCACTCTTCAGGTGGTGAGCTTGCTCCTCTAACACTTAAAAGCCCTGTTGTTGGAAAAGCACATGTTGGTTAGGTTTAACAAATGCACCACAGAGGCTAGTATCAACAGGAAAGGTAGAGTCAGGTCTGTATCTCTGGTTAGGATGCCCAAGAACCTATGGCTGTGGGCCTCAGAGCACTTTCTGTTTCTGAGAGCCTTTCACCTGTGGGGTCTAGAGAACAGGGTCAGGTATTGTAAGGTTATTGAAAAGGTGGAGTTTGAGTTGATTTTCAAATAACTGCATTGAGTCTGAGTTACGGATGTTTGAAGGGGCTGGAGTTCCAGAGGTTTGGAGGAGCAATAGCAAAGCCTCTGTCCCCCATGGGGTGATGCTTGGTTCTAGTGATGGGGGTCAGAGGGTTGGCATCTGATGATCTGAGGTGGCAAGTTGAGGAGTGATGCTGGAAGTGGTCAGTAAGGTATGAGGGAGCAACCTTGTTAAGGGCTATGTTGATGATAAGTAGGATCTTAAGCTGAATACAGTGCTGAATTGGGAGCCACTGAAGGTGTTGAAGGATGGATGTGATGTGGTCTGAGGAGTGGGAGTGTGTGAGCAACCAAGCAGCTCAGTCTGGATATAGAGTAGTTTTTGGAGGTCAATGGAGAGAAGGCTGTTAGAAATGTTGTTACAACAGTCAAGTCTGGAGGTTATGAAAGTAAAGTAGCATGTGCAGGATGAACAGGAGGGGACCAAGCACCAAGCCATGGGGAACACCAAGTAACTGGGGTGGTGTGCGATTTGCAGTTGGTAGTGAAAATGTGGTGAAATCTGTCTGAAAGGTAGGATCTGAACCAGGGGAGTGCTGAGCCAGTTATTCAAATGGATGTTTGCAGGTGAGCTAGGAGGATAGAGTGGTCAATCATGTCGAAGAAAGAGTGAAAGTCAAGGAGGAGGAGAATGTTGAAAGAACCTAAATCAGAGATTAGTAGAAGGTTATTGGAGACTTTAAGAAGAGTGGTTTCTGTACTGTGGTGAGGAAGCCAGATTTGAATGTTTCATATAATTGGTTGGTGTGGAGGTATTGCTTGAGTTGAATAGCAGCAGAATGTTCCAGTACTTTTTTAGAGAAACAGGTTTTTGAAATTGTTAGATCTTTGTCAGGTTGTCAGGGTCCAGGCTGGGCTGCTTTAGTACTGATGTGATGGTAGCAAGCTTGAAAGTAGGAGAGGGAACCGTACAAGAAGTGAGAGGGGGAATTTAAGTTGTCAGTGATGAGTGAGGTGAGATGGGAAGACAAATTTTGCCAGGGATGGAAGGGATAGGGATAGAATATTGCCATGTCACTGTCCTGAGGTTCTGCTTTATCTATCTGCATGACAAAAATATGACTTTAAAAAAAAAATCTGCTTCATTGGATGTCTTTTTTTAAGTTTAGACCAACAAGTAGTACAAGTGTCCTTCAGATATGCAGGATGTCACCTCCACAAATACATGCAATATCTGCTCACAGCATATCACAGTTTTTTTTCTTTATCTGTTTATTTTTTCCAAAAGAAAATGGGGTGACATCAATTCTTTTAGCATTATTGTTGTGCGAATGCTTAATAACAGAGTCCCTCTGTAGGGAGTATATCTTAAGGTATCTTCAATACAAATTTCAATTGTATTTTGCAGGACCTGCAGGTCGTTTCTTTGCAGCCCTCTATAGATAAAACAGACAGAAGAAAAAAAAAGGGCTAAAATTTCCTCTGAAATAAATTTGGTGCTTGCTTTAGCTTGAAAACATAGACAGTTTAAATATTTTAACCAGTACAATGTGTAGCTGAAGCAGGGCATGTAATTTTTAACTTTGCATGTTGGGGCTTCTGGGGACTTGGATTACATCACATTAAGCATGCTCAAATTCTGAGCAGGTGAATGTATTTATGCTTTAAGAGGAGTCACATAAGTCAGTTAGAGGGGTTTGTCTGTGTTTATAGACATAGGATTACAGTATTGTAGGCTTTGCTATGCAGGTCCAAAATAAAACTAAATAAGTCAAAATTTATTTGGAATGAAAAAGAAAAAGAGAAAAAGAAAAGTATTTTGGTTTGTGAAGAAAAAAAACAAGCAAAATTGCAAGAGGGTTTTTATGATTCCTTCATGATTCAGATTCTACACACACCAAATATTTTGATGCTGTCATTCCTACTTTCACAGATGGTTTTTCTAATCTACAGGGTTACAATTCCGACAAGATTATTAATATTAATGCCGGTTCCAACCAAGATACAAGACTCCCTATGCTGTCCCATCAAATCAGCTGACCAATCAATAAACCAATTCTGACCAAGGAGAGTTGCTTAAAAAGCTTTTATATCTTCCTTTCTCTTAGTTTTTTAAGAGTCACTGCTTTCCTTCTCCTTGACTATTTTGAAATGAATTTAAGGGATTAAAATATCCTTTACAAAAGGTAGTCCTCTGTCAAGTTCCAGGTCACAGACTGGAGAAAAGATGAATAAGCATGCAAGGATGCACCCATTCAAACACTGGTTTCTTTTAACCAGGCCACATTCTCGCCATATCCTAAACCCAATACCTTTTTAACCCACAATGTCTTACTGGTTCTTAGCCAGGTGTCTCTTTTCTAAAAAGGTGCCACATACAGATATTGTTAGAAGTTAGCATTTTTTAAATGCTGTCATCAGACAATAACAATGCACAATACAAAATTGCACATTGTTGTATGTAATGAATGCAAAACAAGGTTTTGAAAAATCATCTCTGGTGACTGACTGGAAAGATATCAGTCCTTTCTCTCTAGATCGCAGGGGTTAAGGTTGTTATTCAAGAAAAGACACATTTACATTTCTTTTGTTTGAACAATGTCTAAAGCTACAGTTCATCTGGTGAGAACTGTCATGGAAAAGAATTTTGCACATCAGATGATAAACTTAACCTTGTTTTCCAGCATATAGCTGTACATCTTAAGTACTGTAATGACTGTGCAAACTGACACAAAACAGGCTCTAGTTAATGCTGCCAAAGACAGCAAGGACAGAGAGAGCCTGATTTATGCTAAACTAAATAAAAATGCTGTGTGTGGAAATCCATAAATGACAACAATGGGAAGGAAAGCTGGGCTGATGCATATTTACAAAACATTACATTCCAAATACAGAAGTTGTAAATGTGGATACTTCTGCTTTTGTGCATGCAGTAATTAAGCCTGGAATATCCACAGAGCATTTTAAGTGAGGCCAAACACTGTAGCCAGAAGAAATTTCAGTTGACTAGGTGACAGGTTTTTAGTCTCATGTTTGCTTAGAATAAATGCCATCATGAGTGAACAGACAACAAACAAACAGAAAAAAAATTGTGATTAGGCAGTTTGTAACTTATGAAAAAAGGCAAGGTCCAACAGAAGTCCATGAAAAAAAGTTTTTTTCTACACTGAAAATTGTGTGAAAAAAAAGGAACTTGTTTCCTTTCAGCGAGAAAAAGTGGAAGCTGTTCAAAGGAGCTCTGTTTCATATCAATAATTCCTGTAATTGAACTGAATATCCTGATTGGAACAGAGAGCTGGGTATGATGGATGTATGGTTTTTGTGTGTGCATGTGTGCCCAATTTGACTGTTTGAGCATGTGTCTCTTTTTCTGTGTACATGTGAATGTGTGTTTTTGTGTCTCCCTGCATTCCTGTTGTTACATTTTCCTGTAAAAATCAATAAAACGTGTTATAAACTGGGTTACAGAATGTAGACAGTGGTTAAAGTTTGTGTGTGTGTGTATGTGTGTGTGTGTATGTGTGTCTGTGTGTGGGTGTGTGTGCGCGCGTGCGTGTGTGTCAGTTCATGAAGCGGAGACTCGAGCAGAGCATGCCGTGACAAGCCTCATTAAGAGGGAATCTCTCCACTGTTCTGGCTGTCGACATCACCACCACCAGACTTCTCTAATTACGCTCTCTAAGTGCCGTTTCGTGCAAGCAATCAGCCTACTGCTCTTTGCATATGCAAATATGACAGACCTGATCATTAGCTTTTATATCTCACACACTCTAATTGTTATTGTAGAAACTGCTGCATTGAGCCAAGGGCAAACACACTCAGTCCTCTCACTGTCTTTCCCTCTCTCTCTCTCTCCCTCAATATATCACAGACTGTCAACTCTCATTCTGCGACATGTTTTATGAGGTTTTGTCGCTCTAAACAGAGTCATGTGGTTGAATGTCATGGTGGTATAATCAGCTAACAAATGCCTCTGCTTGACATTGTTTCATCAGAGCAGAGGGGAGAAAAATAATAGAGGAGCACTTCCTGGCGAGAGCTAATTGGCCAAATGGAGTCACTTAGGCAGAACAACAGTCCCATTAAAGCAATGATGATGATGATGATGACGATGATGACTGTCCCAGAAAAACGACTCGGGAGCCCACTGGCCAAAATATATCTCCTCCTAATCAGTGATGTTTTGTGATCTTCATGGAAAAAGTTCAGTTACAGTGAACAGACAGAGATGGAAGAAGTTTTAAGGACTGTGACAGGATTGTCCTTGAGAGAATGTGAGGGTTTGCATTTGTTAAGCAGTGCATCCATCTGACCTGCATGAAAAATATGTTTCACAATGATTTGGGTCATCTGTGCCTCTACAGTATTTAAACACAAAGCCATGCATTAGTGGTCTGATATGAATATATTAAGACTTTTTTTCCATTACAAAAGGAATTCATGATTTATATTCATCCTCTCATTTTTTTTTAGCACAGATAAAAACAGTTGCATGGTGTCTCAATTCTTTGGGGAGGTTGTCAAGATGCTACAGATACAAAGTGAAACAATATGTTCAGACTGATGTGACATGTTTATGACTAGTGTTAGCTGTTAAAAGCATATTTCTATGTTTTCACGTTAGGCATTTTTTGTATTACAATTTGGCATATGATTTATTATAATTTGGCATCACTTCAGCTCTGCTTTCGCTCTGGAACAGGGTCTCCAAGATTATGCTCTCCCAATTTTTTAGTGACTCTTAATGTTCAAAGAATATTTACATAAATTTGGTAACACAAAGTGATATAGCAAACCGGTTTGAATTGCTCTCCAAGGAATTTTACAGACCACCCTTTGCTATCTTGAAGATTATCCATCAATCAGCTATCAGTTAAACAAGATATGCAGCTACAGGGTTGTAACCGTTGCTGTAACATGTGGGAGTGTTAGTGGGCAAGCAAGAATACATCAGATTTGACCAACTATCACTAAATAGTCAGGTCAGTAAAAGACAAAAAACATATATTAAAAAATGTATGGGAAACATTTTTTTTTATATAAACATGAATTACCTTTAAGTCCGCCACTTTTGAGATGAAAGCGTGCAATTTATAAAGCTTGTAAAGTCAAACTCCATGTCACCAAAATCCATAGAAACTTTCAGAACTTTTATAACTTTACAGCTGGTTGCAGTCGATGAACAGAGAAGTTTAAAAAAACAAAACAAAAAACAACATTCTCTGATTGATTCAGTTTTTCAATCAGTCATTTTACTCCGGTAAAACGTACCAGCTGGCTGAGACTATTTTGTTAAGTAAAAGATCCCTTCATGTCTGAAACAAGTGATGAGGAGTTAACTCTTTTAGGCTGATAGCTATACTTCCCTCCTTTCCTCTGTCTCCCTGTTTTTTCCTTCCTAGTGTTTCATGCATGTTCCCAGTCTGTCTCTCTATGCTTGTATGTGCCGGGCATGGTCTCTCAGATTCCCTCTCACACTGTTCATCCAGAGCACCAGCAGCTGATCTGCCAATCAACTCAACAAGCTAGTGCAGTGTAAAACCTCAGTTCATTCATCCAGACTCTGCCAGATCGTTCACTAACCAATGTGGTTCACCATGCCAGCTCCAGACTTCGTGCCATGTAAAGCCTTGCCCCTGTCTGCTCGTTTCGTGTTACTGATTCCCTGTCAGCTCTGCTTTGTCTTCAGTCCTTCCTCCTGCCTCTGTCTTCCATCGTGTCCTGCTGCATGCTCTGCTCCTCCATTATCAGCCCCTTTGCCGTACCCAAACCCAAAGATCACACCCATCTAGGATTTAAGTTGCATAGGACTGCCCATACACAATCCCTTTGTTCTCTAATCTGAATATTAGAACAGGGTAAGGTATCACTTTGGATTATTGCTTACTGCAACCAGGACTTGGATAATCCTGTTTTTTTGAATTATCAGTGTAAAAATCATTGTGAGGCCTTGTGCACATATGATCAATGTTGTTAAGGTGTTTAAAGTAAAATGTTTACTTTGCCAAATTGAAGGTTTCAGCACTTCCTCTGAGTCTCAACTTATTGGATGGTCATGAAGGAGCAGCTGACACAGAGTTTGTGACTTACTGCTTAGCTCGGACAGGAGTTAACAGACAGATTCAGAGACTTAGTATGAGTCTGGTCCTACTTTTATTTCTGACTGCTTCATGAAGGTCAACATAGGTGAGTTTGCAAGACAGGAAGTTAAAAACCTCTAAAACGATGTCCAGCTATCTTCACAGCGTTCATGGAACCAAGCAGAGTTGAAAAACTATAGCACCCTTTAGCTTTGAAAATGCCTTTGTCCAGCGCTACACACTGAACAGCTCTTTATTTACTCTGAACCATAGCACAAGTAGAAAACTGTTGATATACTGTATGCACTGCATCTAAACACAATAACAGTCTCTTTGAAAATACATAAACCATTTATCAACTGACACTGATAACCAAGCAAGCTCAGTTAGTCAGCTGGCTTAATGGCACTTATTAACTCTCCATAGTCTAAAAGAACCATGCTAACTGCCTGTCTTTTGGCAGTGCTCTCTAATCTTTTGCAACCACAATGTGCATTACACTGTTTTCAGGATACTTTGGCAAAAAAAAAAAAAAAATTAGGGAAAGTTAAAATTAGACAGATGTTTCATTCAGCCTGACTCGGTGTGTACAGTACTCAAGATCAGACAGTCCTATTGCTGTTACTCGTTATTCCTGAATTGAATTAGAGTCTGGCCTGACAAGTCAATAGAAGATTGACAACCTCAACAGGCTAATGAAAATGTCTCCATATTGGAGGTTGGGCAGTACAGGCAAACACTGAAGATCTACAAAAGAAACCAAAAAGCATTTTAAAAATAAAGATTGAAAAAAATAATCTACATTGAACAAGCAGAGCGCCCACTGTTTTTATGATCAATTACTTTTACTTGTTTTATCCAGTTCAGACCAACTTGGAGACATATCACACTCTCATATCATTCCAAAGCAAAAAGAAACACAGCGGGCACAGAGCAAATACATTCATTATTCATTGAAATCTTCTGACCCAACATTGAAACTTAACTGTTAACTGGCCTTGTGACGTGAGCTGTTTTGAAATATATACAGTTCATAAATCATTTTTAGAATATCAGCATCAGCAATTCTCCAACCCCATGTTTTATTATCATGTTTTAGTATTAAGAAACTGTTTGAGAACTTTTCTTTTTGCCCATCGGATAAATAAATATAAAATATAAATATAAATATGGAGGTATAAGTCATAATCAAAGTATGAAAATGGGAGCTAGCAGCATAGTTCAGAAATAAAACCACATTAAGAAAATGTTGTGTTTTGTGTATTGTGATGCTGCCACAGAGTGTGAATCCATTGCAGTAAATACAAATCCTAGTTTTCTGTAAATCTTTGTCAAATGTATGTACGAACTATACACATAAAAATACATGTGTGCTAACTGAAGTACATATAAAATTTTATCAAAACTGGTGACAGTATGAGATGTGTTACAAAAGTGCCCCAAAACATTACCACTGTGATTGTATTTGCTCATCTAAGTCAAGCATATGCATAAAACTAGCAAGAGGGACACAGAGTGACAGAGAGAAAAAAAAACATTTACCCTTTAATAAGTCAATGTACTATAATCCACCAGTGTACCTCAGTCATTAAGAGGCTGTTATTTTAGAGTTAAACAGCTACATAATCATGCTTTTATCAAATAGTTTGCAGAATTACAAACAGTGCTGGTTCCCATGTCTACAGCGACAACACTAATAAAGGCAACAATACTGCATGTTCACCGTCAGTTGCATTTTTTTTTTTTTTACACACTGACTTTATACTTACTTCCACTATACAATGACTTCCATTACTCTTCCAAATGCTAATGCTAATTGTCAATGCTAATCACCAACGCTTATCAGTAACACTCTACCATCCCCAAATTACTGATGTTACCACCACATACATAAGTCATAGCCTCCCATGTGAACTCAAAGTCAAAGTGTTATCTACATCTCAACACAAATGTACTATCTTTAACCTAAATGAGTTTATACTGTATTCTGTCACAAAGACAGTCTCATCACAATTGGCATTTTGTTACATTTGTTCTTTTCAGTTCTGTTGGTGTAATAACGTGGCATTCTTTATACGACAGGGTCAGGGGAAGTGGAATAGAGCCCAGGGGGTGTTGTCATTAGTCCATAGAATCTTTGAAGTCACACTAATTTTGTGGTCCAATCAATAAAGCAATAAACAGGTCAGCCCATCAGGTGGGGAGGACACACAAATCAAGTCATGTCTGAAAGGTGTATGCATATTCAAATTCCCCAGAGTTTTTACTTAGTCTGAACTAAACTCTCTCACAGCTACTGTTAGGCTTTAAAGCCTCCAAAAAAACACTTTCTTTTGTCTATTAAATCCCTTGGGGACATGCTAGTAAAATCTGTTGCCTCTTACTTGAAAAGTGCTTTACTAAACACCAATTCTCACAATGATAAATTGTAGAAACTTTGACGAAATCATGTGCAACCAAAACCACCTGCTGAAATCTGCACTAGTATCTCTCATTTTGTACTGACTAGTACTGACCCCTGGTTGAGGTACCTCTCCCAGTGAACAATAGGCACTGAAAAAAGGATAAGAAAAAAGAAAGAAATGTGGATAGATGGCGACATCCAGAAAATGCATTCGATGTACACAGTCTAGTGAGAAAATCTTCAAAAGAATTCAAAGTTTCCTATCCTCATCATTATTCTCATACAAAAGTACCAGTTTCTCTAAACATTATTTTTGTCCTAACAATTTGTCTGACAAATGTGCGTCTAATTTTTAGTTTCAGTTTTAATTAGTCATTTTTAATTGCAACATGATCTGAATAAGCAGAGTTGCATCTGTAATTGGTTTGGTCAGTTTTGATGATGGTGTGTCAAACAAATTAACTTTGTAGAAAAAACTAATTTCACAACCAAGTGAATAGTTATGTAAATACAATTATTATGAGGAATTATCTATAAAAGCAATCATATAAACAGCTTGAACAAACTGCTTTTGGCAGCAGTGGCATTTTGCTGCATGTAAACAAAATCTAATGAATGTAATAATCATTTAGGAAACTAAAAAGAAAGGCAAGTACCAAATAACAAAACAGCATACTTTTAGTGCATTCTTTGTTTTTTTGTTGTGTTTTTTGTTACTTATATATATTACCTCAGCAGTCCACAGCCTTTATATGATGCTTGATTGCAATGAGACACAGGTGCGTCTGAGCCAGCTCTAACGCCACCCTGACAGCCACGCCCAGCCCTTGCCTAAAGAGCACACTCACAGATAGAAGCTCCACACCTCTCCACAATACACATAAAAAGCCCCAGAAATCTGCACACCAAAATGTCAATCAGGACAAACAAGCAAATTGGGTAAATGTAACAGATAATATGAGATCATTTCATCTTGATAGAAAATCAAATCTTAGATTCTACAGGGAGTTTTTTAATCGAGGGGCATCTACCCTGAGCAGCACTAAGATAAATGTCCTCATTTGATCAAACACTGGTGGTGGTGGCCAATGATTCTGCAGATGGATAGTCTGACAAGGCTGAAGAAGTAATGAAGCAGATGAATCTGCGAAAACTGGCACTGATGGTAGGGGCGGGGGGAGCGCATCTAACTGCAGCATAAACTGCAAGGCAGAAAGAGGATCAAATTTTTAGAAGGAAAGCAGCAAGATGATGGCCTAAGAATGTAGGTGTGTCTTTTTGCTTCTGGATGGGTGTAACTGGCTCATGAGATCAACTCACATCTTAATTGTCAAATTGTCAATTGAACTAGAGGATGGCAAGGAAATAACAAGGGAGCATGTATGACAAATGTGCAAGGCTGGGGGGTATGAAAAATAATATAAAATTTAACACATGCCCAGCACGCAACATAATTGTCTACCTGACCCAACTTTCACCAGAGCTTCACTGAAAAGAATGAGGTCTGGCAATTTGGCAGTAAGGTTTAATTTGGTCTGAATTCAGCTTTGGTTGCATGTGTCCTAAGCCTCCACAATTACCACTACTGATGCCTTTACAGTTGATCAACAGTTAATCATCAGTAATTTGTTAGAAAAGTATTAGGGTTAGGGTTAGCTTATTGTTCATAAAAATGTTTTAACCACTAACATGAGCTATGTTTGGTAAAAAAGCAGAGCAGGCTATATCAGGAGTTACACAAATGATAAATTTAATGGCGCAAAACAATGACTAATTTAATTGCACAGTTCTTGCCTAGTGTTATTAAATAATAGCCGAACAATTTCCAATCCATGTTGTGACCAGGAAATGGATAAAATGTATTGAAAGTTTATTTAAATATATTTATGTTTTCAAATGACATCATTCTAGTATTTTGTGTTTTCCTCTATACTTTTGGTGAGGATGTCTTTTTGATTTGTTGTAATAAACTTTTTTTATGTCTTCATTTCCATCTTACTGCACACACTCACACACACAAACACACGTTGATATACACAAATGATTTCAGTAAACATTTTTTTTTTATTATTACTAATATTTAATGTCTAATAAATAACATATATTCAATACATGCACTGCTGTTTTAAGGCATAGTATTGGTGCCACTTCTATCTATGAATTCCACATCATCTAAGGTGGTTCTGGGGCATACACTTAACATAAAAATTAAGTACACTTTAAGGGGAACAGGGGCCATTCTTAATAGCTTCCTTTCTATCAAACTCAAATTAAACATCTCAGGTTGACACTAGTCGTTTTAAGCTACAGAAAGTGATAAAAATGGTACACACATTAGGCTCCTCTTAATCAAGAAACTCCTGAAAACTGATAGGTGGGTTGGTATTAAACTCCATAAGTCCTCCAGTGTGCATGTCAAAATTTAATTTAGCAAGATCTTAAACCCCAAATCACCACTGATAGCTCTTCCATCAGAGTGTTGTGTCTGTTTCATATTAGCAAGGGGCACTTTGTATTCACAACCCTGCCCTTAGTGCATTAATTTGTGTGTGAATACCTAAATGTTGACATGCAGTGTGAGGCACCCTGAGTAGTTATTAGCCTAGAAAAGAACCATATAAATGCACACCATTTGCCATTCATACTCAGTACTCCTTCTGTACAAGACATTTTAAAAACTAATCCATCAGTATTAATTTGCCTGATTACTAAGTAACTAAATTTAGGTTATTGCTAAGTAACTTAATTCAGGTTACTAATTTCAAACTGCAAAAAGTATTAGCTAGCCTTTAGCGTCCTTATAAAGTGTACTCACCTAGTTATATAGAGATATGATGTGTGACTGAACTCTGGACAGATATAAAAAAACAGCAACAAAGAAACAATAGGTATACTGAATGGCTGATCCGCTACTGAACTCAGATAGTGACTAAATTACAAAGCATGAGGATTCTGTTCACAGCATATTCTTCACATATAGCGACCGTTCTCAAACTGCTGGGTTGGCCCAGTGAAGTTATTTATAGTTATAAGGCTACTGCATGGGAGAAAAAAGTTTGAAAACTACTTGTTTATAGCAAGAAACTACATCCAGCTAAAATGGTGTTCTTAACAAGCCTAACACTAGCTTTGCTTAATGCCAGTGCTGACTGATCCTCTAGAGCGAGACTTGAGGAAAGCATTTGATGGTCTAGTAACTTTGATTAGGAGGTCCTCAGGCACAGATTGACTATTGATCATGAGAGATAGCTCTGTACACTTAAAACTGAACACAGGACAGAAATTAATATATTTGCTGTCATGTATTATTAAAAGAAAGTAAAAACAGAATTGCATCCATTTGGAATTATGATTCTCTGACTCTGTTAGTAGTCAGATTAGTTTGAAGAGCTTTGACTTTCTACATTCTGCCCAATAAAATTGACCGGCAGTACAGTTAATTTTTATAGCTTTCCAGACTGATGCTCTTAAGATCCTCTTAGGTTCCATTAGGTGCTAGATTATGATGACTCTTTTGTTTTGATTTAATTATTTATTCAGTTAGTGATGATATCTTTAGAAACATGTAAAAATGATGACTCATGAAAGCAATGACTGCATGCACACACTCATGTATTATTATTAAAAGGTTTACTGACATGAAAATATGACAATAAAGACAGTTGGCTATAATTTTATGCCTTACTGCTGCATTTGCATTAGATTTTGATCAGATCGGATCAAACTTTATTTTATGATCTATTATGATCTGCCCTTAGTGACTGAATACAGCATTTAGACTTACATGACAGCACAGAAGAGCAGCAGAGGGAGCAGTCTGATGAGTGCTAAGGCAAGGTGAGTCTATATCATGTGACTTCTTGATACTGTATAATTATTATTTGCTTGCCTAACAGTATATACTCTTGAGTGAACTAGTTAGTGTGAGTGGGGTAGAGTTTTCTGACAGATTGCTCTGAAGTCCTATTTACCTCAGTACAAGCTTGTGTACAGCAGTATCTTAGAATGAATGACTGTAGGCCTGTCAAATTGTCCAACTACCCTTGAGGATAAATGGTGCATAAAAAAAAAGAGAAAGAAAAAGAAAAAAAATTACCTTAAGATCATGTGGATATTTTATGGCTTTCAGATCATGCTAGCAGACTCTAATGAACCTGAGGTCTGGGCAACCAGGTGCTCTATGTAATGCAGGCTATGCCCACTGCTGAACTCCATGGGAAATGCTTGTCAGTCAATCAGGATATCACTATCCAAATTCATGCCTGCGTCTCATAAAAGCAAGTCTTACTGATGCATGCTGTTATATTTTATTGAGCGATGGCCAAGTTTACCCACTGATGTACAACATCTCTCCATGGATGGGTTGCTGCTTCAGGACACATGTCCACGCCTGATGTATCCCACCCTAATCTCCACTGCTGACCCAAGTTCATACTGCTTAAAAAGCATTAGAGCTTTGATGGTGAGGATTCCAGTGTTAGTGTAAAGAAAGGAATCTGGTTCCCCTCATTTTTCCATTTCAATTCTATCTTTTTGTCTACAGTATCTAATAGTAATGGGGCTTTTTCATAACCTTATCAAAGTGCTTGTAGTTGCCTATTCTTGCCATGATGGTTCCAAACACAGATCAGTATTTGGTAAATGACAGATTGTGGATGATTTTTTTCTATGCATAGTATTTTAAAAATAAACTGTTACAGATATGACAAATGATAATAACAAATAAATATAAAAACAAATAATTGTAGATTAGGTAATCCTTTTAAATTTCACAATTAATATTTACCTTTATTTTGGCTTAAGGTTAAACTCAGATTTATGACGTGATGAAATACAAAACAATCCTTTTACGTTCAAACAATACATGCTATGTCAACAAAATTAGTCTTAACTAAGTGAAAGCCCATATTAAACTCATATGGGTTCTTCCTGTTCCTGGTGGCATGGTTTGGAGTGAAAGAGGAATCACAGACTTGTTTGTATAATCTTGTGGGAGTGACCTCGACATGAGTGAGTCTATACCTGATGCAGGCAGGATGAAGACTTGTGATTCAGCAGTCCTTCTATGGAACCTGTTGCTTGTGGCGAATTCGTTTGTTAGAGAATTGTCTGCCTTTTCAGTTCACCCTGACTACATGTTGCTTTGCAGGACCCACAGGTATTGACACTCCGACCATCATCTGTTGAAAAGTAAGGAGGTGTTACGTCAGGCTTAGTATCAGAAAATTAGATGTGCTCATGTCCTCCAACCACAGTAATCAACCAGGTAAAAACATGCACCCAATATGTGCATAACCATGACCTGTTGATTTTGAAGCCTTTTTTTTCCCCAGAATACCAAAAAACCTGATTGTCGTTTTGTGATGGAGTGATTGATTACCCTGTCAAGAGACTGCTACTCAGATTGAGATTCTAGAAGCAAGCAGGAAGAAACTTTCCTGCTTTGGTCCATGTACTCTCTACAAGTGAATGAGTACTGTTCATTAGAATGAGTATTGAGATATATGTGTGTGGGGGGGTGGGTGTGTGTTTGTGTCAGCTTAATCATCTATGTTTCAGGTAGGTACACCCTAATTCTTTACAATGCTGACATTAACTTTCAGAGACTGAATACATGGACACGGCTGGAGGAGAGTATCACCCATGAAATCTAGTAGTGGGCTCCACTTGGGCTTATAAAACCAAGGTTGAAAAAATCCTAACCCTTTTTTCTGCTTACTTATCAAGTTACTAAGCTTACTTTACTTACTTTACAGGTATGTGTTAGTTACAGTTATGTTGATAAGCCTGGCAAGACTGTTTGCAATCTTTCCACTAAGCTTATTAATTTCTATATCAGGTGAGAGGTTTGAGACAGAAGACCACAATCATGTGATTTGATTAACAACATACAACTGTTTGTCATCGATGGTATCAGAGGATTTTACATCTGGCATAACGTATACTCTGTGAACCTCATGAAAGCTTCGGAGTAAAAGGAATGTTTGTATAATTTAAAGTTGACCTGTCAGCCCACCAGGTATAAAGCCAAAATGTGTTTAAAGCGCTACTGAAGGCAACAGAAGTTTTTCATCATAAAAAGTTTGATAGATAGATCAAACATGATAGATGAGTGAGATATTATGTTTTTTTAAATGGGAATAATGGTGCACACTTTTGAACAATCTCTCCTCAAATGCATTCATAGTGATGCTCTGGGTCAAATTAAAGTGACAGAAGTTTTTTGTTTGTTTGTTTGTTTTGTGGAGAATGAAAAAGGAAACTTGAGAGACACGTTTGAATCGTATAAACCATCACAGCTCTGCACATCTGAAAAATCACTGTGTGAAGTGGACATGATTGCAGGTTTTAAAAAGTTAGAAATATTGTTGGACACAGTCCTTCAAAATTTTAAATGCTGTCTGACCATTAGAGAAGCAGTCGGAACACTGAGTTTGGTTTGGGTGATTCTATCCAGCCCAGTCTCAGAAAATGGGCAGTTTTACAACAATACAAGCACTGTAGTTAGGTCAACCTGCTTGTCCATGGTCATTAAAAATTGAGCATTAAAGCCTATGACATCTTGTATCGTTGCTTGCACCGCTGAAAGGATAAGGTGATTCATACACTGTAAAAAGCACAGAACTTGGTACATTGTTACCTTTCTTTATTTGTTTTAACAACCTTGTGGTTTTGAATGAAAAAAAAGGTTACACTGATGTGAAAGTCTCCTTGCAGTTGGATGCTTTGAATGAACCTTGCCACTAATGAGGCCTTGACTGCCTATATTTTAGAGATTTTCAAAAGGAACAACAGTTTTTCAGCTTAATTACACTTGAGCATCATTTTACTCATCCCATTTATCATTGTTTACCACTGATTTTGAATTTTTGATGCACTGTAATCCCCAAGACCCCTGATTAAAACAAATTCTGTGAAGTAACATCATAGACTCCAGCATATACAATGAAAACCAAATGTGACAAAGTCTAATATGTTCCAAAGACAACAATTTGAATCTGAATTTGTATGTGTGTTTTTTGTTAACTTAAAGCTCCAGGCTAGCATTCCCAAATGTCCCTATCCACTATCTGACACACCTACCCACAAAATACACGAGGACACACACACACACTGATATTATACCCAGCCAATTTAAAGCCCAGTGGATCTCCAGATTGTGTTTGCAGCAAAGTCCAATTGGCGACTCTCCAAAGCGCTATTGAGCATATTCCCTGTCTCTGTTTTCTTTATCGTCCTATCAAGATATTTCCCCTGATGGCTAGCCTGTTGCAGGTGGGAGAGAGAGAAATTGTACGTCTGGATAATGAACTCACACCTTCCTCCTTTTTCTCAGCCAAACAGTGGTATATGTGTTCTCCAATCCCTGTGTGTGCATCTTCAACAGGCTTGAAGCTGGTGCTCTATTTGTGAAAAGGCCCGATTTTGGGGACAGCAGTGTTGCACAGCTGATAGTCCACTGATTGAAATTTAGGTTTGCAATGAGAGAGACAGTGCAAAAGGATGACAAACACAGATAGAAAGAGAATTAAGACTGTGTATGTTGTTAAAATGAGCAGGCAGAATAATCAATAGTATTTAGGGGAGTGTGTGCTGTCTCAATCCAACAGCTTGTTCTTGTTCTTGTGGGACAAACCCCAGACGGGGAAAGAAGACTTGGTAGAGCCAGAGCCAGATTGACATTCCACTTTATTGAAATTTAGTGGGCCTGCATGGATTTGAACGATCCTCAGCACAGTCTGTCAGTTGTCATGATAATGAATGGAAGATGACAGGTTTGGTGCCAAACATTCTCATTTTGCTGCTCACTGTCTATGGTGGCCAAACTTTATGACAAGGGCAGCCAAGGGATCCAAATATGACATTATTAGTGGGCCAGATGATAAGAATGGGAAAAAACATAATGGTTTCTTAAAGGACACAATGTTTCAAAGCTTCTGGATGACTGTGGATGTTATCTTAAGATTTTTGTTAAGATAAAAAGATATCTAATTGGACTAAAAACAATACAGTCAGACAAGCTGCCTTAAGTAATTGCATTACTTCTTTCATTACCTATTAAATGAAAAGGAATAAATTACAATACTTTCTGATACTCTGACTTTCTAAATCTGTAGAATCAAAGAAGAGGAGTAGTGCTTTTATGGGCTGTTGATACTATTTACTGATCCAGGTGATTTCTGCCTTGTTAGTTTTCCACGGGCTAGCTTTAGTAATCCAACTAAGAACATATAATCTAAATAACGCAACCTCTGCAGAGGGTGTATTCCCTGTCTTTTAGCAGATGGTAGTTATTTAGCCCTGCCTACAACCCCCACAAACAGCTAAGTGTAAACTGTGTCGTGTGCCAGCATATAAAACAAGAATAACAGATATTTTCTGGAACTGAAAACTATTAATTTATGGTCAATAATAGTAATGAAATTAGAAATCCCTATCCTTACCCTGCTCACTACTAAAAATTATTGAAGAAGAGTTTTCTCGAAAGCTGCAAGCAACAGTATAGTGAGCCAAAGAGTTCACCTGTTCTGAGCAGATGTTCTTTGTATGGGCACTTTGCTGGTGCTTTTGAAATATTGCTTTATAAGGATGGCAATCTGTCACTTTCGTTTTCTTTCATGGTGCTCCCTCTGTATTTGTGGCACATAATTGTACCAGGTAAACTCAGTTTTATACACTTCAACCAACAAGTGTTTTGACCCTGGTCTGAACCTTGCTCTCCCCGCCAAACCTCCTTGACAGTGTGGAAGTAAAGCAGTACTGCAATCATATTACTTTTCCCAATGTCATTTCATCTTACAGAACACTCAAAATATTCCACTCTGATAGTGTGCAGCTGAGTTGTTTGTCATACAACTTCAATGCTTGTGTTTTCAAAAGCTCATGGGCTTGCAAATTGAAATATGTTACTTTTCAAGAGCTTGTAATACGTACAGTTTCAGGATCCCAATACAAATGAGCAAAGAGTTACAGATGATGCTTAATACATATTGAGTTTCATTTTTAATCTGACAATGATGCAGACATAGACAGAAAGTGATGACAGGAAGAGATGATTCAGTCTGGTGCTCACTGGGCCATTGTCACTACCACAGTGGGGAATATTACTCTACAGTCAGGCTTAGCAGCTGACCAAATCTATCTTTGTCTGTAGCTCTTTTTTTCTCTCCCTCTGCTTGTTTTTGCTTTTAAAAATTTGTTTGTGATGACGCACTTCATATGACAGATCTGATATTACTGAGAAATATCTGTCTTTATCTTCTGTATTGGAAAGATTTAAAACCTGAATAGGACTAAGGTCAAATCAATGCTAAATAACACAATGTAGTGGAAATCTGTACAACAAAATGCAATAAAAACCAACACAAGATAAGGTAAAGTACAAAACTCTTGAAAAAAAAAGTAGATAGGATTTTAGAAACTTTCATGGAACATAAAGAGGCAACCAGAGCTGTAGATGCAGTAAAGTAGAGGTATATCTAATTTGTATGTAAATACAGTACTTCAGTGAATGCAATTATATCCTTTCCTCCACTGAAGGCTTGATAATAGATAACATTTTATCATTACACCTTAAAGTGCACATTAGGCATGTTTTTTTGTTTTTTTTTGTTTTGTTTTTTAAATCTGGCGCTATTTCACAACTAATTACTGAGTGTATTAATACCCCTGACAGATAAGCCAAAAATATGATAGCAAATTGTTTTCTTAAGTCTGTCAGGTATCTTTTAACAAGGGAGGAAAAATCAGTAAGTACTAAAGATGGTTTTTATTTTTTTTTCTCCAGTCTGTTTGGCATAGTCCTTCAAATTTTGGAAAACGTCTTCATTGTTATAGGTTTCTGGAGAACTGTTTTCTCTCAGGTGGGGAAAAACAAAACAAAACAAAAACCTTATGTTGAGCCCAGGCCACAAGCTGCATCATACTAAGCTATGACTATTGAGTGGCTCAGTCTTCTGCCATGTCATTGTTGTAGTACTTTTTCTTACGGTTTATTTGTGTTGTTGTTAAAATATGTATCTTTTGACATAAAACTATTTAATTGACGTCTAGAATGCTGAGGAAAAAACTCTCCTTCGCTTCCTTAATTTAAATGTTATGCTAAACTAAAATGGAAATTCACTCCCACACGCGCGCACAGCCACGCACAACAAAACAAAAACTTTTGTTTAAATATATGGATCAGTTCTGTTGTAAAAGCAGAAATTTTGTGTGACTGCTGATTTTAAACTTTAAAATCTGCAAGGATTACAGTGTTTAGTGATGTGAGTTCAATTGGTACAAAGGCAAAAAAGTACACAGAGTACACAATAAAGACAGTGTGGATGAGATGAGATAATGGCACCTATGCTTTGGAAGCATGGTCTCACATTTACCAGCAGGGATCCATGTGGAAAGAGTTGGGGTCTTGTCAGCTTGGCGTTGAACTGTATCAACATGCAATGAAGAGATATAAAAGCAAAAGCTAAAAGATTACAGTAAATATCAGTTTTATTAAATCTGAGACTGCTCTTTATTTTGCTGGACTCACAAAATAAAGTGCAAGTAATGAACATATATTTTATGACACTTCTCTGTGAAATAAAGCCAGTTGTGGGGTCGTTCCCTGTGTGCTGTAAGTCTATTTTCTCTTTGACCGACAACCCCTCACCACCACCCGCGGAGGCGTTTTAAAATGATCGATTTTAACATTATTTTAATCCAATTGTTTGACGTGTTATTGGAAAAAGGAGTGATGGACCCGGACGTGCAAGACTGGACATTGATCATTGGGAGAAAGGGAGGTCGGGTGTGTGCAAAAAAAAAAAACAGACACAAACACGCACGCGGGCTGTTGGCTGTTACAGTGTGGGAGTTTGTGCGCGCGAGCACGAGTTGATTCGGTTTCTGATGGCTCCTTCCCGCTACCTCACTCTTACAGATGCAATGCGCTGGATGCTTTGGAAATGCATGCGTAAAACCGCCAGTTTTGTGATATCTTCTTGATGAACCACGACTCATCGGTGCAAACAATGCTGATTTCCGTGTTAAACCAAGTATTTTCCATCTCAAAAGCAATTGTACACTCTGCAGCAATTTAAACGCAAAGTGGAATAAATGTGATCAATGTGTCAGATCGTTTCGAAACACCATATGCAAGAGAGCGAGGAAGGGAACGGAGGTGAGCGCGCACTCGAGCTGGAAGAAGCATTTTTTTTTCCCTGGGACGCGCACAGAAAGACAGACAGCGGTGCTGGTGAGACAGCAAACAGAGAAGAGCAGGAGGGGAGGACGCACAACACAAACACACAAAGTTCTCCTGCATCGAGATGAAGTGTGGTGCCATCAAATATCTGCGTTTCAGTGTTACGGAAGTTTTGGATCATAAAGGGAAAGAGGAAAAATATCCCCAGTGAGCGGGTGCACTCATGGATTTTTGTGTGACACGAGCGCTGTAGTGCATTGGAGTCAGTGAAATATCTAGACATGATTTGGGTCGCGTTTTTGCCTTTTTTTGTTTCGTGTGCCATCGGGAACAGGACCGTTGAGCAGATGCCGTTCTTTCACGGTCATGTATTTGAGAACTCGTCTCCGGGATCCCGGGTCAACGGACTCAGCGTCCCGTTAAAGCGGCTCAACTCACACCGACTGTGCGGCACCAGGGCATCTGATACAGCGGCCGCACACTTCAAACTCACGGGAAACGGGAGTGAGAATTTCCATGTCTTTGCGCACCACAAACGGGGGCATATTCTGTTTAAGACTTCTGAGGTTCTGGACAGGGAGGAGCGGGCTGAATACGCACTGGGTCTTGGTCTATGTTGCGGGCAATGCGCAGGAATCACTCGGGAAAAGGAATTGGAGTCTCCGGTAGTCGCTGAGGTGGCGTCCATCAAGGTGGACGTTTTGGACACTAACGACCACCAGCCCACTTTTCCCCGTGCCGATGTAAAACTGAGCCTGGATGATGCCACAGCGCTCCGCACATCGATCTACACGGTCACTGCGCGGGACGATGACAGTGGCAAGAACGCGGAGCTCATCTACTTTGTCGTACCGAAAAACGGGAGTTTTTACGCCGTGCCAAAAACCGGAGACATCCTCCTGGTGGATTCCATCCTTGGTCTGGATGAACCGATTAAGTTTAAAGTGTTTGCCCGGGACCGCGGGTGGCCACCACGCACGAGCGAGAGCGTGTCTGTAGAGATTAACCCACGGCAATGGCCCGTGGCGCCCTCACTGAGCACCAAACAGGGGAACCGGAAACCTAAACCGCAAACTAAAGTACCACAGCGTAAGTCCAGGTCAATACTGGAATCAGACAACCCCGTTTTCATTAATGTGTCCGAGGATGCAGGGATCGGTTCAGTGGTAATGAACCTTAACCCCGTGAGGTTTCAGTCGGCAACGTTTGAGCTGGTGGAGCCCGACGAGGAGAGCTCACCGGTAAGCGTGAGCCGGGACAGCGGGGATATAGTCATATTACGGAGACTGGACCGCGAGACTGAGCCTCTGGTGGAGATCACCGTCAGAGTTCAGGATAAAAGAGGTGAGCGAAAGACCGAGCACGCATGAGCGACCCGGTCTGATGGAGTGTGTAATTGAGAGGCAGAGAGGGACGGTGCTGAACATTAAGCGCATGTCTTGTCTCCTATGCATTCCCCGTGAGGCACGCTGTAAAAACGCATTTTTCCTAAAGCCTAAACATAAATGTTTTCTTTCATTATCATTTTTATTGCAAGTTACTGGTTTTTGTTTTTGTTTTTTTTAAAAAAAGGTTAACTTTCCCCAATTATGTGCGTAAATACGCACAGAGAGGAAGCGTGCCTTCATAAAGAGCTCTTTCCAGGTAAACACTTATTCATCCACACTGCATCAGGAGTTATAAGAGTTATGACAGTGGGAAAGTTAAGTCTGAGAAAAAAGAGTATATATTTACTGGCTAAAGAAAAAACGAAATCCAATGTTTTGTTCACTGTTAGCGAATTTGGGAAGTGGGCTCCATCGGGTTCCAGTAGTCTTTAGGCCTTGATTTAAAATCCACTGGACAAGAACTAATATATGATAAATAAATTTCCACGGTAATATGGAGGAGAAAGTAAGAATATGTGGGTGCTGATGTATGATGAGTTCTATTTTAGTAGTAGTGATTTTTTCCCCCCAATGGAACTTCGTGTTTGAATACTTAAAACTATTTAGAGGGAGGGTCCTAGTGTTGGTGGTTGGTCCATGGAAAAGGGGAGAGGAAAGCCACATGAATGGTTGAAAATTCAGTGTACTCACATACAGTATAGGCCTCGGACAGCTCTAATGGGGCTCTACCCTGGGATCCTGTTGCCGTGGCAAGGGCTGCCCTCAGTGAGTTACCTTGTTCCCCCAGTTAACAGCATCAGTATTCTTAGGCAGCCTCACATCCATGTACTATCCAAGTCGCATCCTGCTCAGACTCTGAAATTAGCAAAGATCCGGCTTGCCCACAGGAGTCTGGCTGCATGTACACAGTGTCAGAGCGCTCAGTGTTTACAATAGAGGTTAAACTGAATGACATTCATCAGTGTTGATGATGATTCATGTGCGCAGATAAACTAGGGCAGCGTGAATGTGTCTGCTGCCTCTGCCAGCAGCAACAGATGCTGTGATGTCAGGGAAGAAGCGTAATGCTTAACGGCCACCGTACCCACAGGTTAATTATAACCTGCAGATAATGCAGAACAAGAGCAGAGGTACAGAGGAAGTTAACATGCAGCAACACTCACACTAATAAATGCATTTGTGTGGGGATGAAACACCAGGCTAATTGACAGTGACACCGAGCATTGGAGACTAGAATACAGATTGAAAATGGAGTATATTCTCTATAAGGAGTCTGCTATTTCTTTAAATCTATGTGTCTATCTGTCATCTGTCTGATGTCTGTCTGCCTAGTAATCTAGCTATCTATCTAGCTGGCTAGTTCCATGGCTTGTTCTATTAAGACCAGTTAACAGCATTTGACTGGGAGAGTGACCCAATCAATGCGACCTATTGGACTTTGTAATGTGAACTATCCTGATGCAGAAAAGAAGCTGAGCCTGCTCTTGGCACGCAGTGCTAATTAACACTCCAAGTAATTGCATGCAATGTTGCCTATTTGTCACGATCATTTGCTTCTCAAATACATTAATATTGACGGAAAAACTATACACCCTCAGTGTTAAAAGTGACGCTTCACCGTAATGTTGCAGTATTAGAGCATCCTCTGAGAGTTATTTATGAAGCATCAGAAGACATAGCTTGCTTACAGCTATTGTTTGATTTCAGTGAGGCACTCAGCTGGGACTTTTGGCATCAACATTCACTCAAGTTGTGTTATTGCAGGCAGGTTTCCAAATATTTTTTTTTTCTTTTTAATTTCACCGGCAGATGAAATGTGTTAGTAGATGATGTCTTTCCCAGCCTGTTTGTCAAAAGTTAAACAAAATTATCCTATTCTGATGGACTGCATTATTATATTTTTCTGATAAATGAACAGAAATCAAATGCACAGGAGACTGACTCAAATGATAACATTGTTGTCAAGACTGAAATGTCAAGATGTTGGCTGTGGAAGAACTAAAAAAACAACAATTTTGTGGTTGATTTTTGAAAGACGTAAATACAGTGTATGAGTGACAGTGACATTTGCATTTTTAGGAAATTTAACTTGTTATATATAACAGTCTAGCATCAATGTAATACAGTTCCTTTTAAGAAGTGAAATTAGTACTGTGTACTTTTATGTACATGGTTGATGTTTAGTTTAAACTGTGCTATGTAAGTACAAGAGAGTAAGCAATGGATCTTGAATAAGAATGGTGACTAAAAGACATGAAACTGCTGGGAGTTGAACCTGGGTCCCTGTGTGGGATATGTACAATATAAAAAGTTTTTTTTGGTTTTTTTTTTTAGGGTGATCCATTGATTCTGATCAGGTCAAATGAGTTGAAGCAGCTTTTACAATTTTTTTTAACAGCATTCAAACTAAGGCATGTGAGTCAAGTTGAGAAGTTGTACTGTACTTGGTAGTAAAAAGTTAAAGTTTGGTGCACATTTTAAAGTTTTAGTTTGAAAGTTTTGGATGGATTTATTGGCAGAATATGGCATAAATGGAATGTTATCATTAAAGTTATGTTTCTAGTGGTGTATAAGCCCCAAAAATATTAATAGCTGTGGTTCCATTACCTTAAAATGAACCCCTTTACAACTACAGAGGGAGTGGGTCCTCACAGAGGGGTAAATTGGTTGCAGTCTGCAACCTCACAGCCAGATATCAATAAATCCTGCACTGGACCTTTAATATGTAATCCAGTTAAATCCAGCCATATACAATGAGGTTGAGTTATATAATAAGTGTAAAATGGTTTAGAGTACAAGATTAAGTGCTGATCACATATTGTTGCTTATGTGGCCACATCCCTGCCTGAATTGTGCTGGTCTGGCTGACAGAATCTTTAACTTACCTTAGGTGCATCTTTATCTGAATTGTGTTGTGTTTTGCGTGAGCAGGATGCATTTTAATACAAAGCTTTAAGTGACAGATCAGCATAAATTATTCCTAGATTAATGGGTTTTCACAAAAGCCCAAAAGCCCAACCTTTCACGTGTCTGATCAGAGGGGAGAAAGAGGGATAGTGGCTTGAAATACATTTCAATGACCTAACTGTTTACTGTGTCATGCTGACAGACGAAAAGTTTTCATTTCCGGGCTTAGCAGCAGGCGGCAGGGACAATCATGGCTCAGCTCGGTGTCTCAAGCATGGTGAACACAGCATCCGTTCGGTTGTCGGTGGCTCGGTTAAAGTCTTTTAATCCATTTGGAGTGGAGAGTCCTGATGGAGCCTCAACCTCCCTCCATCTGTTCACATTATCCCTGTAATCCCATCTCATTCTCTCTCTGTGTCTCGCTTTCTCTCCCTCTCTTGCTCTCTTACTTTCTCTTATTTTCACTTCACTCCAGGGATTTGGTTTGAGTGGAGGCACAGTTTAACACAGCGAGAGAAAGAGAGCTCCTGACATGATTCTTCGAGGGATGGATGTGTTTTATGTGTGTGTGTGTGTGTGTGTGTGAGAGAGAGAGAGAGAGAGAGAGGCTAGAAGCATTATGTATCAGGATCTGAAATCACTTTTTCTTGCCTGTGTCTGTGGCTCACTCAACAAGTGGAGCTGAACATCAGCAGTGTTGGAGTTTAGTGTGTGTGTGTGCAGTTTTATTATTCATGATGTGGGGACTCAGGTCCCATTTAGGTGCAAAGTGCCACCCTCTCCAGGTAAACACACAGTTAAAGCATAAAGAGTTTTTATTTTGTAAAAGTTAGCAATAGGATTAGGCACAAGGTGGTTAATATGAAGTTCACATTCAAATAATGGCCACACTGTGTTTCTCTTTTCCTTGTTGATGCCTTTGTCTTTTTTTTTCGTGAAAAGGGGCTTTTTGTTTCAAACAAGATGATAGAACTGTGTGCTTTCCTTTATTTTCCTGACATAAACCTGTGTGTATTTGTGCTCCTCTAGCCTCTGATATCCCAAACGCTTCATTTTCACAAGTCATTTGATAATGTGCCGACACCTAAAAGAGCACAAAGTGACTTCTCTATTCACTTTCCCCAAAGCTTTTTCATCCTCCTCTGAGACAGCCGATTGTTCTTAACTGCAGTGACACCTGTTAGCATAGTGTTTAATAAAAAGATTAATACGCCTAATTAGTGAGATGATTAATTTGGTTTGTCACAGACTAGTCTTTTGTCTGTTTTCAGAGCTTGCTCTTTTTAAAAAAGTCAAGGCAATATTTTCTTCCACTGCTTTTTTTCCACTGATATCATTTTCTCTTCTCGTGTCTGTTAAGGTATAACAACCCTCTGTCCTTATTATTTCTAGCCAGCTAGTACTGCATCAAATAGAGAAGAGACTGCTGTAGTCATTTTATCTAATGCTTATAATGCACTTCCTCTGTGGCATACACACTCTTTTACACACGAGTTCTCTTATTAAATGTGACTGCAGCATCACTGTAGAAAAGGGTTCAGTTCTTTTTATTTTTCATCTAGTCACTTGAAGATATGCTCATTTTATTTTGTTTTGTTTTGTTTTGTAATGTGAAGGGATAGAATCCTTCAGTCCATTTTGAAAGAGCTGTTTCTGGCATGTCATTAAATAGGGGCTGTGGAATGTTCCTAGTGTCAGGGGCTTAAGGCAATGATGAACTTACCTATGTATTTGTGATTTTATAGCAGAGTGAGAGAGTCATTAAGCAACCTTTCCAATTTCTAAAATATATTATATAAAAGCATGCTTTGTATTTCCTGTTTACCAGCTGTGATTTTTTTAATAAAAATAACTAAACTCTTAAATTTCATACAACCATAGTAACTTGCCCCAATTTTGCTGATTATATACACCATTTTCTGTATTTGCAATTTTGTCACAAAGTTTGTTGTGAGGCAAGTTATATATCTTGAGGTCATCATGGTTATTCTGTGTTTACTTTAATCATTTTTAAAAGCAACATATTGGTCAAATTAAATGTAATTTCTTTTTTCAATAAATAACTTGCAGAAAATACAACAGAATGGCAGACTACCACACTTTTGAAAGATATTTTAATTAGATCTCTAAAAATGATGGTTTAGGTGTACTTATTATGGTTTTTCTTGCAAAATTGCAGGTGAGCAAAAATTGAATAAGAGGAACTTGGTTGGCGCTATCCTGAAAAGCCTCCAGTTTTCTAGGAACTCAGAGGCGGCTCTGTCTCTAGAGTGACTAAGACATGTTTTTCTGAAAATTCCTGCTTGAATCGCCGGTTTATGCGTGTGCAGACTGTGTGTGCATGGCATGAATGTGTGCTCTAGTTTGTATGGGATTTCACTTAATGAAGAGAAACAGCTGGCTTTAATCAAGACAGCTGTGGTTGATCTCACACAGATCTCTGTCACTCACAACAAAGCCTACATAAACTATGTTTTCAGGCTCCCATCTGATTGCATATGGAATGTTGTTACATGGCTTCTTAAAAAAACAAAGAAAACAAAAAAAAACACACGCATGCACACACCCGTACATACAGGTACATGCACATTCATGCAATAAGACAACATAATGCTTTTTGTGTGTGCTAAATTACCATATAAGGCAGCAAGGGAAGCCTGTTAGCTGCATATGTTACTCATCTTTGTTCTTCAAGATGAAACAAAATCTGCATCCACTCGTTCATTCAAAATAGCACTTACTAGGTCTTCGATGCACACACTCGTATGTATACTCGGTGAGTGCACATGCATGGTCAGCCACATTAACTCACACAAAGCCAATGTAAAGACACTTAAATGTTTATTTGGCTCATTTCACTGCATTCTCCTGTCATTAGCGAATACATATATATACATATATCACACTGACACAAGCACACGTTAAGCGTACACAGTGTTTAGAGACTGTGGTTTCATAAAGGAATTTCCCCCTAACTAAACTGCGTCTAACAGCAGACTTTCAGCAACTCCCTAAACACTTGTTTTCTCTTCCTCATTACATCCTTCAGTGTTTAATATTTCTTGTGTTGATGTTTTTTTACTTTTTTTTTTGTTTAAACGGTTTGTTAAGAAACACCAAAATTTAAAAGCTTGTACACTGCCATTACTACATTTATTCAGAGGCAATTCCAATTGCTCTTTTCATTGGCTTCATTTTCTGCTCCTCTGATGGCTGCTGCAGAGCCCGTGGAGAAACACACAGTTAATTTGAGTCTCCTCGGCTCACAATCACATTGGTGAATTCAAGTGTTTTTGCCAATGGTCTGCCAAATGCAGTTTGGAGAAATCCCAATTCTCAGCTTCAGACCTTGTCAAATGTGCTGTGGAATTGCTGGCTTTTACTGGCACAGTTCTCTGGTTGAATGGCCCACAAAGAGTTACTGTATGATCTGCTGTGAGCACAGAGAGGAATGGAAAACTTACTTTTATTTCTCTTTCTCTAAATGAGATTAGAGAAGCTGGGTTGCACAGAGTTTGTTAATGGATAGTAAAAGCTTCAACAAGATAAAATGCAGTGTGTGTGTGTGTTACATTTTAAACTTATTTTGTGTTATGCTTTTATCAACACATGACAACATTTTTGGTTGAATTTTTTACAGGCAAGGGGGGCAATAAGCAGGAGAGAGGCTGCCAACTTTCTCTTGGCTTGAAAATGGTAGGAGTCAGGCTTGTACTGTGATTCAGCCCTAACCTGCGATTGTTTAAGGCTGAACTGATCCATTAGAAGCTATTTACTGTTTTATGTCAGATATGAGCAACTACAGATGTCAGTAGCCATTTCAATTCCCGACCTTTCGAAAAACACCCTCTTTAACTGTCTGCTTTTAATTCTAAGAATTTTATTCTGTTTAGTGACAGAATAACTTTATATGGTTTGAAAAGCTAAAGCAGTCAACTAGTGCCCAAAGACCGTAAGAGAGTACATCAATCAGATTATTTAGTAGATTCTCATCTTATGTCTTTCATAGGCCTTTACACTTAAACATTTTCAGCAATTGTTGGCATGTTTATTTTCCTTAATTTAATGTCTATAAACTGCACATTTGTACTGCTAAAATGTATACAGCTGTAACAGTGTGTAAAAAATCACTGGCTATTTCCAAACTGGGATATCTCAACTGTGGATAGCACTAAAATTAGATGTTATAGGTCTAGGATGTGCTAGTTATCACCAAACACAAAGCACAGCTGACGCTGATGGGAATGTCATTCATACTATTAGTCATAGTGTTTGCCTGGGTTCAGACCTTGCACACGTCACTGAGTTCAGCTGATGGATTCTACAGAATCCAACATGTAAAAGCTGTTTCTGGTCTCAAATATAGGAGCTTTACTGAGCAACAAGGAACTTCCAGTTGGTCAGTCAACACCATGGGCAGGGAATTGTTGACTTGCTGTTGTCAACTTGTTGTCAAGTATTATCAATGGGCCAAATTTGTTTGTCAAGAATGACAGTGAAATTAATTAAGGCAGAGGGCAGGTCATTTGTTGTACTGGAAAAAAAGAAAATGTACCCTGAAACCAGCAAGGAAACTGTCAAACAGACTAGGAAGTGCTGATTCAATTTTAATCAAGATTCTGTTGCCACAGTGCTTTTTACTTCAATGTTTTAGATACATAATATTTGAGTGTTCTATTTAGCTGCAATATTAAAATTTTGTTACTTGGCGGTCATTTTTAAAATGGGTGAGCCGCACCAAGCAGCACCCAACTCTCAGTATGTTACACACCAGCTGGAGTATTTATTGGGTCAGTGTGCTCAGGCTGGTCTCTAGTAAATCTGTTTCTCACATGGAAATGTGGAAGCATAGTCAAAATGAGGAGGGAAATGGAGTGTAATGAGTTGACAATTTTGTCTGGCATCAGGCGATCAAAATATAGGACAAGGTCAAATTTTATCTTATGATAGAGCTGGATGAAAAGTTAAGGGGCCATAGAGTTATTTTGATGAATGATCTGATAAACACAGGTGTCTGTACAAATTTTCTATCCAATCCATGGCATCAATCCCACAGTTGTTGAGGTATTCCTGTTAGTCCAAAATGAACTAGTGTCACCAGACTGTCACTTCTTCTTAGTCTTGCATAGCTCGCTCTCCCCATATATCAAAGTCCAGCTGCACCCATTATCACTCTACTATAGGACAAACCTCTGATTTGTTAATGTTTCTTCAAATAAATCACATTTGTCTGGTCTATGTGCAAGATGCAGAAATCTTTCCCTTGCAAACAGTAACATGCAGATAGCAGAAGGAGAGGAGAATGGAGGCCCACTGACAAGCTTTTACCCACAGTCTACATCTGGTTAGTTAGACTACCATTCTCAAATCTATATTAGTATCAAGGAGCATCTTCCATTTATCCACAGTAGGATAATGGATTTTCTCAAACTATATGTGCATATTCAACATATAATTCCATTTTTAAGAGATGCATCTTTAACAGAACAATTGAGAAAGCATTTAGCCATAGCAACACAATTTCTTTGAGGACGAGGACGTCACACCTGCATCTTCTTTGACTTAAATACTGGTAACTAACATGAAGACAACAGATGGACAAGTTAGCACAATGGCTTAAACAGTGTCATAGGACATGACTGATTAAACAGAGAAGCAGAGTCTGATGGCATGTTCTGAGTGCACAGGCCAAGCTAAGAGACATATGGTGGGTTGAGCTGTTCAACTAAAAGAGATGTAACTAACACCAGCCTGAGCTGTGCACCCAAGGGCTTTAACTTTATTGTAAATACTGAACATTAAATTATAAATAATAGATTACAGGGATATAATAATGAGCAAATTATATTTTGAATGATTTAATTTGTAAATAGGCTATACATTTCTGCTGGTACTTTATGTCTACCTTCAGAGGTATAAGAAAGGCTCATCATATGACACCAGAGCTATGTGCAGTAGCAGGCATTCCATCAGCAGATAAGAAAACACCAATAACTGGGAAGAGGCAGAGCTTTCACACCTGTTGCAAAAAGTAAACTAGCAGCTCTGAAAATGCATCTTTTAGCAGCACAGACTACCTGACTATCTGTCTATGTAGTGGTAGAAATTTATGCAAATACTGGATGTTAATGACTAAATTACTAATTCATTTCAATGGGAGGACACACAAAGCGGGACAGAAATACCTGTGATCCTTGTTCCTCATGTTAATGTGTAAGTCCATTTGTACCTCTCCCAAAAAAATCATTATAAATAATTCATTGTAGTTGGCAGAAACAATTTGTTCTAAAATCAATTCTAATTTCAAAGCATTGCATTAGATTTTAGCCTTATGCTTACTGTTTTAATTGGATTTCGACTATTTTACAATTTCACCTTTGCTCCTTTTATGCCATGCTTTTACTACTGAGTTATAGCCCACTTTGTATACAATATAAAACAAGAATCGTCAGCTATGTTGCCATCTCATAATAAATGCAATTCAACATAGGTGCATACTTCAAATTGCGGTGCTTGAGCCACAGTGACCTTCATTATATTACTTTAATACTTAAAGTCAAAGAGATGGTGGAAGTTTTTTTTTTTTAAATTCCTAATCACTAACCAATTTTCTTTCATTTGATATTTGTTTAAGCTTTATTTAATGTAGTTCTCTAAAGCGTTGTACCTAAGCAGGTGAAGCTGGTCATTTCTATGATTACGATGAGCTGAGGAAGTAGAACATGTTATAACAGCAAAAGAGTGCAAAATTAGCTAGTTAGGGTTATTAAAAAAGGCTTTTAATGAAAGTTACTGCAAAATGGGTATACTCTAGACAGACTTTATCACTTTGTTTACCAACTGAGGGCCTCTAATACTTAAGGGATTTTACTTAATGTAAGATTTATTTTAAATATATCACAGTATAAAGCTGGGCAATGTATCTGTACCAAAATGATAGTCCATGGGCCCTATTGTACACTCAGTGCAAACACGGTGTGCCAGTGGCGCAGGTGTCATTGCTATCATCTGTGTAGATTCTCATTCATCCAGGTCATGATTATCTTGAAGAGTCAAAAAACAAACCAACAGCTTCTTGGTAGAAATTTCCAAGAAAATTCTTGGATGAGAAGTGAAACATCTTCCCAAAACTCAACATAGTCCAGTTGCCTTGTTTTTTGACTCTTCATGATAATCATGACCTGGATGAATGAGAATCTACACAGACATACTGGACCGGAACTGAAGAAGCTTCTTGGATGAGTGAAATGTCTTCCCAAAACTCAACATAGGCCAGTTGCCTTGTTTTTTGACTCTTCAAGATGTCTTTGCTATCGTATACCCGGCGCAAGTGTCATTTTTGCCACTAGTGTATGATAGCAAATCCACTTGCGCCAGGTCTGTGTGCCCAGGGGCGCGTTTGTTATTGTACACCCAGCAGAATGAGGTCAAACGCACCCTGCGTTTAGACCAGTCAGAACCTGGTCTAAACACAGGGTGCAGACGTAAAACAGCCTGTACCGTAAGATATGGCGCAGTTGGCCAATGTGCTCACACACTTCTCCACAATCACACATACCGTTATTTTCTGTTTTTGCCTCTCAGCAGTGTAAAATATTCAAGTGTGCTTTGGACATATTTAGTAAAGTTAGTAAAGTGTACTTTGAAAACATTTTGATCACAGAGTATACATTTCGAAGTAAACAGCGTGCGTATGGGAGTGTGTATGTATTGGCCAAGACGCACACACCCCTTTCATTTATGTGAGAGTTCTTCCCTCTTTACATTGATAACAATTTAGGAATGATTGTACTCAAAAAACTGCCAAATTAATCTCAATGGATGGGACAGGATCACAACTGCTGGATCGTCTTTAACAGATCAGTCGCTGACAGCTGGAGCAACTTCCGTGTTCCTGTCAGCGTATTTATTTGATCAGAAAAACAAGGATTAAATAATAATTATCTATAACATGAACCCCGAGCCAAGAGTTCTGTCTCCTCACTGCAAAATCGCCTTTCTTTGTTTGAATTCAATATCAACAAACGGCTGAAAGAAAAACAGTCCTTCAACCTTTAATTACCATATGTATTCTATTAAAAAAAGGAATTAAATTTTGAGGTGTGTGCGTGTGTGCCTGCGTGCGTGCATGCGTGTGTGCTTGCGTATGTACGCATTTGCCTGTGCAGGTGAAAATATATTGTAGAAATAGATATGACAAAATATGGAAATGTTTGCTTTCCAAAGGATTTGATTTAAGGGGGAATTAGCTGAGAGCTGTCTCACACAATATTTATTGAGCGTTGTCCCTGTTTGGCCGAATAAATGAATGAATGAATAAATAAATAAATCCTTGTAGTTCAGCCTCTGTTTACATTTGCTCTAGGTGTAAGGTAGCAATATGCCTGCGCCACTGGTGCATGGCGCAACCAGTCTTTAAAGGGAATGAGAGCGGATTCTCCGATTGGTTCATGCATTTTCGGTCAAAGAAACACCCATGAATTGATGAGATGATTCTACACAGCTGATTGGACTACCCACTGTGCACCAGTGGCGCATTGGGCAGGGCAGAGCAGGATTCCTCTGCTGCTCCTGGAACAAGGTGGCAAAGGTTGACCTGGAAACTCCCATGAATTAATGTGAAACTTTTCCCGCCCAATGCGCCACTGGAGCACGGCAGAAAGTGATAGGGCCCCTGGCGCATTTGACCTCAATGCGCCGGGTGTAAGATAGCAAACGCACCAGGACACGCCTCCATTCTGCCTTCATTTTCAGACCTCCAGCCCCTCGGCACACAGACCTGGCGCAAGTGGTTTTGCTATTGTACACTTGTGGCAAAAATGAAGTTTGCGCCGGGTGTACAATAGCAATGACACCCACTGGCGCACCGCGTTTCTGCTGGGTGTACGATAGGGCCCATACTCTGTGAAGTCAACACATACGGAAGACCCAAATGAAAATAACGGATGAAGGACGTACTGACAAAAAGTGAGCCTTATTACAAAAAGCTAATAAAAAGCAATAAACAGGGGGGCAAAAAGGCTGAACAAAGTTAGACAAAAAAAACAGCTAAGAAATATTAACAAAAAATGTATAATTTGAACAGGCTTCATACATTGTAGTATAATTTTGGCATCTCACCCAACTTTTTGGCTTTATACTTTACAAAATCAGCAAAACATTTTATGTGTTTGTGCTTTTTATTTTCTACATTCCACACCGGCCTGCTTCCCTTTCCTTGTCTTGTAAAGCACTTTTCCTATCAAACCTTTATATACAAAACTGTAACAGGAGACATCCTAAATGGTTCAGACTCATGGTGTTCAGTAGTTTGCTCTTTGATTTCTTTATGAGATCGAAAGGGGGCTGGACAAACTGAACATCTAGATTCAATAAACTTTTAAATTTAAGCTTTGGACCTGACAGATAAACCAAACATAACCATCCAGTCCAACTTTACCTGACCTTGATAACCCTTGTTTGTCTCATATATTTTTTTATTGTCAAACATCTGCACATCAATAGTACAAACTCCTGTGGAATGAGGATCCTGCTTTGATATTTAACAACAAAAGATGACTAAATTACACAATTTAGAAAAGTAAAATAAAGACCAACAAAAGACAAAAAGCAAACAAAAAAAACCAAACAAATACAGCCTGCACATCATCGAGTAGTGCAACCGAGAGTGCAACTCAGTGTCTGTTAACTGTCTGTGCTTCCGTTTTGGAGAATCACTGGAATCCAAATCAATCTAAATTCCATTTGTCTGTCATTAAAGACCTTTCTTTAGAGTATCAGTCATTACTGTTATCAAGGACTTGAAACCTTTCTCTCTATTGTTTGTGATGAGTTAACCAAACAAAAATGTGCTCCAGCATTTATATACTTACACACATTTACACACACAGACACACACGTAGGCTATGGCAAACACAACTTCTTTGCATTTTTTTATTAGCTGTTTTTGCAGTGTCATATTTTCTCTGTCTTTGATTCAGTGGTTGCTAATTGCTCGTTTGTGTAGAGCACTTGACTTTTGTGATCGGTGGTCAGCTTCTTTTTAAAAACTCATTTAAGAGCTTTTCTAGTTTTCACTTCCAAAGTAAGCTTCCTCATTATTCTTTTCTGTTTTCTTCTCATTTTTTCTCTCATTTTACTGTGCATATACATTAATTTATAAAATGCAACGGCATCTCCAAACCTTGAACTTGGTTCCAGAAGCCCAATCATAGCAATTTCAAAAGAAATGAAATGCCTTTACCGGTATATAAGCCGGCCTCCTGTTAATGGATTGCCATGACTTGACAAGTGCGTCGTTGAAGAAGCCATTTCTTAAGAGCCCTTTATCCTTGAGCTTTTTATTTTCAGAAACCACACACACACACACAAGGTTTTAAAAGAAAAGATAAACAGCTATAGTTATCTTTTTAATTAAGGACATAACTAACAGTGCTGTTGAATGAGTGATGCTTCTCTGTGCATTGTGAGACATGCTGCAGTTGCTTATTGATAATTTAAACACATTCAACAGTGGCTTTAATGGTGAAGAAATAATGCCAGCTGAATGTAGGCAGCACATACTTCTGTATCTCTGTTCAGACTGCAGCAGGGTGAACAGGCTGTAGCTGAGAGGAATCTTTTAATATCCTCTGGACTCTGCACAGGCAGTATGAGCTCTAATTGTTGTTAAAGATCTGGCTGATGATGGTGGTGTCACCTACATACAGTCATGGGTGCACAGTGTGAACAGGAAGGGGCTAAGCCCACAACACAGTTTGTAAGGATGCAGGATGCAGGTATTGAGCACCAGAGTGGAGGAGGTGTGACCTCTAATCAGGATTGTCTGGGGTCTGTTTGTGTGGAAGTCCAATATAATATCCAGTTGCAGAGTCTAGCACTTAAGACCAGAGTGTAAATCTTTCCAAAAGCTTCATGGGAGAGATTGTGTTGAATGCTAAGTTGAAATCAACAAACAGAATTCTGATGTAGGTGTTGTTATATTTAAGGTGTGTGAACACTAAAGATGGCCTCCTCTGTGGATATATTGGTTCTGAATGCATGCTGGTGAGGATGGCTGAATGGTTCTTAAAGTCAGATTTTTTAATCTGACTTTAAGAACATCAAAGCAGCACATAAAATGAGATAAGCCTATTTGGTCATGTGGAAACTAGGGAACCTGAAGGAACACAACACAAGGACAGGAGAACATGCAAACCACCCACAGAAAAGCCCTGCACCGGCCAGGAACCGAACTCAGGACCTTGTATCTGTGGGGAGTCGGTGCCAATCACTGAGCCACCATGCTGTGTAATGTGTTTGTCCTCTATTTACTCAGCTCAGTGCAATGAGTTTGAAAATGTATAGAAAAGGCCTTTAAAGAAATGAGTGATGGCAGCTATGGCTATACTTGAAAAAACATACATTGACATGCAGCCATTGAGACAGTCAGGCCTGTCTTCAAAAAAGCTCTTTAAATGCTATGTGTTTCATATACTAGAGCCTCACAAACACTGCTTTTATATGCGGAGAAATCCAAGGCCTGACAGGTTTGCTATTACAGTGGAGCTGTTCCTATGTAGTGTTTGAACATTTTTGTTTTTGTTTGTTTGTTTTACAGAATAAAATCCATTACATATGTTAACTGTTTTGGTTCAAATGTCAAGCATCCTGTATGTCTGATTCAAATTGAATTTCAAATGATCTCTTTTCCTCACTATTTGATTTCCCCTGCAGTGACATTTTAAGGATGGAGACACTGGACACTATGGCCAATGACAGGACGGAGCAAGAGGGATCAGCCACCACAATAACTGCTTTTAACACAAGCCTAGATGGCGCTGCAAACATCACCAGCATTACGTTTTTCCCCTATTATCAACACTCTCTTTATGTGGCTGTCATCTACATTCTGGCCTACTTCTTCATCTTCCTGCTGTGTATGGTGGGAAACATCCTGGTGTGTCTCATCGTACTGGAAAACCGTCGCATGCGCACAGTCACCAACCTCTTCATCCTCAACCTGGCCATCAGTGACCTGCTGGTGGGCATCTTCTGCATCCCTACAACTCTGGTGGACAACCTCATAACAGGTAAGAAATACTCTGTCAGTGTTCCTCCCCTCCGCCAAACTTCATACTGGCACAAGTGTGTTGAAGGAGAGCCAGTTCTCGCAGGTTTTTGAGAACATTTTACCAGAGTGATGCTAAATGTTTATGTTTGACCATTTTAAATTTGATAGATGTGATTTCTGCTATATTGGTACATACAGGTCACATAAAACTCCACTGCTGCTACATGTATGTCGGCCTTATTTAGACAGACTCTTTGGGGTGTGCTTTAGTTAATTCTTTGATGTATGGAAAAAATATCCAATCATAGTTCCAACAGCATGATCATATGGTTTGAAAATGAGCTCAGAGCTGCTAAACAGATTTCAAAAGCTAACCAGATTTTTCAAACAAAGCTTTTTACACCCTCCTGTTCTTTCTGTCGTGTGAACTCTTCCAGTGCACTGAGGGGGCAATCTATTGGTTCAACATGAATTGTTTTGTGCTACTTTTAAAAATAAATTTAATGAACAGTTGATTACATGTGAAAAGATATGTTTTGCTAATAATTCATCCCTTTTTTCAATTTCATATCCCAGGATTTAATTTATTTTCTGTATCCTCTAGCTTGATGTTTGAAGCCTGTTAAAATTTAATGCCAATGAAAGTAACTGAAATACAAAGGAACAAGGGGTAAAGGTTATTAAATTTAAGTTTGGGGTATTAAATGCAGGATGGTCTTATTCGTTTTCCATCAATTACACACTCCAGACATATTTTTTGTTGTCTTGACTTCATCTTTGTCATTTTTTCAGGTAAAAAGATTGTAGGTTTAATATTACAAAGTTTTTAGCAAGGCAAACCCATTAACAAATGGGTTAGATAGTTGTGTTTATAGAAAATTATTTGTTTAAGGTACCTAAATTGGATCCAAGTTCATTGACATGTTTAGAGAAACCAGTTACTACAGAAGAACTGATGATTTAATTAAAAATGCTCAATAAGAGTCCAGATAAAGATAAGTACAGAAAAAAATTCTATAAAATAGATGCTGAAAGAGGGTTTGATTAAGTTTTATAGCACAGTAGAAACATGAGAAACATTTGGATTTGAACAAGGCTCAGCTGCTGTATATATATAATCAGAGGGTGGTGAAGTATGAATGAGTAGCAGTAAGGTGGATGAATGAAGGACAAATGTGTGGATTGGCCGGAAGAGGCAGATAGTTTGTAGTGTTTGATCTGCCTGGAGAACTCACCAGTATGTTTGCTGTTGCTGTTTACATTCCTCCTCATACACATTCAAATAAAGCATTGGAATCATAGCAGATCATAGACATTCATACAACCAAATTATTAAAGCTGTTGATTTTAACCTAAAAGACTTCAGACCTGTTCTACCTAAAATTTTATCAGCCTGTCCACATTCCCATTAGGTGTAAAAAGAGAGTTTCTGCCAGAGATATGTTGTCTGTATATTTAGTTTTGCAACAGTGTCTCTTTTGCAGCGCCCAGTGTAACAAATGAGGGGTTATTTGTATGGGTGACTGACAGAAGATTTGGCCTGAGAGTCAGAAAGAAGGGGATGATACAGATGCTGCTGTATTAGATTGTAGGGAGATGATGGTTATCATGTCATTACTTAAGTTTGGCTGTATGAGTGGACAGTAAAGTAGTGGACACTGGTGTTGAGAGTGCATTGATGACATATGTCAGTGTCTGTGAGGCCTATTAGTGCGTACTGTGTTGTGTTATGTGTCTTTTGTGTATGATCATAAAATAAATGTGCTGTAATTTATTGTTTCCAGAGGATTTCATCAGCATTTTTTAAAGACTCTTCTTTCTTGTTCTGTGGCAGGATGGTCATATTGGATTCTTTGGCTGATGAGAAGAGTCTGTATAAATCTGACAGTGGATTTATACATGCTGGTATCACCAGTAAGTTTTTGCTAATGGTGGTGTTTTTGTGTTGTGGATATTGTATAAATTGTTCTTGAGTCCACTCGAACTCCTGTGTTAATTCATTGAGTATTTATATGGTATTCTTTTCAGCTGGTGTTTTCGTTTTAAAGAAGAGATTATCTTGATGATTACAATGTCTAGGTTGTTCAAAATTGGGGTAAGCTTAACTGAGCCTTGATTCCAGTTTGCTTCTTTTTTCCAGTAATCTTCTGATTAGTGATTTAAGTCCATCCAATTGGGTGTTGATCAAATAGGTGTGATTGAACAAAGGAAAGATGATTCTGAGAAAAACTGACATTTTGATTGTGGCAATGTGGTTTGCAAGGGAGGGAGAGGGGTGAATTATTCTATTAGTGTAACTGATCTTGGATTTAAGATGATAGTGGAGCTTTAACAGGGAGAAGGTTCCTTTTTTGGTTTGAAGATATTTTTTCACATTTGGTTGGATGTTGGAGTATTTATAAATTTCTGTTCATTTTAAACACTTTCATAGACCCAGTGATGTCACTGCAGCAAACAATGTGGCACATTTAACCTGCAGCAAAACTAAACACTGTATTTTTGTACTTGACAGAAGGAAATTCCAGAGAAAGGAAGAAACTCTAGAGGAGCTCAGTCTTTATCAGTAGCACAGTTGTTTTACAATTTGACCACATGATCCCAAACCATATATGTGACCTTTTGGATGTGTAGTAGAGTGCAGAACATTAACATTAGGCCTTGCTACAGACTGCATGTCGGGAGTTTTAAAGAGGCAATGAAGCTGCATGTGCAAAACAGCCCTCCTGATGGGGTGAAGAACTTATTGATTCTGCAGCAGAGAGACAGCTGCAAGTATCAGATCTTGATAGTGCAAATATGAAGAATGATTTATTTTACATGCACACCAAGGATACTAATTGAAAGTGAGGATAGTTTCAGTGTTTTGATTTTAAGTGTGCATACACAGGAAGAGTTTCCTGTAGAAATAAACTTCTTTCTTATGCAAACAGGAGCGCGTGTCTTTCTTTCCTTTTTATAAAACTCACAATCAGCTCCTTAGTTTGGCTGAAGTTGAGCAGTAGGTTGTTCTCTCTGTGCAAAAGTCGGCTTTATTGTTGATTTTGTCCCAGTGTGAACTCTAATAGTTGTTTAAGATCTGGCTGATGATGGTGGTGTCACCCACATACAGTCATGGGTGCACAGGAAGGGGCTAAGCCCACAACACAGTTTGTAAGGATGCAGGATGCAGGTATTGAGCACCAGAGTGTAGGAGGTGTGACCTCTAAACAGGATTGTCTGGGGTCTGTTTGTGTGGAAGTCCAATATAATATCCAGTTGCAGAGTCTAGCACTTAAGACCAGAGTGTAAATCTTTCCAAAAGCTTCATGGGAGAGATTGTGTTGAATGCTAAGTTGAAATCAACAAACAGAATTCTGATGTAGGTGTGTGAACACTACAGATGGCCTCCTCTGTGGATCTGTACCACACTGGTGCAGGTCCAAACTTGGATGGATGGATGGATGGATGGATGGATGGATGGATGGATGGATGGATGGATGGAAAGCTATTTGTACAGGTTCAGTACAGGTACATTGGAATCCTTGTGCATATCCTGAAAAAAAGGCAAAGAAAGGCCACAAGGGAGCAGCATTAAGTAGAAGAAAGTACGTGAAATACAAAATGTGCATGTCAAATTATTTTAAAATATACTACGAATCATTGCTGCCCATCTGAGTCCCAGTAGAGATGCTGGGAGCAAGATTAAATCAAACACAACCCCCACGACCCCCACCCTCTAGCACAATATGGGGTAAGCTGGTCAGAGGTGTTATTAACTGGGCTGTGGGAAACATTCTCTGTAAGAGGTCTGGGTCATTTCCAGAAACTTTGCTGATTGGATTAATTTTCTGAACTGCAGTTTTAAGATAAGTGTGAATCATCCTTGTTTTAGAATTTGTAGCCTTTTTACAGCAATATATATATTGTCCACATGTCTATATTTAAAACTTACAGACCACAACAAGCTTAAATTTACTGGTACTGAGCTTTAAATGATTGTCCTTGCACCATGTGAGAAAGCTCTCTATCAGTCCTCTGTATTCCTCAGTAATAATAGGATTTAAATAAGTATAGCATTAAGTCATTTTAGTTGAATTCATCTCCATGTAGTAATAATTATGTATAAGTGGGACCCTCTTTTTCTGTAACTAGTCCTGTATCTCTGTGTTCAGAAACTCAAAGCCTCCTGGGACAATAGATTTACCTCACTGACGCCAATGAATGGAGGAGGAACTGTAGAGAGTAACCCAGTCTTTGTGTCCTGTCCTCCTATCTATTTGATCAGTGCTCAGCTGCCTCGTCTCGCCACATAAAACCGTGCTAGAGGACAAGTGACAACTAGAAAGCTGTGATTGGCCCCCAGTGAACCCAAACTGGTGCTATGATCCATGAAAGCATCATTATTGGCTGTCTTGTCACAGTGGCTGGTAAAGTGTTCTAGACAGGCAAATGGCAGCTGTCAGTAGGGGAGGCATAAAAACTATTAAAGGAGATAGTTGAAGAATTGACTTTGTAGTTTTATAGTGATATATAAAGTGTTTCAAACCTCCATGCATAATGTACGTACAAAAAATGGTGTGAAAAGTTTGTCTGTAATCTCTCAGCAAATCCAATATCACACCTGCCTTCATCAGTCTCATCAGTTTAATTTCATGTTAGATCATCTCTAAGTCTGTCAAAGTCTTTTCTAAAATCTGTTTTAAACGAGACACTTCATACTAACACTCAGTATTACTGTGCAGCTTATCACTGTGCCACACATCAACAGTTACCATCTACTGAATGACCAAAGCTTGTCTTTCTCCTCTAAGGACTCGCTGACAGTCAGTCAATCACTGCAGCTCTGGTTTTTGCTTTGGGAAGGACTATGAAACTAAAAAAAAGGGGTATGCATGTGTTTGCTCACTGGGGTCATGTGCTGAGAACTTAGTATTATTAAGAATATATCCATTATTCTTAAATGTTCCAGTGATATTTTTATTGTAATATTTCTTACAATTTTATTAACTTTTTGAGCATCTCATAATACTGAACGTTATTTGTTTACTTACTTTTCTTATTTGAGGTCACTGCGATGGAATGAGATGAGATGTCTTTTCTGAGTTTAATTCATGTAGACCATCTCAGGCAATAAGCAAGGTTTCTTTCTTGACAATCATTTTGTTTGACTTTTGCAGTCTCAGTGAGTTATGGCAGATGAGCCTGATGTTTCTGTATCATCTCTTTGCCCACCATGTTGTTCAATTGTTTCACAGCGTCTACATGAGTGTTTACTTTTCCAACAGTTAGTCTGTTCTGAACTATTAAACAATGTTCTTATCCTGAAATGATTAGAGATCACCTCTGGTAACTCTGTTTATTGTCTTTTAAAAGAAACTTGTGCTTCTCCATTTCCATAAGCTGTGCTGCTGTATTTTCACACAACAGCAAAATACAGATGTGTTTGTCCTGGTGTGTTTTCCTATATGTACAATGTCTAATATTGTTTTTAACATTTTTTTTTAGTTACATTTTTTTAATTATCTCGGTCTTGTTTCTTTAAGGCTTTTTTGTAACTTTTCAGCATTTTCCAAGTTGCTCAACACAGTTGTGTACATATTTAGAGGGACAGCTCTGATGGCTTTACTGAAGCTCAGGCATGTGGTGCGATAATATCTGCCTAAATGTTTTATATGTTCTCAATAAAGGTGCCAAGAAAAGTCCATGTTTGATTCACAGTGTGTTCTTAAACTGTAGAAGTTTTCTGTGATCTTACTAGCATTACATAAAAACTCTGCCAATCCTCACATGGCACAAGCAACAGTATTTTCAGGGGCCAATACAAAAAAGTTAGCAGGGGATATTATATTTTTAATAAGCAATCAGTCCTTAATAGCACAAGTTGCAAAATATGGCACTGTTGCACTATGTGTGTTTTTCAACTAATCATTAGAAAACTTTCATTGGGTCTGTAATAAATTTTCTTATTAATCAACAAAACACAAAATGAATGAGTTCTCTCTTCAACACAGTTTACACACGTAGCCATCAAAATGATGAGTGAGTTTGTTATCATATTGTCGAACCTTCTGAGAACAGGAAGTTCCCACATTTGTTCTAAAACAAACAAACATATCAACATGATACTCAGTTTAACAGGAAGCTGACCTCTCAGAGCTAAGAGACTGCAGGGCTGAACACAAACAAAAATCACAAAAACAAACAGAAAAGTTAAGAGAAAAGTAAATGTCCAAACAAAAATCAAAAAAGTGGAGTAATGGACTCCAAATGGAAGAAAAATTACAGTATTTCTGAAGTAAAGGTACTGCTGCAGTCAGTGAATAGCAAGCCATCTGTCATATTTAGTAGCATCAGATTATCTGTCCATTGAGGGTTGTATCTGAAGGAAAGGCCCACAAATAGTGCAGCTGAAATACACCTAGTTTGATCTCAAAAATATTGCCAAATACAGAGGAGAGATGCTGAGCACTGAAGGTTCAAAGTGTTATTTAAGCTGCATCAGCAGACTTTTGTCAGTGGTTTTATCTCCTACTGGCAATCTCCTTTCTCAGAATCAGACAGTAAGCAGTTTTTTAGAGAGTTAATAGTCAAGTTAATAGACAATATAATCACACTTATTTTCTTAAAGCTGTTGCTGTAAAACAATAGAATATTTCACAATTTAAGGACTAATGTGTAAGACCTAAAGCAGTGTGGTTTGTTTTTTGTTTGTCTGAAAAAGTTTCCTCTTCTATGATCACGTCTGAAAGGAAGTGCTAGTAAGGGCTTAGTTTGATTTAAAAATTTTAACATTGTTTTTTGCATTACCCCAAACACTGTATAATTAAGATGCCTTAAAATGAAAAGTGACCACAATGGTTGGATTTTTATCATTTATTTACAGATAAACTCTGGCTAAGAGGCAGCCACACTCTGACACAGAACTTGGCACCTTGTACCTTCCTGGGGTATTATCTTCATGTGAGCACTCAAGTCCTTTTTAACTGCCCCGCACCTGATCTCAGATACAGTCCAACACAACAAAGAGACACATGCTTTCACAGTCACGCTAAAGAAATTAATAAAAAATATATATCCTTTGAAACCTCTTTATATTTTTCCTTTTATTAATTTCCTGTTTTGATTAATTGTAAAGTATAATAATCATAAAAAACTCAAATTCATTTCAAAACTTTTGCTTGGAGTTTTTAATGCTTTTTGAAATAATGAAAATGTGCATGAGGGTGTGTAGATTCTGCCTTCACATAAGAGCACATCCCAAATAAAAATAAAACACTGATAAATATTAGAATCTTAATTGAAACTGCAAAAGTTTACATTTTCATTTTAAGTTTTCAAAGGTTTTGAGAATTAACGTATTCCAACCAAATGGCTGGTGAATGAGGCCCAATCTTTCTGCTGATAGTAAATACTGCAAGACGTTGTTGCTTTGCACTGTTAATAGATAGCTGTTGGAATCAGTAATCAGGCTACGAGAGCCTCAGGCATTTCCTAAATGACAGCATGTAGTAAAATTATAAAGCTACTGTGTTATCTAAGAAGCTTTGCCTATTGTGCTGCAGTTTTCCATCACCTTGAGGTCAGTGTTCATTGATTTCAGTTGTCCTCATGGTGCTCCCCCACTACAATCCTATCATGCTCTATACAAGCAATTTGCCGAGAGTGTACTCAAGCCTCCATTTCTGCTGTGGAAGGGAAATGAAACATTAGCCATGTAGAGAAAGAGGATGCAAAGAGTCAAAGGAGGGAGTCCTAACTTTCCTTTTGAGATTCAGGAAGCATTGTAATCAATTTGCAATAATTGCTGTTAAGGATTTGTAAAAGTCCTTAAAGAGTGATAGTATTGTCACTGTATTACTACTGAGGTCCATTCACTGACTTGAGAGCTACTCTGTTGAGTGTTTGTCATTTTTCCAACAGGCTGGCCCTTTTCCAACACTGTGTGCAAGATGAGCGGCTTCGTGCAGGGAGTGTCTGTTTCTGCTTCAGTCTTCACCCTGGTGGCCATTGCTGTCGAAAGGTTAGTGTCCGCTGGGGTTTAATAGTTAATGCTAAAACTCAGACAAATTAAAACAATTATGAGACTGACAGAAAATTATCTATGACAAGTTTAATCATTAATGCAGTAATAAGACTACAGCTGGGCTTGGTAGCCCTGGGAAGTTGTATTAAGGCACAGCAGAGCTTTAAGCCGATGCCAACAAAATACTAACATGTTTAACATACTGATGTTCAGCTGGTATAATTTGTATGTTTGGATTTATGATAAGAATAAGATATATGAGCTTCCGATTTTGTAGCTGACTGCAAATACACATTATTGTCTAATGGCCAATCACCAAATAGACTTTGCACCAGGATGACATCAAACAAACAAACAAACAAACAAACAAAAAAGTAGTTTGTCTTTGATTGTTCAGTGTTTAACAATGTTAAATGAGAATGTTTAACATTATTAAATCTAACTGGATTGAACACTGATAACAGAAAGAGTTAAAACAGAGCTCCAGACTAACTTCTCTACTGGTGGCACCATCAGATGGTTCGGTGATTACCTTGTACAAGCAGCACTTTTGAGAGATACAGGTGTAAAGCAGTCATCAGGATCTGAAATAAGCTTTGTTTGCTGCTTCTCATTCTAAAAAAGATCTTGCATATGTTGCCACTTTGGCTGTAGTCTGGAGCCCTGAATAACTAACCTTGTTCACAGTTATAGGTGTTCTGCCAGTTTTACAGATGTCTCTTTTAAAATGGTGGTGTGTGGAGAACATGTCTTTTTGGGTTGCAGGGGATTTTTCCATTGCAATATTATAAACAGCCATTAGATCAAATTGGCTAAAAGGCTAAATGACTATGGTGTTTTCAGCTCTCTCATGTGTTTATCATGTTGACCATCTTAGCTAAGTACAGAAGCAGAGAGTGGTCATTGTTGCTATTGTTTTTTTTTTTCATTCTGTTATTTTGAAATCATGAAATAATCGTCTCATCATCACAGTGTAACGGCTTGTTTTCTTGAGGCGCACAAATTAATGTATTATCACGGGATAACAAAGCTTGTTCTCCTGTGATAACAAATTATTTTTTCCTGTTTTCATGGCAATATAAGCCTTGTTACCCTGTGATAACATTAATTTATCAAGCTTGAGTCATGATAATGAGATATTATTTTGTGATCTCGAAATAACAGAATCAAAAAAAGATAATATGGCTACTCTCAGCTTCTGTAGCTAAGCATGTTACAATGCTAAAACTTTTTAAATTCATAATAAATACAAGTTTACTGTTTTTCTCAGAACTGGTCATACAATGCTGGCTCATTATTCATGATTTTCAAGACTTAAGAAGATTGTTGTTGAAAAATGTTTGGCCATCCGGCTAATTAGTGACATTTCTATTTTTAATTATTTACTGAAGGTTTCGCTGCATAGTGTATCCTCTTCATCCAAAGCCGACTGTATTGGTTGCCAAGGCAGCCATCGTGTTCATCTGGGTGCTTGCAGTGGTGATCATGTGTCCTGCTGCCGTGGCACTGACGGTGGAGAAGGTTCCTTTCCACTACATGGTGCACAACAACGACTTCAGTCACACATTCCCTCTGTACACTTGCTACGAAAACTTTGCTAACCCCCAAATGAGGAAGGTCTACACGGCAGTTCTGTTTGTGCACATCTACCTTGTGCCCCTCACCGTCATTACGCTGATGTACGGAAGCATCGGCGTCAAACTGTGCTCCTCTGTGGTTGCAAACAGAGAGCCACAGCTGGCCAACGCCCCAGTTCAAGCTGGGGTTAGAAGGGGTGGTCAGCCGATGATATCCCAGAAAAAGATCAGGGTGATAAAGATGCTCATTGTGGTGGCTTTGCTTTTCATGCTGTCCTGGTTGCCACTTTGGACCCTCTTGATGATGACAGACTACACAGGCTTGGACAGAGACCAGCTGGAGCTTTTGACCAGCTACATCTTCCCCTTTGCACACTGGCTGGCTTTCTCTAACTCCAGTGTCAACCCCATCATCTATGGCTACTACAATGAGAACTTTAAGAGGGGTTTCCAAGCTGTGTGCAAGTCATGGAGGAAGGTGGTGGGCAGGAAAGAAAGATCCACACAAGAACCTTGTGGAGGTGCTGCCTTTAGAGATGCCACAATAAATCACAACAATCTCGTCTTGGGGCTGAGAAATCGAGTCCATAATGACAACAAACTGACTGACACAGCAGATGTGGAAAGGAGAGCAAGGGTGGGCTCTGTGGTGGTCCACAGAGAGAGGAGTAATGTTGAAGAGTCGGTAAGGGTTAGTTCACTGGCAGCTTCAGCAAATCAGGCGTGGGATAGCTAAGTGTTTACAAAGTTTCCCAGGAATAAAAACAAATGAAGCCACAGTGTATTGCATTACAGTCCCAAGGAAGGGAGAGTTATTTACTTATTGTATAATGGTTAAGTGAAATGTGGTCTCGGTTTGTTAGGTGGTAACATGTTGAAACCTGAGTTCTAGGCAGTTTCTCATCTTTATAAAACTGTTTCATGCTCAGCTATCCGGGGCCCTGATTTACAGACCAGGGGAAAACTTCAGAAACAAGGAAAACTCTGGATTTTTTTTTTTCAGAGAGAGGTAACCTTAATTTCTGTTTAGTTGCCATGAGAACCGAATTGGTTTTCTGGCAGGTTTTCTTCAACAAAATGACGCTCTCTGTGTCTTCTTCCCTCCTGCTGAGCATGAAGGAGCTGTCTGACTCAACATTTTACTTCCTCATTCACACAGCTGCCATCAGAGCACTCTTCAAATGCATTAATTTGTAGAAGTTCACATCCTTACAAAAATTGAAATCATACTACATTAAGAGTTGACCACTTTTAGGGTCTGTCTTTTAGGATTGCAACGATAGAAAAAATCAGTCTCAGGCATTCATCCTTAGCTCTGAATAAAATCTATTCATGGTCCCTTTTTAATCTATACATGGTCCCTCAGGCTGTGAGACTGCTTAATGCACCATCTGCACTCCTCCATGTTTAATAATTTTATCTTTTTTTATACAATTAGTTAATCAATCAAGAGGGAACCACATTTTAATTTCATTGTACAACTTCTTGTATAATGACCAATAAACTTCCTTGTATCCTTGTATCCTTGTATTTACACATCTATGACTATGTGGAAATTAAACAGTTGACTACTGTAAGAAACAGTCATTATAGCAAAATTTAACATTTTTCTTTTTTAAGCAGTATTAGTTAAGTAATGAATATCAGCTGAAAAAAATGTTACTGGTATTTTGAAAAAGTTTCTTGGTATTTCACATGTTGCAAAAATAAAAAATACAAATTGCAGGTTTTATCTTAATTACAGTCTACCGCAGTAGTTGATACTCTATTACCCCTCTTTGATTCTGATGTCATTTAGCTTTAAGTACTTTCAAGAAAACACTATATATATTTGTAAATATAAATATATATTTGGACTGTATTTAAATGGTGAACTTCAGCTGGAGTTAGTATCAGTATAAAATAATAGAATTTAAAAAATTTAAACACATTCTTATTGTTGTCTTTCAACATAGAATTAGAGGAATTTCAGGTTTGGTAAAAGATGAGTGGTGGGTGGAAATTCTAGTCAAAGATCTGCTGTAGAGATGAGGAAATCAGGAGATGATAGATGTCTTATACAGAAGCAGAGAAGGAGATCAGCATTAGCAACATCACTAGGTGGTGATGAGTATTGCCACCGATCTGATGCTGTTCTGTATGTAAGGTGTTTTTAAGTCCTTGTGTCCTCGCATGTCACCACCTAAACTACATGACCAAATAAGGTAAAGCTGTACACTTTCAGGATCTTACTGGGTATTTAAACATAAGCATTCCTACCCCTTGGCCTTGGTTGCGATGGTGAGGGCAGATGGGGAGAGTCTGCAAAAATAACTCTAAGACACAACACTGATTATAAAGGGACTGTGTGACCCAGGCATCAACTTTGCTTGACTTAAGTGCAAAGAAGTACAGTGGCAGACGGAGTGGTGACAAGGCCTGTGGGGTTGGAGAAACACTGTGAAATATTGTGAATAAAATGTGAAAGAGTTTTTCCATCAGCTCTTTTCTCCTCTCCTGTTTTCAAGATTAATGTCATGACCAGAGCTTAATAAAAACCTGCTCTCTCTAAAAAAAAAAAAAAAAAAAAAAAGCCTCAGGAAAAGTCATGTTGACGCCACTGGAGATAGCAGATGTTCCCTGGAGAGGGGGGTGGGGGGGTGGGGGTGGGGGTGTCACACTTGGGCACAATATTCCCTTGCTGTAAATTAGCATGTCATTGTATTCATCTCTACCACTGCAGCAGACATGACTGATCCATTATCTATTAGACTTTGCCTCAGAGTCTAAAGAAGGTGAGGAAAACACAAGCCATTGACCTCTTAGCAAATTTAAAATCCATCCTTCAGAGAAAAATTGTACTCTAAGATTAAAATTACTTTACCAAAATAGGTAGACCTGCACTCATGGTAACCCATCATGTCAGGCAGGGGGATGTTAACCAGTTATGTAAGAGAATGTTTTTCCCTTTTTCATTTAGTCATTGCTGCTGTGGACCACTTTCTGGAAGACTAATATGCTGACCTTTTCAGAGAAGAGTTTGCTGTTTTGTTTTAATACTGAAGTAAGTGTTTAAATGAGGGAGGGGACAATGTACAGATGAACTCATTCTTCCTCAGGCCATTAATCTATCAACCACCCTTGTATGTCACAAAGTACTGATATACTTTCACAGGACCTCAGATTTCTTCTTTCAGCTATAAAATTTTCTTTACCCTCATACAACTAAATAGATTTCTGCAGGGCTGCTTTATTTTTGAAGGCTGACAAGGTTTTCATCACTCTGGTTCTCTTGATGAAAAGTAAATGAAAGTTTTCCAATGACTTTTGGATTATTGCAGACAATAAGATCTGTAGCAAATAAAAAAGTTAAGACGATTACACGATTTGTTCAACAAGATAATCTTGACAAATACACACCATTATTATACTATTGCTGTCCGAAAAAGGAACCAGAAGTTCAACAGTGCTGGTTAACTTTCTTTTTTTTTTTTTTTGGACTTATTCCTGCCGAACTCTAACTTCATTGGAACTGCAAAGCAAAAACAGATTTGCCAATTGATGCCTCTACAGTAGTTTATTTGATGGATAAAGTCTTATAAGACATCCACATTTTTTAAAAGCTGTGCCTCCAAGCAGGAATAAAAACTACCTATCTACCTCCACAACAATTCAATTCAATTCAATTTTATTTATATAGCGTCAAATCACAACAAAGTTGTCTCAAGACACTTTACATATAGAG
>JAQMCX010000047.1:4406224-4439051 GCA_029814765.1 Acanthurus leucopareius
CCCCCCCCCCCCCCCCCCCCCCCCCCCCCCCCCCCCCCCCCCCCCCCCCCCCCCCCCCCCCCCCCCCCGCCCCCCCGGAAAGAGAGAGATAGGAAGGGGAGAGCAAGCAATAGGAAGGGGAGAGCAAGCTAAACCTTTTTGACAATGTCATTGTGACTGATGCACTCTGATATGATCTGTACCATTTGAATAGGCTGCTATGTGCATGTGCACTAAAGGTGTAAAAGACAGGTATGGGTGACATTGCTGCATTTGTTTGTGGGTGTAGCTAAAAAGGTAAAGCTCATGTATGACACAAACAGTGGTTAATTATTAGCTTCTATAATGTATAATCTATGTTTTGGGGTTGTCATGTCATACTTCATTTAATTTGTCCACGTGTGTCAGTGTACGCAGCAACCTACGGTATGTGTTTATGTGCCCATTCTCTGAGCTATTTTTTATACCTGTTTTTTTCTCCTTTTCTTGTGTGAAGGTTGTGTTTTGTATATTTGTTTTTTCATTTTCTTATGTGAAGACTACCTAATAAATGATTCACTCAAAGGTTTTTCTGTCCATGTGTTCTGCTCACACACTGAAGCAGCTCAGACGAATCTGCAACCTCAGTAGCCCTCTAAATACAAGTGAACTCAGACTAACATTTTGTGGGACCTTTGCGACTCAGCTTGCTAAGCTTCATCAAAGCTCCACATGAAATGTAGTTAATACACAGTTGGAAACAAAGAAATGTAATTTTTCTACAGTAACAAGGATTTGTACTTATCATTACTGGGTTGTCAAACTTGGTTTAAATCCAAACAAGACTGACATGTTTACATTTGGAGCCTCAGAGGGAGATTCAACCCCTGTGACTATGCAGCCTTTGCTGGTGCCTGTTGGTCATTTTATTACCCCGTTCTGATATCCCACTGGTTCTTTTGAACCCCGCTCTGCTGTTTTATCAAGTCATAACACTGGCAGGAATTAGAGGGCAGCTAACAACAACCCTTCAAGTCAGTATTTAGTAGATGCATCTTAGGCCACAGTCACTGCACTGAGTCTGTGTAGATGGTCTCCAGTATGCCTGCACATCTGGACATTGCAATTTCACTTCATTTTTCTTTGCAAAACTGCTTGAGCTGTGTCAAGGTTGTATGGATCTCGTGCGTGAACAGTCCTTTTCAGATCAAGTTAGATATTCTCTATTGGATCAAGTTCTTGGCCTTGACTCAGTCATTCACAATGTTGTCTCTAAACCATTTCCAGGTCAGTGTCTTGCTGGAAAATAAACCTTCTCCCAAGTTTCAGTTCTCTGAATCAGGATTACCCTATATTTTGCCGCATTCATTCAAGTCAGCAATACAGAGTTCCTGTTTTTTCTATTTTTTCAAATACAAGGCAGTAGAAAATATCATGCCATTGTTATCTGAACATAATAGATTTGCATCATGTTTTGCATGTCTCACTCTATGAAGACACTTAAAAGTTTTTTTTTTAGTCATGAGATGCTGTGGTATCTACAGACACTGAAACTAAAATTCTCTGGATCTGAACTCTCTGGAATCACCAAATACAAACGATAACAACAAATATTTTGTTATCATCATTCAGTTTTTTAAAACAGTGCAACACACATCAGCCTCTTTGGCCTTACTTGCTGTTATTGTTTCTGCTGACACTTTCTGCCAACACAAAGGGGATTGAAGCATTTTTGATTCATGAAAAAGAGCTTGTTTAGCTCATCTTTTTCTGCAGCTGGGTTGGGTGATGACAAAATGATAGATCCAACAAAGCGTGTGAAGATGGTGTGGCAAGAAAAAGTAAGATTGCTTAAAGGAAAAAAACAGCATTAAAGTGACTAATAGTATTTCAAGGTAAACTTTATTTGTTTTGTAACATTTCTTTTTAATGACACAGTTGAGTATGGTGGCACTGTAGGGTAATAAAAATCATAAGAAGAACAACTGTTACTATCTTTCATCTGTGAGAAAATGCTGACAATCTGCTTTTAGCTGGATTTCTTTTTTAATCCATAAAGTATTTCAGCAAAAAGCAAAGCCAAGTTGTAGAGCAGAGGATGTTTTTTTTTTTCCACCAAGCTGTTCAAACAAATATTTAGAGGTTATCAGTGAGCTAAAAGTATTTGGTAAATGGATCACATAATGCCATATTATGGTATTTACATAAAGCTGCATAAATATTCGTTAGATGGACAAAGACTGATTGGATTGTGCAGCTGCTTGATGGTGTTTTTATCAAAACGTTATGATACTTTGTGATATTTCTCTCAGATTGAGTCATTACCTTAAGACACAGACCTGCAGAGGCACTTTCAGACTGCTGATGTTATGGATTGTCATTTTTTTCTTTCTTTATACACTAGCTCTTTAAAATATTCTACAAAAGAAAAATAAATAAAACACACAGGTCTTAACAGACTATAAACAAGCCCTGTCAACTAAATCAGTGCTACTGTTCTGCTCTTTGTCCTTTACATACTGATCACTGAGATATAATTCACTTCTCCCTAGAGTTACAAAGTTAACAGACCCCTTGTTTTCTCCAATTCCAGCCTGTGACATTATTGTATTAAACTTGTTGCAGATATTAGACTTCACAGTTTCATCAGGGTTCCTGAGATCTGTACTAGCATAAATAGTACACAGTTTGAATGAGCTTTGGTTCTAATTATGTCTTAATCAGTCTAGGATTTTTTTAATTATTATTTATGCTATTCTCACAATGAAGAGACAGGGAGTGTAACAAATTCATTATTTACTGCATTTTTCAGTATCTCATAAATATATGAAGGTATCTAAAATTCTGGTCAAGGATAAAGCAAAAGTTTATGACTGTATAAAAAGTATTTTAAATCAAACATTGTATTCGATCATTCTTAAAATGAACATGAAGCCCTAAGTTCACAGTGATGAAATTTTTTTTTTTTCAGGTTTAAATTTTTTTTTATTACATTCAAATATAATTAAGGAAAGGTACCTGACTAGGAAAAACATTACTGAACAACATGTTCAACATGCAAATATCATGCAGATGTATTTAATTTTTTACCCAGTTTGAACCTGGTGTTAACATCATATGAACAGTGCCCTCTGTCAGTTCACACCTGACATTACAAAGTGCCTCTTCAAGTAACCATTTGTTTTTGGATCTCACTTCCTTCTCTATATCTATAGGTATCAGCCCTCCCACCGGGACACACTGACATGTTTTTCTACACAAAAAGAAATAACTTTGTGTAAAACATTTTCTGAGTTTACAGGGAAGCCCACAAAATTAAGAATTTCTTGTGGACATGTCATTAAGTTTCTTCTAATGAAACAACTCACAAAATTACATATTTTTTAAAGGAGTCTAGGTGTGACAGAACTAGCTCATACAGGTTTATCGTCAATAAAATCTTGACCTGTTTCATTAAAAATCTGGAATTAAATGGTGAAATAAGCATGTTCAAACACCTGTTAAATGTTGGCATGTTTTAGAGATGGAGTTTCTTTCATAGCCAGACATCTCTAACTAGCTCTGTTGACCAATCAATGGACAATTTGCTGTATTGGACTTGAATTGAATTTACAGACAATGTGTTGACATATAAAGATGTTTCATGTTTTGATACAGAATATTTAATTAAGTTAACAATCCTTCAGTGTGGCCCAGGACATATTTGCATGCATACTGCTGAAACAATGGGGCCAAATGCATCTCAGACCATCTAAAATGGGTCTTGGGTGCATTCACACCCATACTTAAAGCTGGCCACTTGTGATGAGATCACCCAGGATGCATGTTAATACCAGGTATACACAGGTTGTTTTTTTTCCACAAGTCATTTCCAAATTTAGTCACAATTATTTAGTATAACTCCCCACAATTTTCTTCCAGCGACTTTTTTGATTTGATATTATTGTGAGGCACTTTATGAAGTCTGACCTTGAAAGGTGTTGCAAAAATTATTTCAGTTCTTGAGATGTTGAGAAAGTCAACACAGATCTCTGCTGTTAGAACAAAAAAAATATTCAACTGGGAGGAAAACTTGGAGGAAAACTGAGAGTTTGAAGGTGCAAAAACAAAAGGGAGTGTAGGGTGTTAAATGGCCCCAGTATTTTGTAACAGTCATATTTCACAGGAGGAGCAAAAGTAATTTCTTAAGTTTATTCACCAGCATCTGCCTCAGTGTCAGCTCACACCATAAATATGAACTTCTGCTTAAAGCACAAACCAAAAACTCGGTTCATACGCATTTACATGTGAACCCACACAAAATAGATCAGATTAGATATTTCAATACTAAAGGTCATAACTCAAGTGATGGTGACCTGCTACAGTTAATCAGTCATAGTAACTCTGGTTCTACTTGTCCACCTTTGTTTGGATGATTCACTGCTGTCCTTCGCTCTTGATCCTGCAGGCCACGGCTGTGATCAATGCTGCTCCCTTCCCACTTCCATCTTCTGACTTTTGGAATGTCACCTGACACTGCGGTGCTAAATCCTGCAACGTTTCTTGCATGATGCTGGAAAAACTTAGAGAAAGAGGAAGAGTATTTTATCAAGCAGTTTCAGAGAGGCGGATATGACATCATAGCTTGGTTTGGTAATCTGTGCAGCTTAAGTCCAAACTGGTCCATATGATGCAGACTGTATGGTAGGTTATCAGGGTATGACAGTATATGCATTCAGTCTACTTATGAACGGGCGACCCTTAGACGAGCCAACAGACTGTAAACCGTGGGATCCCACCCCATGTTCCTCATGCTGAGTATCAGTATTTCCCCTCTGGCAGGAGGCTCACTGTCTCTCCTCGCAAACTAAATAGATTTAAGAATTAATTTTTTCCAGAATAAATTGATTTATTTAAAATTAAAAAGGTGAGGCCAAGATTGGCACTGAATGATTTCATCCAGGGAACTTTTTTTTTTTTTTAATGAAACAGGGATTATCCATGTTTTTAATTGATTTTTTTTTTCCCTCTCATATGTTTGGTATGCTATACACTATTTATTATATATTCCAGTGTGCATTGCTGTATGTAAACAGTGGTTTAAGACCTGTAGTATATTGTTTGATATTTATATGTATTTGGATTATTTTTTCTTTTGTAGTGGTAGCATATGGTAAGTGCCGTTGACAAACCCCTGCTATTTCAGAAAATGACGATGATTTTAAATCTTGATCTCGACATATCACCCCTTTTTATACTTGATGCACATCTAGTTCTAACATATGGATAAATGTTATATAGCTGCGGTTAATTAAAATTTAAGAAAACTGTATGAGTAATGAAAATTATTAGCATGATTCTGAAAGAGACTTGATGTTCCTTGTGTTCCTGCATGCAATCCATCCATCATGAAGATGATCTTCTGTAACTGCCTGACGCCAGAGAAAAGGAAGCTTTTTTTAGGCCTATTATGGCCACTGCACTCTTTCGCAAACCATGTTTGATACTTGAGAAATATGACTAATATTTGTGTTAGCACTTATTTGCTCCTTACTGAGGGTGTGTCTTATAGAGGGTGCCATCCACTCCCACAGTGATGGAAATCTGATTGAGGTTGCGGTTCTGTCGTATCTTGTCAACCACAGCAGCTAAACCAGCACCACAGAGCTGAGCTGCACGGCGGGCGACGACACTACAGACTTCCTTCACCAGTACGCTGTCATCACACGTGGAGCTGGTGAGGCCCAGGTGCTGCAGAATTGAGCGGATCTGTCGCATGGCCAGACGGTCACTTTGGGATCAGAGAGAATCACAAGGGTTATACACATGAACAAGGTGTGCTGCTTTCAGTACTTGCTTACGTACAGGGTGTGTGACAGACAAGTTGAATACATTAAAATCACTGCTACAAAGGCTAGTGGCATTACTGTGAGCTGAATGCTGCTATGCTGAGACCGGATTACTGCCTTGCACCTGGATAAACTACACTTTATCTGTACAAAAATATGCTACATCAGTACTTTGATGCTGAAAATGTGAACGCTGCTTTGCCCATTAGTTCAGTGAATGAGTAACTATGATAACTTAACTGCTGCATGTTAACAGTTGTGTTCCTGAGAGGATTTCTGACTGGGGCTGCTTCAGTGTCGAGCAATATGATGTTAATTTGCAATATTGAATATTTAAATAGATTTGGCCCCATAGTGGTTGGAAATAACCAGCGTTCCCAATGGAGCTTTTGAGCTTTTTCTCAGAGTGCAGTACCTCCTGACATTTGCCTCTGTAGTGACCTACTTGTGCTTTTGTACCCAATCACATATAAATGTTCATCTATGACACCACAGGGATTTTGCGAGTGGTTTGTAGTAACTAACCCTTTATCTTTTTCTAACAAAGGTTTTAAAATGTGTCAGGGTTAGTAAAGCAGATTTAATAACCAGCTGAGTGAAGCTAGATGATTTAGAGTGTGACTAAGCTAAGCTTTCTTTGCGAAGTAGACTCCAAGCCCCGATTTTCAAATATGATCAGGTGAAAGGATTATTTTTCATCTGTGAAAAAAAATAAAAAATTCTCAGTTTTATGTGTCAGTGTGGCATGTTTTCTGAGAATGTGTTTCAGAAATGGTGCGCTGCAAATGTGACATTAATGAGACAAAAATTCAAAATTATAGTAGAAACCCTCAAAAAATTGAATCCTTATCAATTAATGTTTAAATATGTGTATATGTGTAAATATGAGAGTGAAACAACATTTGAAAAACCATGTATCTCATTTTGATGATTTTGGCTCCATTAATTACACATCTGAATACTTAAAAAGAAACATCACTGTACCGATACAGTCCTTTACCACAAGAATTTTCTATGTAATTTTTCCAGTCCATTTGTCATTTCTCTATTATTTTTCTACAGTTTTTCTTTTTTTTTTTAACTTGGTCTGGCTCAATATACAAATAAAAAATACAAAAAGACAGATCCTCTCTTGTGTGCCCCCCTAGTAGATCAGTTTGCAAATTAATATGCGGGTGATATCAAGTTAGCACTTTTTTACCCTCACAAACCTTTAGTGAATCAACCTTTAGTAAATCAGGCCCTTCAAGTAGTATTAAAAGTAGTAAAAAAGTGAGTCTTGAAAAAGCTGTTTCAGACACAGTATACAAAAATTGAAGGCTCTTGTTTCTTAAAATGTGCACCTCACTGTTTTATGTCAGAAAATATACAGACAAGAACATGCCTGAGTATCAGCAGATACAATGGATGTTATTTAATGTGGCCTTTTTTCATGTTATGTTTCACACCATACAGTTGGCATGGCGTGAAAGGTTACTGAGACAGGAACACTTACCTTTCAATCTGTGACAGAAATTTTGTCTCAAAGATGCCACGGGTCTTCAGTCGCTCTGACAGCTTGCCTCTAAACAGCAAGCCCTTGGCAGTAAAATCAATCAGCACATTCCTCACTACCTCCCCCAGGTACATGCCACTGATCATCTTCTCATACCTTCAAGAAAAAGACACAAAAACAACTAAACACTTAAGCATGCATAATTAAATATTTATGTTACTGTGCCGTCATGTGCTTTATAACATATTTGACTCTCAACACAAACAGATAGTTGTTGTAAAAAATATATATTAAAATTAAATAAATTAATACAAAAAAAATAGAAGAAATCTAATTTACAGAGGTACAGAAGTATGTACTGTTTATACATCGGTGTGTTGTCTGCTTTGTAGTTTTATTCCAATATTAATAAGACAGTTATTTCATTTCTGTTGACTAATGTTGCTCATTAAACCCTAAAGTGACTCTGGCTTCCTTTTTTTAAATTGTTTGTAATTTGTTTATTTTTCACAGTTTTGTCTCTTTTCTAGTTCATTATAGTGGGAATATAAGCCAAGGGCCATTGAATTTCATAAAGCACAGACTGCCAAATCTGTCTATACAAATGCTGGGTTTGAGTATAAAGGCTAAGTGGCATTACGTTCCACTAATTTTGTTAGCTAATGTTTTTCATTTATTAAAAAGTTTTCTTCAATTAAAGTAAAATCTGAATTTTTTTATGTAAATTGTGCCTGCTGGGTCTAAAATAATGAGACCAAATGTCAGCCACATCTGCAATGAATTTGAAGACATGAACAGCAACTAATTCGTTGTGTGCTACTGAAATGCAACTAAACAGCTTTACATGGCATCAATATGACTGGCCATCACAAACTTTTTCAACCCTGTGGGAGATGCAGAATATGAAGTGTTTGTACAGCAGCTGAGAAGTGAGCAGAAAGATCCTTCCTATCATTGGTGGAGTTCCGTGATGCATTTCACCCCATGCATAAAAAGCTGTACTGCTCAAAGACTCTTTCCAACATCAGGGCATCGGTGATGATCCCTGAACTCTTTGGTCCTGCTCTCCTTGGAAAGAGAACTCACTGAATTGTTTGACTGTAATGAAATAATTTCAGTTTTCAATACCATCATGTCCTGCTGTTATTATCAAAGGTGAGCTTTTTTGAAATTTCTGACTGTAGTAGCCTGTTGCCTATTTCAATACTATGGTTTACTGGGTGTGTGTGTGCACACCAGTAAGTGTGTGGTTAAGTGGCTGCTATGCCAAGCTATGTTTAAATGTCATTTTATTACAATATGGAGTATTTTTGTGCCGGTTTGCCCTTATCCATACACGTAATTAATACTGAGGTCGTCTTGTGCCAGCTGTGTATAAATGCCAACATAAATAAGAAATAATGGCGTACCGAAACACTTCACTTTACTTTAATCCTTGTCTTATCACTGAATTTATTACCATATCTTTAAAAATAAAAATTTTTACAGGTTCAGGGTTGCCATCTGCTCTTTCAAATTATCCTAAATCTTGCAAGTCTGACTCTGACATGTTTAGGACTCATAATGTTAAGCCTCCTATTCGCAGCCCTGGTTAACAGTGCTTTAGGTTTGGCTGCCATCCTCCTTTAGGGTACAGCCAAACCTAAAGCACTTGAGGAGGAAATTATTTGGTAGGATGTGACAGCATTAGAGGTGGTGAGGGACATGGGCCATATGAATGCAAAGTTTTAAATTAATTCATTTTGAAATAGAGGGATAATAGGGTTGAGGTAATGAGGCCTGAGATCTGCTGTGCATTGAATGTTCAATAAAAAATTAACTGCAGCTTATTATTTGCTGTTAAAATACAACTCTGATGCAGTTCAGGCAACAAAATGTGTCCTTGCTGAACCTCAACTTTAAAAACAGAGAAATCAAATAGTCAACTGTGTTTAGATTGACAGCACTCAAATGTGCCCACAAAAGGCTAATGTGGGAGGTATTTGCAGTTGCTGCAGGGACGTTGGCACTAAGTCGTCTGGGTTCAGCTTTAGTTCTTCTTTGCAATACACGAAGCCCCCTTTTTTACTGTTTGTACTATCAGTCACAGAGTTCACTTCAATTTATGATAGTTTGTTTTATTAAAACAACTGCAAGTATTGCATTCAAAAAAGCACAATTTGTTATATTGATGCTAATATTAATAAAAGTGGTGTTAAGTTTTTTATTCCCATCATGTACACAATGGAATTAACTAATTGCCTACAAGAATTCTTTAAAATTACATTAACTGAGCATTGACTTGTTGATGTTGATGTAAGTAATGACACGTCATTTGTCTAAGCCCAATTTTTTAAAATGATGAATAAGTGCCAATAAACCTAATTATACTCAAGTAATTATGAAGTCAAGTCCAACATTCTGCAGGAACATGTACCTTAGGGTAAGAAACTGTTTTCTTATGAATGCAAAGACCATGTTTAGATCACAGGACTGCATTATGTACCAGGTGGTAGTGCATATTTTGCACTGACACCGCTCTGTGATATTCTGGCTTGAAATTAGCTCATTTGCACTAGTGTCAGTTAGATAGATATTGGATATGAATATTGATAAGGATATGGATGTTAATGTAAATAAGAAAGGAGTTATTCCTTCATGGACTGAATTTTACTCATTAACAGCATGTGTTTATCAAGCATTGATCATAAACATGTTACTTAACATTAAATATGATACTTGTCAGACAATATCTCACTGTCTAACTAAGAACTGATGCTGTGCACTGACCATGAAGGCAGACGTGAGTAAAGTTGAAGAGGGGATAACATAAGTAAAGACAGGGGCCCTATCTTATGCTTGGCACAAAGAGGCGCATGACAGAGCACAAGTATCATTGCCAGCTTCAGACCATCGCAGTTGTCATTTTCATGCCTTGTGCCCGTGTTGTGCAAATAGCAAGGGCGCCTGTGCCACTCTGTGTGCCAATGAACATATTGGTCTTGAAATGTGGTGTGGTGTGGTCTGGCGTTCTGATGGCACACTGCTATCTTGAGGCAGTAGAAGTGTCTGCAGCTTAGACCAACAAAAGGCAGATCAAAAGTCATGTCACAGTGTTTCCTGCTACTTAAAAGCCGCATTATTCAAACATTGATATGTGCCAACATACGGGTCTACAGTGTGTGTACAATCTGCATTTGAAACATGTATGGACCATAAAACCGCTCACTTCTACCACTAACATTACCTAATTCCACCTTTGAAATTGCAACATGCCAGGTCCTGGCACACCTTGGCTTTCAGAGATAATGGCATATAGCACTCTGAATGGTTAATGTGATGTGACATCCAAAACACACCTATGACCAACTGAGTGTCTACATACAACCTCTTTGTGCTTTTCGTTCGACTTTACGCCCAGATTATCCACCATTAACCTAAAAAAATTAGGCTGGACACGCCCTTAAACACACTTGCACCTTAGACCATGTACCATGGATCATTAAAACAGAGCCTAGGAAATCAAGAGGTCAGTTTTTCATACATTTTGTGAGCATTAATATTTGAAATGGCTCATTCAACCGCACAGCTTTAAAAAGGGAGCAGTCGCTTGCACTCTTAGTGTTACAGATCTGCAAACTTTAGTGTAGTGAGAAAGGTGACAAGACAAAACAAAAACTGGCAGAGGATCCAGAGACAATGTCCCTGGGATGCAAATAGTGTTCATCCTTATTTGAAAGGACATATTATGCATTTTTGATTGTTGTGAGGAAAGAAAAAAAATTTTTTATTAGGGTTTCAATAATTTTCATCACATTGTCCAACAAAAGGCATCATAGGCTGCAGAATAACCCGGTACACATGTAAACACACATGCACACACACACTTAAAGCTAATATACCGCTTGACAGTTTTTGGTCGGCTGAACTTTGTGGCTGTCTGTATTTGGCACTCTCCATACATTGTTCTTTATAGTGTATTCCTGATTGCTTGTGATGCTTACTAATATGGGCTCTGGCACATTTTGGCTCCTTTTAAAACATTAAAAAGTGGAATAAATGTGCCATAAATTACCCATCCATTACCTTTGTTTCCCAGGGCTGTTGGAACAATCATCAACGATGCGATCAAACTGGGTGCAGAAGTCATCAAGTTCACCATGTTCACCAAATGCTCCCCACTCCATGTTCACACACATCCGCCCGATATCACCTTCCACTAGTTCAATGTTCTGCATTTCCTCCATGTAGCAGGCATTAGTCCCTGTGCCTGAGACCGCAAGAAGAGTATTACTTTCATCACAGGAAAACTCAGTCGATATTCGCTGTCTGTAACTCGATTTTATTGGTTAAAAATGGAGCAAGAGACACAGAAACTGGCTTTCAGAAAGAACGCTGGGGGGTAGAGTTAGACTTACCTACAATAAGTCCCACCTCACATTTGGGGTCCTCATAGCCACAGGTCATCATGGTTCCCACTGTGTCATTAACCACTGCTACAAAGCTCAAGTCAAATTCCTAGAGGTATTCAAAACAAATCCATATTCATCATTTTTCTCATAGTTACTTTAATTTTAGAGAAAGTACTGATTTCATAATTGCTTTAGTCTAGTTTCCATCTATTTGTCAGAGTAGAATACTTACACCTTTATTATAAATACTAGCAGAGTTTTGGTGCATACCTGAGCCAAATTTCGATATTATCCAAGGTCTACCGAGCCAAAGAGAATAGAAACACTGTCTGGATGTAGCATTAGGAAAACAATTCCTAGTACAACCACAGAGAATCGGATTAGAATTATAAGTAGCTGTTACAGCAACAGTTTAATTAATAATGTTTATATTTAACAATATTATTCACAACTATCATTATTTACTAGTTTTATGATCTGGGCCAAACAACAATGGCATGTATTATATTTTGTTTACATGTTGCATACTGAAACAACCTCTGCAAGCATTCAGAGTAAGAACTGTGTATATACTGTCTGCATACATTTAGAGGTACACAAAAACCTGCAAAGATGATCAAAATGAATTCCTGAGTACTGTGAGGTTTTCAGAAGAGAACAAACCCTAAGGATAGTTGCTTTTTACGAGCAAAGGTTCAATATTTGATTCAAAGTAATGGCTAATTAATTGCTCCCCTACAGATTGTTAAAACAAAGTTAGGTTCCTTGATAAAAATCCTTGGCAGGGGTTTCAGATGCAACCATTATTAAAAAAGGTCCTTTTATAGGACAAGACTAAATATTTTGAGAAATAAGCTGCGCTGACAGTCTGGTGTTTGCAGCAGTTTGCAACTTCAGGGCTGTTTGTCAGCCACTTTGGCTGCTGTTAGAATACTTACCATTATACTCTTCAGGTGTCAACATTGACAGGTCACACTTTTTAAAAAAGTCTCTGACATGTTTACTGACCTGTCTGCGGCGGACAGCATCTTTAAGTAAGGTAATGACATCTTGTCCTTCACAGCCACTTGCTTTAAAACCCTTTGTCCACTTCAGAAGAATGCCCTAGACAAAAATAACAGTGTGATTCTGTGTGTGTAGAATGAATAATAACCTTGGCTACACTTCAGATGTCATTACAAAGTTACTGTTTATTAAACCTTTTAACATACACCTATTCTTGCCTATTTGGAAAACTCACAGGGAGTGTTACAATATTCATTTTTTTAGCACAAATATCCTAAGATACCATAATATCAGATATATCAGAAGAATATCAGATTGGTACAAGATTTAGGGTGGCTCTGCACACTCCAAGCAACAAATTAGAATTTCCATATTTATTTTTACATCTGTTCTTACATGTTTCACTTATTTTGCCTGAAGGATGTAGTGTGTAGTGAAAAAAACAATCTCCATTAGTTATAAATATTGTGCTACTACCTACAGTAGCAGTTTCTACAGTTTCTACAGGAGCCTGGAATGGAAAAACTAAACACTGGCTCTGATAAGGAGTTTTGGAAGGTTTTTTGTTTAGTTTCCAGCAACTGTAGGTTGTAGTCCACAGGGTGTGATGACTAAAAGTAATAAATCAAAAATTAAAAAAAAAAAAAAAGTCGAATGTTACCTGATCCAGCTTGCTTTGATGACAGGGGAAGGAAAATGTAAATCCAAGAGGCAAGGATGCTCCTTTCATGCCCATGTATTCAAGAAAGTCGGCGATGCAGTACACAATGTGGTCAAAAAGCTAGCAAACGAGAGACAGAAAAATACCAAAAAACAGTGCTTCATCTCTATCAAGTATGTTATCCTCATGTTAAAAAAAAAACAAGAAAAAAAAAGAAAAAAAACCAAAACACTATTCAATAGCTTAAGAAGTTGCAAGTGGAGAGAAAAGTGTTTTTCTTTTCACTAAGTTACTTCTGATAGTGTTTGTCTCTTTTGTGTGTCACTCTTGTCTATTGCATGAAGTAAGCACTTGTAGTAAAATAGCTCAACACTTGTCAATATTTTTGATAATACAGAAACATACAATGTTCTCCAGAACATAATAACCTCTGTGCATGTCTTTTTAACACCACCAACAGTTTTCACTGTTAAATACGTCCAAACAATTCAATTATCATTTAACGCAATTAACTGTGTTCATCTGCTGCAGTATATATGTAAAATCAAATAAAACTCGTTACATGTAAAATTAAATGTGTGAGTTTAGAATTAGGATTTGCTTATTAGCATTTATTGGAACATTCATAAGTGGATTTCGGATTCATGCAATTCTGGTCAAAGGGACAGTTTGTAACATAGAAAATGATGTTTTAACCTCACAAACAAAGCACTAGTCCCTCACAGTCATCTTTTCGGTTGCTGTGATTACTTTTAATTTTATAAATACTAACGCACTTTAGCCCCCAGTGATGGTTTACCTCTTCGCCTGTGCCCTGCATGGTCTCCTGTGGGATGCTGTAGACCTTGTGGTGCATGCTCACATTGTGTCTCTTTTCACTTTTCACTCGCACCAGCAGCACCCTGAAGCTGGAACCCCCAAGGTCCAAAGCCAAGAAGTCACCATGCTCTGATGAAGACAAAAGACAATATGAATATAAACACGAGGAAAGATGAAAACTCTGGAGTCAAGTAGATAATCTTTTTTTTTTTCTCTGAAAGCTAACTCTACCTGTTCCGTCTGGCGTGGCTTTGACATAGGTGGGAAGCATCTTGACACTGGCTTGGGCATGACTCTGCTTTGATAGGCCTCTTGCCATTGCCTCACCCATTCGCCTCTTTACCTCCAGCAGCTGTTCGTGGCTCAATCGCAAGGAATCGAGAATGCTCTGACGCTCAGCATTTTGAGCGGCAAGACGGTAGGCTACAGCCGTTACCATGGCTGCACCCTTCCCACTGCCACACTGCGACTGCAAAAAACGCACATCACAGTCTGGGACAAGTTGACGCACCATCTTGTGGAGTCTCCTGGAAAACCTGGAGGATAAGGTAAAATTTCTTAAAACTGTGCTTTATCATTATGAGCTTTGCTTTACCCTTTCTTGTGCACACACACGTTCATTGAATTTTAAAGTAGAAAAATTCTAATTAAGGTCAAGTAAAATACAAATGTGTGTGAGTAGAAGTAGTCAACATTATGGCATGTGAAAACTTGAATGAAATTAAGTGTAAAAATATGAAAGCCACAGCATACACTGTAGGCTTTATGGTCTGAGTAAAGGTCTGCAATGAGTGCTTTCTTGTTTCATCTTGATTACAGAAAAATAACTTTTGTCTCACTGTCTTCTCTCTCTCTCCAATATTTAATTTAAGTAAGAATACAAAATGTTGTAAATAAAAAAATTAGCATCTATTCTAACATATCTTTGTACCGATTCAGACATTCCTCATGGTGTAGCTGTTTCTGTAACAACTAAGAGGAGTCAAATGCATACCGGGACAAAGCAAACACATATAAGTAGAAGTAGAACATAACAAGTTAGGCTTAATCAGTGCAAAAGGGTTGAGGTTAACTGGGAGCCAGGGCAGCAAACTGATAGCACCAATGAGGCACTAATGCCAGGCAATTAAGCTGACAGCAACTTCTCCTCAAGATAAAGGGCTTGCAAATTTTTTTCTACTCTCATGAATTTTTATGCTTTACATTTTGTTTATTATTTTACAAGACGTTTAAATGGCATAAAATCTTTCTGGCTCCATTTTTTCTATTGGCTAAAGTAACGTGCCAGTGTCAAAAAAAAACAAGTGAATGTATAAACTGTAAATTAACATAACCACTGCTGTTCTTTGTGTTCTACTCAACTCTATGCAGCTATCAATATGCACTTTAACCTGCAGCCACTCTTCACTTTATAAATTACGCTCCAAAGTTCCAGTGTATTTGTATTTTTGGGGAGATACAAAAAAAGGGAGAAGTGATGGTGTTTAGGAAAACTTACTCGTGATGATTCTTGTAGACAGAGCCATCTGCTCCAATAGTGGTACGCAGCTTCTCAGCTGCCTTGTTATCCCGGATCTGCCGCAACACTGCCACTAGAGCAGCAGCACATAAGTGTGCAGCCCGTGTGGATACTATCTGACACACCCTCTGAGTAGCTATGCAGTCCTCAACTGACGGGTCCAGACTCAGGCCTCGAAGCACCTTTTCAGCACTTGCCAGACCTTCCTCATGGCTGCAGGTAAAGCAGAAGTCAAGTATTAGGACCCTTTCACACCTGTACAGCTGACCCTAAATTTTGCCAGCATCTAACAGCCCAGCTGTACACAATGTTTAATGAATTAAACCACTTTAACATGCCCGCTTCGTAATTCTAAATAGTTCTGCAGTCATTTACCATTTGACATCTGCTGCTGCAGCATAATCAAGGGTACTCAAGAGTGTATTAGAGGTATAAAGGTAGAGCTGTTCATTTTTGAAGAAGATGTGGGTCACAAGTATTTCTGTGCATTTAAGCTGTCTAAGTAGTAATGGTTCAAGATGAAGATTAATTTATAAACAAAACCCAGCACAGCAAAATACTCCAATTTCCAAAACAACACAATTACACTAATAAGCTATGTATAACAAGTATTAATTTCTATAATCCCTTTATCTCATCATTATCTCATTATTTTAGAAAATGCATAACTGCATTTCATAACATAGCCATTTTTGCAGAAGGTACAGAAAAAATTTCTTTGCATAGTTAGGTTGGTCAGTGATCACTAGTTTGGCTAACACATGGTAGTACAGGCTGTTGAGTCATCTCAATGATCCAAGTGATACGTCAGATCAAATATTAACAACCCATTTTGATTTGATTTGATTTGATTTGATTTGATTTGAAAATATGTCCTCAAACTGCTTGATTTGTTTTTCAAATCTAAACCCAAACATATTCAGTTTACAATTATATAAAATAGAGAAAACAAGTAAAAATTCTCATTTAAGAGGGATAGGGTGGTTGTGGGAATGAGGGATTGACTTTAATTGTCTATTTTAAGCAAAGGTTGGGGGTGGGTGGGTGGGTTTTTTTATTTCTCTATGTAAAGCACTTTGAGCTACATTCTATGTATGAAAAGCACTCTATAAATAAAGTTTTGATTTGATTTGATTTGATTTTTTTGTGAGCTTGAAGTCATTTTACTGTTCTTCAACTCTAAGCTGGCATTATTTGTCTGCTGCTTGTGATACCACTGTAACATTTCTGAAAGTTGTTCAAACACACACAAACTAACTTGTCAGTATCGATTGCATAGATGTAGCTTGTCTTGAAGCTTCCAGTGGTGAGGAGCTCGGCTGTAGTCTTGCCCTGGAACAGCAGTTTCTCTTTAGTCATCCTCACAAGGATGACATGCACCAGCTCCCCCATGTACATGCCACTGATCATTTTCTCAAACCTAAAAACACAAACACGCACAAAAAAATAAATATTGGCACACTCATTTTACCTTTAACAGTCTTCAGTTAATGGTTTTATTCTTCACTTAACCAACCTGCCAAAATAATGAATCACATATTAACATAGAAACATGAATACAGCTGACTGAAAGCCTGGCAATGAAAACTGTCCGGAGGAAACTTAGAAATTGGTCCTTGTCCTCCACTCATTAGTGTAATTAACACTGCGGCAACATGCATATACATATTTCAGAGCATCAGAAAACACTGACTTTGACCAGCAGTGATTAGAAAGCTCAGTGATGACAGGTTATGTTTTATGCTGATGAGCACAGGCACCTCATCTGACATTTAGCATCATAGGCTTTACACAGAACTACGAAAACACAGTTGATGCAATATAATATTTTAATGAGTAATTTGTTTTGTTATTTATGTAAGCTTTACTTTCTCATAATATGCTGCTTTGAGAGTGCTGCTCTACATTTAAAAAGATATGGTTGTTATTTTTTAATATTTTCCAGTCACATCGCAGGTTTTTGATCAACCTTTGAGTTGATCAGTTGATAACAGTAAATAATTATGCACAAGTCCATATATTGTATTTACATCTTCTTTAATCAACGTAATCATTTGCTTGTGATATTCAGTGCTTCTCACAAACCAATGCAAACCCTTGAAAGCCATGTGTAATCGGTAGGGACATGCAGTAAGTGTAATATTTCCATATCACAATGTCTGATATGTTATTTTATAACATATTTTATGAGATTATTCCAAATGTTACCAATAATTATAAACTCAAAAAAATTGTAATTCTATTTAAGGAAGTGCTGTTTATTGTGTTTGCCTTTCAGTAGTTGCCATGTTGAAACCAGTCTGTAAGAGGAAGGAAGTAAACAAATGGGACTTAGCACAATGTGAATAAAACTTAAGTATACTCCATTCCCTGAAAACATTTCTGCCAGCAGTGTGAGAGACTTGCATCTGCAATGGTGCTTATTTGATCCAAAGCTACTTAACAATAAAAACAAACTACTTTTTATGTTTTAAGTATTTTTATATAGAGAGCCCTAGTGACCGGAACGACATGTGCGTTCAAAAATAGGTGGGGTTGTTGCAACAGTTTTGGGGCTAACCCCCTTCATTTTTCATCATGATAAACAAAACTTGAGACTCTTCTTAGTCAAAGACACACTGGAACATATACTGTACATTTTCTACCAGTGCGAAAACTTACTGCTAACCTTTCACTCGGTTACGGTCCATCACTTTTTTACAGATTGCTTTCTCTTATTAATTTAATCCAAAATTCATTATGCACACAAGCTTTGTGCCTTTTCTTCTCTGTATATGGTTCTTTGTAACAAAAAAGAGACAAGCTTTGTTTAAAAAAAGGCTGCAGGCAAAAAGACAAAAAAGACTGCTAAAAAATAAAAAAAGAACTATGTGGATGACCATTAAGTGTACACAGTATGAAAAAAAATTAACAACGTGACAACTCCTTTAGAGTGGAGCTAAAACATTTTAATCTCCCCCTGGTGGCTGACTGCAGTAGGTCATAAGTCCCTCCTCCTCTATGTTAGTAGATGAGACTACAGCCAATATAGAAAATCAAAATACAAGTCAAGTCAATATTTTCAGAGATGGTTTCTGCCCCTTGAGTATTAATCTTTCACATTACTATATTTTAGTGTAATCTTGTAATCGTTTCTAATGAATCTGGTTTTAATTAGGTATTTATTACTTTAAAAATGTTGGCAGTTGCAATTTATTCACTTTTCGCAGGTGTATGGCAAGGACATCAGCTCCAACCCTCATCACAACTGCACAGACTAAGCTCTTAATGTAGTCATCATTTCAGCATTGCAAGATGTCAGGGCCTGGATTCATTTCTGTACAGTGGAAGATGGTAGAGATAAGTAGACCATAGGGATGACAATGTGAGTCTCTAGCAACCAGTTGTCTCTTACAGACAACCTAAGACACCATTGTAACCTCCAATATGATCCACTCTTTGTATAACAATGAACCATGAATAAATTAAGACATCAAAAGCATTAGCAAAAAATTAGAGAGGGTTTTAATGGCAAGGTAGAATAAGGAACTCCAGGTTGTCGAAATAGGAGCGAAACTAAGAAAGACTAATAACAACTTCAAGTAGAACACTGAGGTGAAAATGAGACAGAATAGTGCTAAGAAGGTGTGGGACAGGTTGAAACCTATGACAGGCTGCAGCAAGCCTGCCTCTTGAGTACAGGGAGACAAAGAACTTTCAGTTGTCCTGAATTTATTTTCTAATGGCTTCAGCTCAACCTGATCTCAATGTGCTCAGACTGTGTGTCTGGGGCTAGATCCATACTACATGTTTTGGGATATAAAGACATACTTTTTGCTAAACATGCACCCAGCTTTAACGCTACTTTGAAGAACCCCTAAAATCACAGACTTTTAGAAATGCTGTTGACTTTGTTGCAGTTCGAAATTCCTGCATTATATTGAAGCATAGACTGGCATAAATCAAGACTTTTGGACACAGTTATACAGACATCCACGTTCACTTCTTGATAAGGTCTTATTGGTCAATATGGCAGGACAAGCTTGTTGAAATTGTGCTGTAAAAATGTAAGATTATCCTGCAGTAAGCCTTACAAATGGTAGGCATTTTGCATTTGTAGCAAAAAAAAAAGGTAAGATCACTCTAATTTAATAAGAGGGAGTGGGTATATCGCTCTTCTTAAAAGCTACAATACTCTACCCACTGACAAGGTAGTTTTATTACCATAAATCAAATTTAACTCAAGGTCAAGAGGGTCTGTCTTTGTAAGGATCAGCTGCAGAGCATTTATTGACAATGCATGATTGCCTAGAAGCAATAAAATATTAACCCAATTTTTAAGGCTGCCAGCTAAAGCACCCTGAGCTAAAAAATGGACCATTTAGAATTTTTTTTTATTCTTTGGGCTTTGAGTTAAACACTACTGCAAGATGTTTTATCTCATACCAAGTCAGGTAAACTTAAAGACACTCACAGCTGTTTGCCAGGGTTCAGAGAGCCTGCGTCTATCTCCCGGTCAATGTCAGTGCGGAGGTCCTCAAGGGCACCATCGTCTCCAAAAGCACCCCACTCTGTATTGACACACATCTGCCCCTCGTCACCTTCTAGCAGCTCAAGGTTCCTCATCTGCTCCATGTAGCAGGCATTAGTCCCCGTTCCTGGAGGAAAAGGATGTTAGTGTAACAATTACTGAGCAGTTCTTTCAAATAAGGACCAAGGGCTTAGTCATGTGTGAATCAAACCAAACAAGCACCCTCTCCTAAAACTAATAATCACTCTTTATGCAGTAATCCAAATCTCTATACTAAATTAGGTCGTAAGTTTTGTAATTAAATATTTTTTTCCCAAATATTTGAAATTATAGGTTGTGTGAAAGCTATAATGTGTGCAAACTCTAAATTGTTGCAATTCCTCTGCCTTGTAGGTTTGTATATCCCTGTGATCCTGGGAGCAGTGTCGTCAGTGGAAAAGTATGAGACTGCCCTGTTGTTTCAGGCAAATCTGCAAAAATTTGTGCTGCCAGCGTGTAAGTGCAGTCCTTGAGAGATGATGCGGACAGGGAGAGTGAAGACCCTGAGGTTCTTGGAGGGTGAATACAAGGATCTGGTAATTTGTTATGTCATAATGTTGCTCGAATTTGGCAGGATAACAACAGTTGAGAGGGAGGCTAAATTCCCTAAACGGGAGAAAGTGTCAGTACTGCAGAGAAAATCAAAGCTTAAGGGAAAGCAACAGCTACTTATGTCTCATCAGTGAAATCCCACCCAGAATGGCTGTAGGATTACAATTTCAGGACTATCATCATCATCAGACAGACTCAAGCTGGGAATGACTTTTTCTCAGCTGGAATTGGTTGACTTGTCAAACTGACACCTGTGGAGCCTTAACAGGGTATGGGCCAGTATGAGGATAAACGCCCATATACAGTATACAAATATATATATATTTAAGGCTTTTCTCAGGGCTGCCACCTGATAGTCAGTGAGCTGAATGATTAGCTGGAGACCCCTCATTTAACTGTGATTCAAGAGTGAGAAATAAGATTTTTTGTTTTATTTCTGTTGTGAGTGCACATTACAACAGAAATAAAACAAATGAGGGCTAACAAAAATAAACAGGGACAACATTTAAATAAAGAATAATAAATACAAAGAATCATTTTACAAAAGCTGGTGTTCTTGTCAAAAAAAAAACAACACGCACTCAACTGATGAAAGAAGCTGAAACCCAAGGAAGATAGATTGGTAAATAAGGTTCTGTTTCTGATTTTTAGCTGTGTAATAGTATACAGACTCACCCACAATGAGGCCAATTTCACAGTGATGATCATCGTAGCCACAGGTCATCATGGTTCCCACTGTGTCATTGATCACAGCCACAATGTCAATGTCAAAGTCCTGTAATGAGATTTACAATAAATTGACTGTCTACAATAAAATATCTCAGAACTGTGTTAACTGGCCTACAACTAGAGTGGTTATAGGTGTAGTGTTAGCTATAAGAGGTTGTTGTCCACTTTCCTGGAAAAAATTTAGGGCTGTATTTGGCTGGATCATCTGTCATATTTCAGTTCGCAGTGTTAATAGTTTTGTGTTGCTGGTATCATTTCTTCACTTGTGTTAAATTTCTTTGTACTAATTTGACTTGGTACAAAAAAATCCAGGTCTTTTTAACTTCGCTGACATGTTGGAAAATATATGGAAATGTATGATATGTATCATGAAACAATAACTGTACACCCACCCCTCGTTTTTTGATTGATTTCCTCAAAAGGCTGACCACATCCTTTCCCTCGACTCCACTTGACTTGAAGCCTTTGGTCCAAGACACCAAAAAACTCTGTGGAGAAAAATAGAAATAGAAAAAAAAACAAAACAAAACCAAGATTATATGACAATTTCCTTTCAACCTTGTCATAGAGGATCATAAAACTCAATCAACAACAAAACTATACAGAGTAGTTTTGTAGGCCTTGGCTATAAACAGCAATTAACAGTCTGATGTGGGAATCAATCAACTTAAAGGGCAATAAACTGGGATTTTAATCAAGTCAACATAAAATAAATTCATTTTCGCTCAACTAACTACATTATTTTCAGTTATTTATGTAGTGTTTTTTTTCCCTCAAGGCAAAAGCAGGAAAGGGTTGGCTCATTCTTCTGTAAATGAACGTGTCAAATGGACAATCATTCAGTGCATATCCATGGCAGGTCCCTATAATTAATCCAATCAAAATCATACAGTGGCAAATTTTGTGAGATTGGTAAATATCATATCCTTGTCCATAGAATCAATATAATACTGTGTCATCATTAAAACAGCGCCGGAGACCTCCACATGTTAGCTTACCACTACCGAACCTGCACAGTCATACAATTGTTAAATAAAAAACTCCTCCTACACTTACAGCAAGGGCTCAGGGGTACAACTCTGGAACCTGGGGTGGAACAAACCTGAGACTTGGTTCTGTTTGAGACCCAGGCTTCAAGTTAAGCCTGAGTCTCAAACAGAACCAACAGAGCATCGGTGCTGACAAGACCAAGGATTTGGTGAGATTCAAGGCTTTATTGTGGCTTGCAATAAGTGAGAGTGAGCTCAATCTTCAGCCTCAATTCATCTCTCCAATTGCTGATATGCTTCTTAAATTGAAAAAAAAAGTTGGCAAGAGTTCACAGGAGAGAATGATATCCTTTTAAGTTTCCCCCTCATTAGAGAAATAAAGCTTTAAATAATGTATAGGATAAAATATAAACAGTATATGTCCTTGAAGTCAAATAAAACACTAATTTCTCTGAAGCTCACTGTATGTTTGACTTACAAGTTTCATTCATGGTTAAAATTATTTTAAGTTGATACTAGAACATCCAATTTACTCACCTCGTCCAACCTGGTCTGTTGACAAGGAAAAGAGAAGGTGAAACCCAGAGGAAGCTTTTTTTCCTTTATGCCCAACTTCTCCATGAAATCAGCCAGACAATCAGCTATGTGGTCAAATAACTGTGGGAGAGAGAGTGGGTCAGTCCTATTGTTAACTAAGAGCTAAAATATTGTAGGGTTGTGTGTATATCATTTCATAATCCTACCATCATCATTAATGAGACTATTGTAATGGTTTTTACAAGTCAAAGCATTTGGTACATTTGTATTATTTGTTGCAGTGGTAATAAGGGCGTTGAAAAAAAATAATTGGAGGCTCTGGAGCTTGGCTAGTAATTACAGGAAATGTTCAAAATTTCAGCCCTTTGTATTTTTATCATATATTAAACAAAGAATATTTTACAAAGGGTCAGTCTGTTTTATGTTTGTTTGTAACCACGCTTTAATTATTTAATTAAAAGAGGTCATGTTTTTGCCCTTTTTGAGACATAACAGTTTTTGACATTTTTATTAATGCTAGATTATACGTACACATATTCTATTGTTCCTAAATGGATATTATGTGTTTGTAGTTGTTTAACACACAGCTGAAACAAGTTAAAAACTGTGCCTAGAAGCACATTGTGCAGTGACACATCAAGATACAAAAGCACACATTACAGTGCACTATTTACAAAAACAGTGAGGAGTGTAAAATATTACATGCACACTATAGAAAGGAGTAAAGAAGTATTCTTAAGAGCATGAAACAAAATTCATACACCATAAAACTAGTGCAACAGGGCCAGCTTTCCAATGAACTACATAAAAATGAACGTATTTTTATAAAAACAGTAAGAATTTTAAGAAAGAGAGCTTGAAGCGGTTGTTGTTACGTTTGCTGGTTCAAAAACATTTACCTGAGGGTAACTGTTCATATTCAAAGAATCACATTTGTGAGGGGTCCTACATTATTCTGTAAGCATGTCTGACAGCAGTTCTCTAATTAATAGTGAGGGGATGAACCTTCTTTATTTTTAAAATTTCTTTTGTTGCCATTTCGTCAATCCTTGACCTTGGCTTGATTGTAAGGGTCATGCCATATTTAACTGATGCTTTCCAGTACAAAAATGTTGAAAGTTAACATTATCTCAAGCCCCACGCCAAACGGTCTTAGTCTTAAGAGAAAGTACGATCTCTGAACCAACTTAGGGCATGGATACTCAACATGGACAATATATTCTAATTAACTGACTGTCCAAATGTATGCCCACTGCACCTGCACAATAACAGGGATCAGTGATTGCAGGGCTGTAGAAACTCACCTTCCTTGGGTCAAACATCACTTTGGGTTTCATGTTGGGATTAATTAACACAAATAACGGGTTTTGGCCTTCACACCAGACCTTAAAGGTGGCAGCCCTCTTGCAATACACTGAGGGGCAGTTGTCACGATGAAGTTGGTTCAAAACAGCTGATCATGTGAAAATTTGTTGAATTTGAATCAGAAATTGCCCTCAATTATTTTTCTAAACTAGTCTGGTTGCACATGAACAGCACAGTTATGGGCATGTAGCAGGTGTGCAAGCATAACTTTCATCAGTGTGATGAAAAATTTGGTCAAAGATGAGCTGAAGAAAAGAGGAGGTCAGGAGATGACAAATGCCTTGCGCAGAGGCATTTACTGTAGAACTAGATGTCAGATCAGTATTAGCAACATCAATAGGTGGTGATGAGCATCGCCACCAATATGAGGCTGTCCTGTGTGTAAGGTGTATTTAAGTCTTTGCGTCCTCAAATGTCACCAGTCCTGAACTACATATCCAAATAAGGTAAAGCTGTAAACCTTCAGGATCTTACTGGGTATTTAAACATAAACATTCCTACCCTCGGCCTTGGTTGCTATGGCGAGGGCAGATGGTGAGAATCTGCACAAATAACTGTAAGACACAACACTGATTATAACAAAGGGACTGTGTGACCCAGCCATCACCTTTGCTTGACTTAAGTGCACAGTGAGTATTCCAATTTACATTGTATGATAATATCAGCACCTGAATAACACGTGTTTTTGTGACCGCTGGTACATGGCCATTTAAAATTTCCACAGAAGCAGCAGTTGTTGAAGTCTGTAAGGATTTCTGTCAACAGGCCTGAGATGACCCACACTTCATGTTGAGGATCATCACCAGTGATTAACGTTGTGTCTGTGACTATAACTCAGAGACCAAACAGCAGCCTTCACAATGGAAGTGCCCATAGTCTCAAAAAAGACATGTCAGGTTGGGATCGTAACTAGGAGCATGCTGGTGGTGGACACCATGCTGGGGTTGTGACACCATGAATTTGTCCCCTAGACTTAGACTATTACCGTGATGTTTCGAAGAGTCTGTAGAAGAACACTTAACAAAAATCAGCTGAACTGTGATTCAATGACAGTTAAGCTCTCCAAAATGACAAGGCCTGCTCAGGGGGAACTGGAAACCCAAAACTTCTCACCTGCAACTTCAATATCTGCAACAACACAGCTGTTGCTACACAACGCCACAAATTACCAGTTTATGCTTACTGTAACTTTTTCTGTTTGGTGACCACTGCTCTTCTTCCAACTCTTCAGTTTTTGTTCTAGCATATTTGTAGGTAAGCTTTTTAAGACATTTATAAGAAAGCTTAGTCTATGTTATAATATTTAATGCATCTTACCTCAGACCATCTTACCTCAGACCCGCTGCCTCTCATGAGGTGTTCGGGAATGGCATAAATCTGATTTTCCATCTCCACCTTTTGCTCACCATCAGCCATTACTTTGACTAAAAGCACTCTGAAGTTAGCTCCTCCAAGGTCAAGGGCCAGGAATTCGCCTTGCTCTTTGAGAAAACAAACATACAAAATAATCAAAAATAATATCACTCACAGAAATCAAATACTAAGAAAAACCTCTACCAACACCACCAGGGAAGATACAATCTTACAATCAAATTGACATATGAGACCAGTCATATATGTACAGTTTGCTGAAAGGAAACACATACACCACCAATAACTGAAAAAAGGATGCTAATTAATAAATTAGATGATAAGTATAATCCAGAACCTTTTATGACAATGACATACAGTATCCCAGCACTGATAAATCTAAAAATAATGTTGTTTCATTAAAATGGATGTTTTTATTTAGAATAGAATAGTCCTTTATTGTCATTGTAACAAGTACAACGAAATTAAAAAAGTGCCAAACAGTCAGTGCATCATTAAAATATCAACTACGGTAATAAATACCGGTACAACATTAATAAATAAATAAATAAATACTCAGTCAAACATAACCTTCCCGATCAACAGGAAACACACACGCCACCATTCACTCTGTCATTACTTATTATAGGTCTATTTACTGTTATTTATTTGCTGTTACAGTGATATTTAAATCCCTTTGTCAAAGTTACAAGCTGCAATAATGTAAAAGCAGGATTCGAGTGATAGACATGCGTTCAGCACTAAAGTAATATTACATGCAATGAGTATTCAGACAAATAGAAAAAAGAGACAGTGCTTTGGAAGCGAGGAACAGCAGTTTGACAGAATAAAAATGACATTTGGATTTATTTAAATTTATAAGTACATTTAGCCTATAATGTTCATTAGAGTACAAAAGAACACAGAGAGCACATTGCCCATTTATAATATATATAATATATAAGGAGTTTCCGGTTTAGCATACTTGTGCAAAATGGCAACTTTAAAAATATTATATGGATATATATAGACATGTCTAATTTCAGGGGTTATGGAGGATCTTTAGAAAATTAAGCACATTTATTAGTCTCTCTACTGTAGTGCTCGTGGAGCAGACTTTACGCCATCATTGATGATTACAACGACTCTTGGACTTGTGGACAAAAATGTACATTTTTTAATTACATGAAAACAGAATGAACAAAATATTGTCTCTATAAAACTCTAAATTTCCTGCAGTTGAACTGCACATGTAACGAGAGCTGTGAAATCTACCTTCTTCTCCCTCAGACCACGAGCCTTCTACCCTACGTTTGTATGAGTTTTATATTTTTTTGAAGACTTTGATTCTTCGTTTAAAATTGGGCATTGAAATTTTCGATGGATTTAAACTTGCAATAAATGCTATTTCCATATGAAAATATACGCTTTAGAAACGACTCTAAATTTGTTCTAAATTTTGTTGAGCTGTGTCCTTACATTTTCAAAAAATATTTGATAATGTTCAAAAGCAGACTTCACGTATTGTGTATTTAAAAACTTTTATCGCCTCTGAACATAAGTATGCACCTTTTAAATAAGGCTTTTGTAATAAATTTTAGGTCGTTCTGATATGACCATACACACAGAAAGAGGAAAAAAGGCAAGTAGTAGAATATGTTTTTTGGTTTGATTCATTGTTTTATTAAGCCTTTAAGACATAACAAAAAATGAAGAGCTTTAACAATTGTTAACAATTGTCAAGTAATTATCTCCTGTTGAAGATCTAGTGGTATTGCCTTCCCAGAGAGGACACCACCACAGACAGGAACTTCTGAAAAGCTGCCTGGACATCACCGGTGAAGTCATTGCCCAACTTAGCAGCGACCACGATGGTCAGACAGTCAGACAGCAGCTGAAACAAACATCGGAGAACATAAATAAAGTGAGTCGCTTTGGAAAAAATAATGGATATGAACAACAATAGTTTCATTTGTTTCCCTATTTTTACCCTGAAATTGTCGGGATCCACGTGCAGTTTCTCAGAGTGAAGAACACTCAGTTCTGCATATTCTTCCTTGATGTTGTCCATGTTCTTCACAGCCCGGTCCAGACCGTGCAGGATGGTTTTTCCATGTTTTGCAATCATCGGATTTGCTTTGATAGCAGCAGCGTTGTAGAGGTTTCCAAAGCCGCCGAAATACCTCTGAGTCCAGGGGTAGACGACCAGGCACCTAACAAAACACACAGCATAAATGTTGTAGGGTTACATTAAGATATGGATATAATCTTTGATGCAAATGGCAGACCCTACAAGAGAAAACATGAATCTGTTATTATTAATGACCAATAAAAGTCACCTGGAAAGAGCTGCCGGTCCCACGGACTCATAGTCCATCTTAGAGAAGATGCCCTTGATGGTGTTGCGCTCGAAGTCTGTCCACTCGACCATGTTTGCTCTTTGTTACTGAAGACGTAGTCGTGTGTGGGTCCGTGTATGCCTACTTTTAAAAGAATCGCTTCACTCCTCCCAAGCAAATGCGATTGGATGAAGTATGTCAGTGGGTTCGCTGGGTATCGCTCTACGGATTTAAAGGCATGATATGGAAAGAACACATTTGCGCTGCTTAGATTGGGTCTGAAGCTGAGAAAATAGATAACTACTTGTATTATGCAACTGATGAAACGGTTGCAAAGTGTAGAGAAGTGTCTCTCAATCCAAGGATAAATAAGCAAAAGTCTGAAAACCACAACACTCTGCTTTGAAACAAATAATGTGTATTTCCATCAAAAGAAATAAGGAATAGACTTATATTTCTTGTTGATTTGCAAACAGACCGAAACATGTTCAAGAAGTGTGTCAGATTTCGGGAACGACAAAGAACCCCCCACAAAAAACAAGTTAATTTTTCTATGAAATGACCGAAATGATTGACCCACTTTTACTTTTAAATAATTTTAGTGTTTTATCTCAGTCAAATGTGTCATTAGTTTCTATCGGGCCCATCGACTCCGTGTATTAACTGGAATTTAAACTGAATTCTAAATCTATCTGACATTTTTTGTGTCAGTGTGAACACTTGTCTTATGTGAATAAAAAGTGATCTAGACGAAGACCTAATCAAAGCACTAGAGGGCGCTCACGTCTGATGCATGGCCCAACTCAATTCAGTAATCTGCGCATGATGACGATACTGCAGGCTGTCTTTAAGATACTTCATCGCTCATTTTATTCCTAAATCGTGTCTTTAAAATCACAACTGATAAAAACCCTTTTCCAGCACATTCTTGCTTGGCTATGAATTAATCAAAGTGGTAGCCCGTTTACAAATGCATTTCTGTGTTATTTTGAAGCACCATTGTAAGCATTCGCCAAAATGCATTTGTCTGATGTGTTAGTACATTTTCATTGTTCCAATAAAGTTTAAAAAAATAATGTCTCATCCCATTTCTATCGCCAGCGTCATGTGATGTGTCACAGCAGCGCGGATGCACCTTTAAAATTACCTGCAGTGCTGGGCTTATCATCGGACAGTCAGGTGTTGCACTGATCAATATTTTTCTCTAAACTGCCCCGCGTTGTAATTTTCAGATCAGGACACAAGGGTTACCTTATTAAAGAAAATGATATAAGCCTTCTTAAGACTGGGCAAGGAGCATTTACAACATACAGTGTACTGAGGAACAACCGAGAACAACAGACCCGAGGGAAGTACCTCGGACAGCTCCCTCGCCTGAAGTTAAGCTGAGGCCTGCCTGCAGAGATGTGCACACACATAGCGGGAGCGCGCACAGCAATAGCGAGCGAAACTGTTAGATGATTTCTTGTATCATCTGCCTTTATTATTTCTTAGGCTCGAAACTCTCACTAGTTGTCTAGTGTCTCGTGTCTCACTGATTTACTACGTTTTGGCTCTGAGAATTTCAAACATCAAGCACTTACCAGGTCGAAAACGGGGGCGTGGGGGGTCGGGGGTAACTACCATCACAGCAGCCGAATGATGCACCTACATTGATATTTTATTTCTCGATAAATGAAGTGGTTTTGTGTTCCATTTTATGAACGTTATGTCAGTGAACTGAAATGTATAACAGGAAGCCGACATAAGTTCTCCGGAATAATATATTCAGCCAATATCACTCGGACACTGTGTTTACTTGCTTTTATCTTGCCTTCATGGGCTGCATATAACAACATCATCGAGTTCGCCAACAGACAGACTGTCAGTTTTCAGACCAATGAAATAAATGCAACTTACTGTGTCTAATAACACTGACAAGTTTCTAGCATCCCAACAAGTGTTTATGACATGATGGTAGCTTAATTTATGAACCACCAAAGTACTGAGCCTGTATTGTAGTCACATGACATTAGTGTGTGATATGTGAATACTGACTCTGTAAAGCCCCTTACTAAAAAGACTGAAGTGCTACATGAATACAAATGCAGTCCATTTCACTGTAATGACTACGCTAGTGATTAGCTGGAGTGTCTGTATTTAAAGAGCATTATCATTTTATAATATATAATTTAATAAAACTTGATAAAGTCAAGTACTTCATATGATGATTCGTAATCTTTGTTACGGACGAAGAAAAAGAGATGGACACATAGCCACTTCAAATGTATTTATTTTATTCACCAAGCCCTTCCTTTAAAAGAGATGTTGACATTTTTGTTGACTGTATGCAGTCGATGCTCTTGTATCACTGGAGTTTAGCGGTATTTCTCAGACAGAGCCAAAGCCAGGTTCTGCAGGAACTTGTCCACGGAGAGGTGGACCTCCGGAGTGAAGTCAACAGGGAAGTACATGGCGGTGACCAAGATGATGTTGTGGGCCAGGATCTGCGGTTATCCGAGAAAATCCAAGTCAGCAACGAGAAATAAGCATCATACAACTTAATATGTAACCTTACATCAACTACAGTTGAGAATTAGATAAATCATTCACATTTTAACTTTTTATACTGTTAGAAAATGCGTTCAGTGGTGGTCCCTAGCAAACATGCACGGACATAGACTGCATGCAAATCGTAATGCTCAAGGTGGCAAATTGGATTGCCTTTATGAATCCATCACTTTCATGTTAACGTAGCTTTCAAGGTTGTCGTTGTAGAGTTGCTTTGCTAAGAGACTGCAAGACTGCAAGCATATAGCAATTTCCATCCCCTAAAAGCCTCTGTGCTGCTGCAGTTAGAGTCCGTACACTGAGCTTACCCTGAAGTTGGCAGGATCCACTCTGAGCTTGAAGGCATGCAGCTCGCTGAGTTGGGCCAGTCCACCGGCAAGATCATCCATCTTGCCAACGGCTTCCCCAACAGCTCCCATGATGACAGCACCATGCTTTTTCACCTGTGGGGAGTCAGGACTCAGATCAGCCCAGTGGGAAAAATAGGTCTTCGTCTGCGGGTATGCAGTCAGCATCCTGTCAAACGTGATAAAATAAAGATACATGAATGCATCGAAAGCTGTTGGTAAACATATGTATTTATATATTGGAAAAAATAAAGAGAGAGTGAGAGAGAGAGAGAGAGAGAGAGAGAGAGAGAGAGAGAGAGAGAGAGAGAGAGGGAGAGAGCGATAGAAACAATTTACCTGGCCAGAGCCTCAGCTCCAATCTCGCCAGACTTCGGGGCGATTTTATCCCAGATAGACCTCACCACGGACTTGTCTTTTCCACTGAGACTCATGACTGCGTTTTCTTCGAGTTTTCTAAACCGAAAGAAAATATTCTCGAATGAAGATGTTGTTTAACGGCCTTTTTTTTATATCAAACTTAACTGCACCACACCCCAGTATCAAATCTAAACCACACCTCCGCGAAGAAATTGCCAGAAGTTTCCAACTTCTTTTAGAGATAAAAGTAACCACTCCCTGTTATCAAAAATTACCAGTCAATTATTTTAAAGTATTTTAAAAAAGGCACGTCATGGAAATGAATTTGTGTACAAATAAACATATAGGCTACTGAAATTATACATAAGACAAAGGCAAAGGTTTTAAGTTGTAGAGGCTGGACAGCTCTCTTTAATAATTCCCACATGTTTTGATGCGTAAAAGATGTCATGATTGGTCAAATTTCTGGTAAAAAAATAATGATGCAAATTCATCATGACCTAAAACACTCTAAACTAACTAAATCAGTAACCTATTACAAATACTTCTGCAAATAACAAAAGAGCTCTGGCAAAAATCACGTAGGTTTTCAATGAAAACTCAAACAACATCTTAAAAAGTTTCCTAGTACAACAAACCTAACCACAAATGAGGATAGATCAGAGGCATACATGAAATGTTTTACTAATTCGTGTGATAGACATTTATTTGATTATTCGTTTATTTATTTATTTAATTAACGTTTAAGTGTGTTTATAAGGTGTCTTATTTGCATATAATTTGTTTGCACATTTTTAAGCAGAATACGAGATCAGATGTGTAATTTAATTAAGATTAAAAAAGAAAACTAGAGTTTTCATTAGACAAGGCTATATCAACATGCAAATAACTAAAGACTAAGTATATATTCTATATTATATGACCGAGGAATACTGATAATTTAGGAGCGTGTGCAAAAAAAAAAAAAAACACCTTTTCTAAGTGCAAAACGACTTTTTTTGTTATTGTTGGGCCTGATAATGAAAGGCTTATAAATGAAGAATGGTTCAAGACACGGAGCTTCAAAAGGTTTTAAGATCGAAATGGTTTTGTGTGGACTCTGATATCAAATAATATGAAATTGATTTAATTTATTTGTAGGCCTATTTTATTGAAAAAGCACTAGGTAGCGTAACAGTTTATCAGTCTTTGCGATATTTGGACATTTGAAATTCTGGCAAAGATCCTATCTAACCCATTTGCTTAGGTGCCACGCCAATATTGGTGGAGTTCGGTCCAATCAAATACCTCCAAGGCTGAGAGGTGTGGCACTGAGTAATTAATAAAAACCTCCAAAACACTCAGTTCGCATAAGGTTCGTAATCAAAGATTTTTTTAATTGAAAAAACTTTGAAAAACCTTAACATTGTCATCATGGTCGAGTGGACAGATGCTGAGCGCTCCGCAATCACTAGCCTGTGGGGCAAGATCGACGTGGGCGAAAT
>JAQMCX010000047.1:4439151-4459394 GCA_029814765.1 Acanthurus leucopareius
CTCGATCTGAATACCCAAGAAGCGGAAATGTGACACCTGCTCCACACAATCCCCGCTGATGATGAGTGGTGTGATGTATTAAGTCTGAATGAGCAGACTATAATATTCCTTTAACTGCAAAAAGTACTTCATGTTATGTTTGTTGTTTTTATAGAGAGGAGAGTATAAAACATAAAGACATTCTGTAAAAAAATATATATATGTATGTGTGTGTGTGTTTGTGTGTGTGTGTGTGTGTGTGTGTGTGTATGTGTATATGTGTTCGTGTTCGTGTATACTGGTGAACCACTCATGGAAAAGATTAAGAGACCCAGCTGTTGCTAATGCTGAACCGGGCTTGCAAAAACACCAGCTAAAAACAGAGACACCTACTGGGCAGGGATCATGGCAAAATATCATCGAAAGACTGATTGGGCAGGACAGAGATGAAAGTCAACTAAAGCAGAAAGCTTGCAGGACATTGATGTACTAGAGACACATCGAAAAAGGGCTTCAGCATTTTCTGAGTTTAGAAGCACTACAAGTGACAGCAAGGGCAGTAGTGGGACAGCCAGTCAGACAAGCTTACAGACACCTTGCTCTAAAGTCACATAGATCACGGCAATGAAGCAGAAGCATCCAGAAAAATGGCAGAGGAAAGCCAAGTCAACAGATGTAACATTAAGATATTTTTCATTCACAGCATTATTCTGTAATTATATTCTGAGTAATATTGTAATATTTGAGCCAAAACCAAGGGACATCAGAGGAAACTAGGTCACCTATTGATCAGCAAGTCATCAATGAAGTGCTCTTCTTGGGTGTACAGCAGAAACATCATGATGAAAAGTTACAAAAGCATTTAAGCATGTGCTTCTGACATGTAAGAAAACATTTTCAGCCTATACTTTTATTTGGCTATTATTTCAAATAATCCTTGACTATGCATTGGTATGTATGGAACTACCATTGCAGACCTGGGTGTGTGTGTTCAGTGAAACTATTTTGTATACAGACTTATAAAAAGGGGTTTTACCTGTTCCGTCAGGAGTGGAGCGCACATATGTGGGCAGCATCTTGACAGCAGCTGTAGGGTTGGTGTCTCTGCACAGGCCTTTGTCCATCTCTCGTCGAAATCTTATTGACACATCCATCAAAGTCTCATGTGGCAGCCGAAATCGGTGTAGGTATTTGTCCACCTAAACCATTTAGGGGAGCAGTGAAGTTACATTTGAGCTGTAAGGTCGTATTGGGGAGTACTGAAGTAAATAAACAAATAAGACAATACTGTATTTTATAATGTACTGTTCTATTTTTTTCCTCTCATGTTCACTGGCTGCTCTACCTCTGTCCTTTTATTCACAGAGTCTTCTGAACTAACCTGTGAGACAGTTGTGAGATAAATTAGCTCTGTTAGCCCTACGGTTAGCTTACTGAACTGCAAATATACTACAAGACAGAAGCTTTAGATTGTTAAATTAAGTTTAGTTACACTTTAATGTCACACATGCATTGTGCCGTGATACTTGATCTATGCATTTAACCCATCTCTGAGGAACAGTGGGCAGCCACCGTTCAGCACTCAGGGAACAAATCCAGATCTTAGCCAGCACCTTGGGCAAGGGGAGTGATTGGAGCATTAATCTATCATACATGGTTTTGATGGCATTGTTCCACCATTACAAAAGTGAAGGGGAGACAGAAAGAGATGGCAGCCAAGTGAAAGACAAGAGATGAGCATTCGAGAAGGAAGCTGAGAGAGTACAATAAGTGACACAAGGAAAGTAAGCTATAATATTCTGACAGTTTTCCAAGTTACCTTGACAGTGTCCAATTTTGTCAGCCAACCTGCTCCATAGTCTATCACAGTTCAACTGTTACCGTAGTAAAAACACGTTACACTAATTATGTCTCTATTGCTCAATTTCATACTAAAACAAGTATCATTGGATATTTTAATAACTACAACCCCAGGACCCTGAAGTCTAAGAAGCTACTGTTGTTGATTTCTTTAGAACATCAGTGACTTGATTACTTAACACCAGTATTTTCCTCTTTTAACATATCAAAATGTCTTCTATAAAAAGGCTTTATTAGTGGTTTTCTAAGAATACAGGTTAAACACTATGTATGTCGTCGTTATAGATGCAACCAACTGAATTAAATAAAATATATATGCAATGTCTTACAGTTCAAATTCTATTAAATGAGCCTCACAATTGTGTCGTCTTACGGCGCTGTCCCATACTCCTAAGGCGAGTGAGAAGTGAAGTCATCGTTGTGTCCATACATGCTAGTTGCCGTGCTATCTGTTGCCCGTTTTCACTTTCACACACAAGGGCAATAAATTAAAATGTCCACACTGAAAGACAAAACGTCCACCAAACAAACCAAGACTAATACTCACTTTTTGCGTTTGGTCATCATGAAGCTCCGTGCAGTAATTAGCCAGCAGACTTGGGGCTAACATCGTTGGGCCCTTTCACAACAGACCGACGTAGAGTGATGTGTGACTTTGCTCTGCTCGTCCTTCTGCTCTTCTGAGTTGTTCAAAGTTTAACAACAAATTCGTCTTCCTAAAACAATGATATTAAAACAACGATGTTTTCACCCGCCGCTCAATTTCTTGTCTAAAATTCGTGAGTCAAAACTGTAACGTTCTTTCAGACTCGTCGTAATAAGAAACTTCCAACTTCCTGGAGTTGGGAGTTTGTCGACGTCATTCTGACTCCATCGCGCTGATTGGCTGGAGTGTAGGCGCGGCGTGATCTCCTTTTTACAACTAGTCATTGTCCATGGATGCACAGCGTGGTGGACAAAATATTAAAACTACCTTAAAATATAAGCATCACAACAAATGGCATTTAGTCGAAGCCTTAATGTTCTTTTTTTGTTGGTAGGATTTTTTTGTTATTAAAATGTTTTTTTTATTATACTTACATTTATCATGTACTGTTCTGTGGCATTTTAATGTTTTTGTACTTGAGTTTTTCCGTGTTATGTTATCTACACTCTACCTCGATACAGTTACACTCATTAAATTCCAACCCCAAATAACGCTTTTAACTTCAGTTACATGAAGACAGATTGATAGATTGATTAATGGTTAACAAGATGGACATAGATACAAATATGCATTTTTTTTTTTATCTTAGATGCAGGGAAACTGAGACTGGCGAATTTATACTGTTTTTGTATGGTTTTTACGATTGAGTCATGAGGGGGACCCCCAGCTTAAGGGAATCATAATTTAGATAAATGCTATGGTAAAACACATTTTAGGAAGTTTGGCAGGTGATCAAAAGATGTCAGGGCAATCATCTGCCATGACCAATGAAGACCACATCTCAATCACCACTGATCTAAAAAGGCAATGAATTCCAGTGGACATTCAAATAGAATAGCACAACGTGCAGGGTATTGAAAAATCATCATCAGAAAAAATTATGTCTCCATCAATGTATCAATATATCCGAAGACAGAATAAATGTTTTTTATTTTGATTAATTTTTGAAAGTATTTGAATTACAGTCTCTGCTAAAGAAAAGTTGTCAGAAAACAGGATGGACATTGCAAATTGTTCTTTGATTCTAAGATACATCCTATGGTGAAATTCCATCATTGGTGATGTAATCCATTAGCCTATGTGTTTCATGTCTTACAACATCAGACACTTTCACTCAGGAATATCCAGTCAAGCTAGAACAGAGATTCCAGACTTGTATCCCAGCAGCACTCCTCCACAGCTCACTCTTTCTAAGTCATAGCCGTCTGCAGGCTCTTTCTGCAGCCACTTTTATGGACTTGATGATTTTTTCCCTCTGCCTCTTAATGATGGCTGGACTAGTATGACTAGTTTATGGAAGAAGTAAAAAAAGTGTCATATACAATAGTCTATCTCAATTCATGTCTCTGACACAGGGCCACATCATGCTTTAGTGGAGTCAGTGTAGTGGTATTAGGGAACTTGGGTGGCTTACCTGGTCCATAAACAGCCATCAGTCAGTCACTGTTGTGAATTGGCCTCTTGGCACTGTGATTGGAGCAGCAAAGTAATGAGTTTTCAAAGTGAGCTGTTAATGTTATTGTTAATGGAATGTGCCACTACTGCCTTCAGCCCCTGGTTTGTCGCACCAGCAGTAAAGGGCTTGTCTAAGAGCCTTTTGTAGCGCTACAGGATAATAATTAAATTTTTTTCAATGTCATTGCCCAGCATGCACCCAGCAAAGGGACAGGGCCCCAAGTATCTGATGTGGATAACAAATAGACATCAGTCAGATGATCACAAACTGCGGACAGTGTCTCAAGGTGATATACCACATTTTTTGAAAGATGATAAAGCACAGATAATGTATTGGTGTCTCTTCTGTTCATGTTTCTTCTCAAAGTTGAACAAAGTGAACACTGTATTCCTGGAAGTCCATAAGAGCCACTCAGAGATCACGGTGATTTAAGTATCAGATTGATATTTAAAAGTATAAAGATATATCATCAAGATAATGTAGATGGAAAGGTACAAATGAAAGAAATTCAGGTTTTCTTTAGTATTTTCATTATTTTAATTTTTTTCCAGTTCAAGGGGGTCATATCACCCCACAAATGAGTGATCCCTTGCTGGGAAATCTCGCACTTTCTCCAAAACTCCATTGAGTAGTTGGGAAAACAAATTAATGTTTAATTTTGGTATTGCATAAATATTTTGGCATATTTTAGATTTGCTCATCCTCCATGTCTGAGGCCACAGTGTAGTTATGGTATGATTAAGGATTCTTTTTACAGACTGCACTGACAGGACTGACAACTCATTCAGCCTGTGTTTGGCATGTGAACATGTTTCATGTTATGTTTAGGGAAAATATGACTAAGAGAGTTTCTGTCTTTAGACATTGTTTGTCACAGTCCACTATTTTATATATTTTGTATTTACTGCTCTTTTTGGCTCCCATATCTCTTGTCATTTCAGTTCTGTCCTTCTGTGTTCCTCCTTAGTAGTTCACACCTGTCTCTCATTACCATAGTGCCTCTGACTTTGCCATTTATCAACCCTGTAAATTTACTAAATATTACTATATTATATTACATTTTACTTAAATACATCTTTGTTACTGTGTGTTTACAATGTTCTGGCAGTTTTGAGTGTTTGTGCTTAGTGCCTTTGACTTTTTGTTTATTAGATTTTGGATTTTTGCCCTGCTTGGATATGTCCGCTAACGTTGAACTGACTTACTGCATTTGACTGCTTGCTTTCTCATTAGATACTTGCCACCTTGAAGTTTTCCATGCCATGTGTGGTTATCTGCACCTGCAGCTATTTGTTTATTTCAGCTATTCATCCAAATACAAATAGTTTTACATAACTGAGAATGGGTCTTTTGGAAAAGCAGAGGCATGTCGCAGAGTTTCAAAAAGTCCACTAGTCTGGAAGTAAACACAAGGAAAACAGAGTTTTTGGCTTATAATCACAGATTGTGTGCTATCGTCTTCTATGTTTGTTTTCAGAGTGTGGCCTTCTATCTCTTTGTACGAATTAGGGGATTAAGTTGATATGCAAACCTTGTATATAATCATTTACCACGTTTTCACATTTTCATTCTATCAAGGAACAGTGGTGTCTGAATGCCCTATGGAGGTCACTGCATAATCCCACACTCCACAACACAGTACCTGCTGTCAGCTTTGCAGAATCACTCAAATCACCTCTATTGAAGTTAGCCAAAAGGTAACAGCTTTTTCTGGACTTCTGCTTGACAAATCATGACAGTGCTTTGCTTGTGTTTTAAAGTTTTTTTTTTCAATTCAATTTATTTATCATATACATTAAAAGTACAAAGTAAATCAATGTCACAAAATACATCTTATCTTTGCTTTATGCTAGTGTAAATGCATATGGCACAGTGTACTTTTAATTCAAATCTAGATGCATTTTCACATGTAGCTTTGCCTTTTCTCGTAATTACAATGAATTAAAACTCCGTGTCCATGTTAGTTAAACCTTATTACTGAAGTTTCAAAAATCCATCCTCAATTCATGTAGTAAAAGCTGCATTTTTCAACTTTCACAACAACCTCCTCCAGACTGTTACCTCTCCTAATTCTTCCCCCCATTAAATCTATTGAATGAATGAAATAGAACTTATAAAATACCTGGCATCCAAAATCCCTTGAATGCATTTAACTGAATTGACACAAAAACACTTGAGGTCAAAAATTAATTTAACACATTTTAATTGAGGTTACCAAATGTACAAAGTTCTAAAAGAAGTGAACACATTTAACTAGAGTAAAAAAGGTATAAGTAAAAAACAATCAGGTCAAAATTCATATAAAACTGTCCTTCAACCAGAAATAAAAAAAACTTGAGGAAAAGTTAATATTTACATCTAGAAAAATTCACCAATATGTCAACATTTTTGTGGTGATTAGTGGTCAGGCCAACAGAGCATACGAAATGGTTCACCTTTGCAAGGACAATAATTTTTTTTTATTAGCAAGGCCTTTCAGCCCTCACTCAATTCCTCCACACACCCAAAATCATCCTTTCCCCTCTATCCAAAACAAGGGGTGACAAAATTAAACCTAACTCTAAAAATAAAAACATTTTGTGGTGATTGTATTGTAGCAGTTTATTAAGGTCATGTTTCCATCAAATATTAGTGCAGTAAATTAGCTGTGACAATTTAAAGATCTTAGAGGCCCTTATGAAAACCAGCTCATGCATTACATGGTCAACTTCCTGTTTTGATGCTTGTCACGCCCACCTGCATAATGATGTCACACCAATGAGGTCATGCATCTTTAGAAGTGGTGCTGCAGCAAGGGCTCAGCAAAAGAAAAGGGGTTACTATAAGGCGTCAAATGAAAAACCTTGCAGATATACCCTCCGAATCATTCTAATCTCACCTTAAACAGTTTTTGATACTAAAAAGGAAGGAGCATAAACATCAGTTTTACGGTTACTCACGAACATGAACTTGATGGCATGGACCCATTTTTAGATAGACAAGCTCCGCGGGGGTTTGATTAAACCTGGAGCACAGGTGTGATGGTCAGAGTTCCCCTACCTGTAATTGCACTGAGACATGAAGAGCACAGGAAAAAATGACAAGAGGTTACAGGTTGTCAAGTTAAACATATGTTAGTAGCTAATATGAAGGTGCCAGAGGAGGAATTAATGAGCGACATTTTGAAGCGTTTAATGGGCGAGTCAGCTCTCCCTGTGTACAGCAACATAGAGAAGTTCAAACGAGGGAAGGACGGCTTTTACTTTGTTGCCGAAGACTTCAATGAAACTGTGAAAAAAAGAGAATTAGTCAACGCCAAGGAGCGAATGAGAGTGAGTATTAGTTGGAAGTCACATCTTATGAACCAAAAGCAAATGTTTGGTCGTCGAGTGGTATGTTTGAAAGGGTCAGTTTACCTAGGAGGGGCCTGTCATGTCAAACTCGGTTACTTTAGCATACATTAGCTGACAGGTAGCATAGCTGCTCAATTCCCTGTTGAAAACTGTTCCCTGTTTATCTAATGTAGCTTTCTGCCCAGCTGTAACCGCTTGAAAACTTACAGAGACTGCGAATGAATGTCTTCGTTATATTATATTTAACCTCAATCCTAAAAATCGAAATGCAGCTCAGCAATCATACATTTTTTATTATATTTTCCAAGCTCATACTGCCAGCTACAGTCTTTTGGGCTTACTGTTGGCCAACAGACCTGCTCTGAGCCTTTTAGTTCTGGTTTGTTTTTATACTTGAAACAATATGGCTGCACCATTATTATAAAGTATATAAAGAATGATTTTAAGTCATTGATAGATTTAAACTCAGTTCAGAATGATGTTTAAAAGAGTTCTGTTTTGGGCAAATGGTCTGAAAATTTTAGGATAACTAAATGCAGTTTGGTTTGAACTGGGAGACAACAAACAAACTAGCCTAGATATACATCAACACAGTTAATCTTGGAAAATAAAGTAATGTTAAAGAAAGGCTTATGATGCAAAAACATCGTTGGTGTAGCAGTTAGGTGGATATGTTGATTTGAAATAGAAACCTTAAAGGTTGACTGAGTCTGGAACAACACTTAAGACTTGTGCTTGCTTGAGTTGCTGCAGCAGTTTCACTACAGTCCAACTGATTGCTGTACAGAAAACTGACCACCAGAAATATAGATGAAATTAGGGCAAAAGGACACATCACCATTTCTCTGAATTTTGTACCTGATACACAAAAAAAAGTTGTGGCCTATACTAGCAATGAAGGATGAAGTTAAGTCAAATGTCACTATTTCAGGCACTTAGATATGTGTTCCTTTGGTCAGGTTACATAGCTTCAGACGTCATTTTTTTCTCTCCAGCACATGGCTCAATATGAAATTTCAGCCTCTTCTTTGTGCAGATTAGGAACTTGAACACCATGTTCTCCCGTTTGAAGCGCATGGTGCCATTGATGCGACCAGACCGGAAGCCAAGTAAAGTGGACACACTCAAAGCTGCAACGGAGTACATTCGATTGCTTGTTGCAGTTTTGCAGGATACTGACAGTGTAAGTACTGCATTTATCAGGACTCTATCAAATGACAAGTGGCCTCTGCTGTTTTCCAAGGACAGAATCATTGCTTATTTTGACATGTTGGTTAGTGTTATTTTCTGTGTCTCAGGATGATGGTAGTGGGACTGATTTCCTAAAGAATGCAATCACTTATGGTCAGAATGAAGGATTGGGAAGCGACCTGTGGAGAGTGGATGATGTGAGTGTTGACTGTTTTTTCAAGGTGCAGTTATGACAGTGTCTTATGTAAACTAGATTTGAGGTTGCGAAGCAGCAACTACGTACATATTCAACTGGAAACGAACCCACATTCAAAGTGTAGAGATGGTTGTCTTGTTATTCAACTGATGAATCAGAATCAGAATCAGAAAGCCTTTTGTTACAGATGCCCCCATTCAAGAGTCTTAAAGAAGTAGGAAAGTATAAAATATATCAATAAAATTTAAACACAAGTACTAATATAAAATAAAATGTATCTAAACACTAAAATATAAATATAAATGTACATTTGTTCTGAATCTACAAATAAAACCACAGTTTACCAACAAAGAAGCCAGAAGCCAGTGTTCTACTAAGCCAGTGTTCTACTAAGTATCCCAGTGGAGTTTTGGAAATGGGTTTAGACCTCCAACGATGTGCCTGCCTACATGTACACTCAGCATCAGCTATGGAAAAAAACATCTACTACCATAATCAAAATTATAATATACAACTCCTTTTAATGAGCTTCTTTGGCTTTGTTCACACAAACAAGATTTAGGGTAAAAACTTAGCTCAGAGGTTTAAAAGCTTATGGATGTTTGGGGACGTTTACATCCATAAAAGCTGAACGTTGTAACAATCACAACCATTTTACCATATGACACAGCAGGACAGTTATCCTAAATTGTGTAGACAAATCAACCATGGAGATGACTCCTACACTGCTAATGTAGAAATCCTCAAATTAAAGCTGAGAGTCAGAACTCCAAAATAACAGTGGCTGTTTCATGGTAGGTGTATTGAGCTAAGATTCAGAAACAAAAACACAAAAATGTTATACATGCATACACATACATGCATGTACTGAAGAACAGAAGCAGTACTCTGCATGGGTAAAACAAAGCTTATGGCATCAAGCATTGTAGGGCTGGGCTGTAAATCAAACAAATTGGATTTTGTATTTAGTTTTGCATGTATAAAATGTTTCAGTTTTTAAAATCAAGTTATTAACCCTTGGGCACGTGTAATTCTCTGTCAGAAAACAAGGCCACCAGTTCTGTTTTGAAGCTGTCTTTAGTCAAGACTGTCTCTGTGCTCTCAATAAGGACATCAAGCACACAAGACAGCATTTAATTAGTTGTATAAATGCAAAAAGTGGTATAAATGCAAAAATCATATATATATCAACTCTTGTACTGAATGTTGCTGCTTCTTTACATAAATATCCTGGTACTGTTTTCTGCAGATTTTGGTATTTGAAAAATAACTGTGCTCACAGCTTTCCATTGCAAGTATAGTTTATTAATGGATAATAAAACATTTGATTATTGGGGAAAAAAAATGTTCCTCGTTACCTCCTAAAAGTGATGGCACAGAAAAGGTGTTAACAGATCTGTTATGTTTAATTTTCAGAAGAACTTTTATGTTGATTTTACACAACTCCACAACTCTTACTTTATTTTGTTTTGGATCACTCAACATAAAGACAGAAGCAGTGGTTTGACAATATTTTGACGAAATATGTGTTTGGGTTACTATGGGCCTTTAGATGCTGATGGAGGTTTTGTGCTTTCTTCCTGTTGTTAAAATGTATTATCATTATGTTATATTGTATGGTTTTTGTAAGTTATTATATATTTTTTGTTTTCTGTAAATTTTAAGGATTGATTTCCCAGACCTAAATACAGTTACTTTATGGCACAAAGACATCATCTGATATGGTTTTACTTTCATGCCTTGTCCTGATAGTTGCTCAACATGTCAGAGGAGCACATGGATGACGGATTCACTCTACCCTCAGAGCCTTTAACAGAGGATGGAGATATGACCCGACTGGTGTTGCAACATTGTGTGATGCCTGCATACCAGTTCATCATCCAAGTAGAGCCAGATCAGAACACGGTAACTCATTTAAATTTGATTATAATATACCTTACTTTCTGCCTGATGTTTGTCAGCTGCACTCCAGCTACATTTCTGATGCTGGCCAATACGCTGTTGTACCACACTAATTATGAAGATGAACTGTGGATGATGATTATGAATTAATGTTATGCATGCACTTCCCCATTTAGTCTGCATGCTAAAGGGGAAAACATCAGTAATGGCTCAGAAAGAGGAATTTAATAGAGATGTTGCTTAGTTAATTTTATTTTCTCTGGGGGTTTTTTGTTTGCTTTTGATAGATTTTTCCCCTTCATTCAGTAGTTAGTGTATACACATATACATGCCTTGACATGTTTTTCTCTGTCAAGCCACTGGGGATGACAGGCCTCATGAATCCATTTGATGAGGTATTGTTATTGATTTGACAAATAGTGGTGCTGGAAATTGGTGCCTCTAAGCCTCCTCGATGTTTTGATTCTTTAGATGTGATTATTTGTAATCTATTCTGTTCTATTGTCATTAATATGTCTCATCTGTCTATTGTATTGAACATTTTCTATGTGGCATGAATTGGGACCATTATGAACAAGTAATTGATTAGTCTTTATTGTGGAATTATGTCCAACAATAGATATGTAAATATTGTCCATCATTGTACAACATCCTGTATGTTTTTGGAAGTTGAGTGGAGTTGAGACAAAACAATTGTGACTGAATCTGAATTTTGTCTTAATCTTTGTACCATGTTTTATACCTTTATGCTTGGTGTTGCCAGTAACAAGTAATTGTGGGAAATATGTGATATGACACGTCAGCTGTCTCAGTTTATTGGTAAGGTGATGAAATGATTGACATCAGTGGTGTATACAAGTATCCATCATGAAGGAGGTATGACAGAAGAAAAGAACTCAACATACTGAGAGATTTTCTCCATCACATATCAATACACCTACTATACACACAGGGAAGGGAACACAATATTGTAAAACTGAAAATAATTCAAGATACGAAACTGCATGTATCAAGAGTGCTCTAATCACTTCGATTTTAATCTGTTAATTTATATTGAAGAAGGAGATTTTGAGGAACAAATTTCATTGGAAGCAATACTTTCAAACAGTCATTTATAAAGGCTTGTCATTAGAGAAATAGGCTACCCATGAATTAGATACTGGTGGTCAGGTTCATCGTGTTTCTGGCTTGACACGTCTTAGGATGTTTGCTGGATGAGAACACAAAAACATCTAAATTTGTACATGGGACTTTCCAGTAGCATGGGCCCACAGTTTCACCTTGTTGTAGCCTACAACATTCATTATCTGTTGAAACTGCATCAAAAAAGTGGTGATTCAGCTCCATTTATTTAAAAAAAAAAAGTTTGCCCGACTGTAATATTTGCTTTATATCTCTAATGTTTATTACCTTTGGGCACAGCAGTGTGGCCAAAGTTAGGGTAATACACGGTTCAAAAGAGTAACATGATTTTTATGAAGACTACGCTTCATCATGTGATAAACAGTAATATTTTGCTCAAATGATTTGAAACAGATACAACTTTTACATCACACAACCTCATGGCAGTTTCATGGAATTGCACTGCAAATGGTAATAAAATGTTTCATATTTCACCTTTTAAGAAATCCTGTATTAGGCAAAATTAATTGAAATGATCTTCCAGCGCTTCACCTTTATATAACATTTACAGATACCAACATTTTATAAGGACTGAACACAACAAGTTAGCTGTTAAGGTAAAAGTCAAAGGTAGTTCCTTTTTTTATTTTTAACAGGCACAGCATGCTGAAACAAATATTCTTTTATAGCTTTTATTTTTTTCTCTCTTTAGTAATATGGGTTTTAACAGTTTCCCCGAGGCCATTTATGACATTTAGACATGTGAATGGAAATAATTTTTTTAATTCAATTTTTCATGATGATTTTTTAATTAATTTATGTTGTATTAATTTGTAATTAACTTTATTACATAGTTAAGTGAAAAGGCTGACTGAATGCATAATGATTTGCAGTCAAATGATGTAACCTTACAAACACAAGACACAGAACCTTCATATACAAGTCTGAACAGTGCTGTCAAACAATATGCAATCAGACACATTTAATTCCTGAAATGATCAATTACAGTTGGCAATCAATACTCAGTTTGTCTTAGAGTAGACAATGAAACCATCTCCACAAGTATCTTCTTACCTGATTAGATAATTGAAGGTTGAGAGATTTTCATCACGGCAAGACTGTTTTTTTCCTTTGTTTGTTTGTTTGATTGTTTTTGAAGTTCTCATACTTTCATTATACCATTCACAGAACTGGTTTGATGTGCTGTTCAGGTTTTCACTTCACTGTGGCAGTGACAAAAGCTGTTGGCTTAGGTAAACAAGCCTTAGATTATTGAGTGTATCTAAGGTGAAAAGTTGAGGCTTTTAGCACAAGAGACGTCATCAGGAGTTTAAACAGTGTTACAGAAATGTCAAAGTTTATTGTTTTTGGTTTTTTTTTTAAATAATCTAGTCTCCACCAAAAAAATAAAGAGCAGTGATGTGATCACCTTGTCTTTTATTAAGCAGATGTCTCAACCCTTCTGAGTGCAATTTGGAGCAAATAGCTTGGAGTAGCAGAGGAAACATGCCAGGTTGGTTCTTGACATGAATTAATCCCAAATCTGTTAACAGAAATATCTTTTAAGGTAAAAAATCCAGATCACTGAAATTAAACAAATCATCAGGTAGTTTAAAAAAAAAAACATCAAAAAACTGTAAAGTCTGTTTTTATCAAGCAAGTGATAACAGAGGTTATGAAATTATGTATTTTTGAATGATTTTTGATGCTTATAATTATTATCATTGCATTGATTATGTAGCACAGGGACCAGAACAAAAGATAAAAGCAAGAGTATGCAAATGCTGCCCTCTTGTGGTTTAGGGATGACAGCCATTTTTGATGGAATATTCATTAAACAGTACAAATGAGCAAAGGTCTTCCTCACAGCTGATAGGTTGACTTGTCACATTGTAGATTATAAAATTAATGATGGCTGAATTGAATTGTGTTGATTCTGCCTCAGACACTTAGTAACATGCATGGTAGCTCATCTTTACACTGTCATGGCTTTTATTTGGGCACTCCAACAAAACAAAGCAGTTTTTAATGTTGTTAGTACCAACTGGTTTTATGATGACTAAAGGCTTGCTTTAATATTTTTGTCCTTTCAGCTTGCTACTTCCGTTTTCCAACTTGAGTAAATGTTAACTTGTAAATTTTGTTAACCGTTAAATGCTGGTAATTTGCTGTAGTCACTTAACTCTTACATCAACTATTTTTGTGTTTTACTTTTTACTCAAACACTTAAGGAAAAAAAAGCAGTTTCTAAAATGTTTGTTTTTATCCATTTTATCCATAGATATGAAATGCTTCATTATAGTGCCCTCTTCTGGTTGGATGTGTCAAGTCTACTGCAGCCAGTGTCACTGTGATGTGAGGTCAGCAATGTGCTCTGTACTGGAACCAGAGCTTACAGGGTCATCGGGCTGAACAAAAAACTTATCAGTGCAGTATGGGGTGGGTGGGCAAAAAATTCAGTTAATAACAAGTCACTTAATGTAACGATACAAAGAAACAAGTAACTGAATAAAGTAATTGTGTTAAGGGAACTGTTATTTTAGATTCTTGTTTTATTTATAGGGATCTGTTGCTTTGAAAAAAGGATTTTTCTTGAAAAAAATGAAATTTTATTTGTCTTATTTAATTTAACTTTTGAAATTTAAATTTTGTTTGAGTAAATATGAATGTTTTTATTTTCATTTTACAAACTGTATCCTACACAGCCCTAAAATAAAATTTACAAGACAGCCTCTGTTTTGAATGTTTCTTTGTTTTCTGTTCAAGGGAAGTAGATGCCTTCTGTATAGCTTCAACACTTAATGTTACTAAGACATATGTTTGCTAAATAATGAAAAAACAGTATTTAGTTTAATGGATTGTCCTTTGAAGCAAGAAATTTGTACTGAGAGGACAGAGCTCCAGAGTTATTTGGCAAGGTAGGTGTGCATGGGTAAATGTAAGGTCTAGCAAAGCCTTACCAAAAGACCCTCTCTGACCTCAGCCATTACTGGTGGGGCTGTTGGTCGAGGACGCTGATTATCTTGGTTACAGTTGAGAGTCAAAATGGTCAGAAATTGAAAGCTCAGCCTTTACAACAATCCCTTTGTCGGAGGCAGTATCCACTTATAATAAATCCCAGAGGCAGGCCTTAGGCAGATGGTCAAAAACAACTCTTATAGCATAAAGAGGTACAATGGATTTATAGACTCTCTGGTAAACTGTCTTATCCATCTGATGGTGCCTAGTTGATGATTACTGCCACATATTCTCAGCACTTCCTATCCTATATGAAATTTTGTGGGTTATATTTATAAATTACTCAAAGCATTTAGCTTCAAGCCCTCTGAAGACCAATTGTGATCATGTCTTTGGTATTTCCTGGAGAAATTAGACATTGGAAAAGAAATTCTCACTACTCAAAGTGCTGGCAGTTGCCAAAAAAGTAATGACACAGAACTGGCTCAAGAAAGAACCTCCATCCCACGACAGATGGCATTCAGTAATCAAAGAAATTGACTAAATGGAAAAAGAAACCTTTTTGTTGAGAGTGCAGGGAAGAGATGGGGAATTTGGTTGAAGGCGATGAGATTAAACTGGATCGCCTGGGGTAAAGGTACACTTATAGTCAGGCATCAAAGTATTTATACAACCATAATACTTCAAACTTATTCAAAACCTTGGTGAGTTTGTGCATGTTTCCATACTGTACTCTTTGGGTTTTGTTTTTAATTAGTTTATGTTTAGTTTGGAATTAGATTATGTTTTGGCTTATCTGCAAGATCTTTTGTTTATGTGATGGACAAACAAATGCATGTATATACATTTTTCACAGATTAAGTCCATAACTGTATGTATAGACCTGAGAATCAAAGATGTAGAGGTTTAGGAAATGACCATTGGTAGGGAAGGAATTAGCAGGTTATTGGGTTCAGGATGTAAGAGCACTGAAGAATTACACGGATGGACTGACCATCAAAGATGCAAGTGAATACTGGAGGTTGTTAAGTATAGTTAAAAGGGTAGAATAACTGTATAAGGGCTTTTTTCTTCCTTGTGTTCTTTTAAAAAAATTTATGCTAATAGTGGATTATACATTAAAACTTTGGTGCTTAAAAAGCAAAAAGTTGCAAAAAGCTGTTATCATGTAAGATGTTGTGCAAAAGCTTACATTTTAGGTTTAATTTTTACCACACTACCAGCAGCTACAAGCATAACCAGAGATATCAAACTGCATAAGAGATGTTTTAATGACCTTTTGTTATAAGGGTTTTTATTTACTTCTTGTCATTTAGGGCACATGTCCAAATGAGGACATGCTATTAAAATTGCTGTAAAGGAGCAATACCGCTGTTTTAAAATATGCAATAAAAAGTTATATACAGCTTTTAAATGTTTACCAAAGTAGAGAGGTCATAATCTTATTTAGACAAATTTAAGTATCATATTTGCGAGTAGCTTATTTAGCAGCTGGTCACTTTGAGAATCTTATATAATAGACTGTATTATCTTTACAGATGCATTAACACGCAAGCATCATTTTTATAGTGTGCCTATTGGTGAGCAATACAATAGCAATACAATTTAATCTTTAATTCATTAACTGAATTTTTTGTTATTCAAATGTTTTTGTGCAAAGTAAATAATGACAACAGGACCATGTCAAATTAATTTAGTATACTTCTATGTACAATAATTCCACTTAAAAACGTACCAGAGTGTAAAGTGGCAGGAAATTGAAATGCACAAGGTAAGTTCATGTTCTTCAACTTACACAGAAGTACAGTACTTGTCACTTTTCTCCGAGGCTGTTTATTTGAGGGTCTTATTTTCAATGTGATGTGTCAAAAACCATCTCAATTCTCTTAAGTTTTACAGCGTATAGACTTCTCGATTAGAACACCAGGTGGCGCCTTTTTGATGTCGTTTTTTTGTCCGACTTGAACTGGGCCTGGCCAACTAAACAACGTTTTAGAGGACACGATTCGAGATCCATTTGGACTGCGTGTAAGCTTTACAAACACAAAAATCAAGTGCTTTGCTAACACATATTCCCGCTGTACATGAGTCGCATGAGTCGGAGCGCTTGGATGTCAGATTGTGGACAGGCGTGGCAGTGGGCTGGTCTTGACGCACAGAGCGATGAACAACATCAGGGTCCATTGACTTGGTATCAGGTGAGGCCCTGAAATAGTCTGACAAAGGAAGCCCGGTCATTACTGACTGATTACAGATTTGCTATAATTTACCACATCTGCTCACTCTGAGGACGGCTCTGGACTGTGGGTGTGCCGCACCCACCGGAGGACGCGGTCCTAAGGATGCACTGAGGTGAGTGGACTTCCTGCTAACATTAATGTTCACGACTGTGATGGTGAAATGGCTGGGGTGTAGTGCAGGGTCCTCCCTGACGCGTGCATGTATGCCTGATGTTTACCATGTTATTCTCGCTCATGATGCGTCCCGCAGCGCCTCTAGGATGTGCCTGTGATAAAGGATTTTTTTTTAAAAGTGCAATGTTTGTGGTCGCACAACATCTTCTGCATGTCGCCAATGCCTCCATTTCTTCATTGTGTTCTGCAGATAAAGGCTTATGATGGGTGCAAGGTCCCATATGTGCACTTTGTGTCGTGCGTCGTGCAGGCTGTCCACAGAGCGAGAGTGCGAGAGTGTGATGGCAGTACATGCTCTAATCTCGCTCATTAGCGTTTCAGTGGGGGCTTTTTGTTACATTTCCAGTCGTTTCACCGACCCGTTTCCCAGACGGTTTTAGGATTATCATGCGGGACCTGGTGAGCTATTCTGATCATGTGAGATATGATCGTTTCATGTCGCACGTCTGCTTAGCTCATCTCAGAGCAGAAACGTGCTGTGTTGTGGCGCTTCTGGCCTCTGCATTTTGCGGGTGGCCATTAGCGGATCATCCGCTATGCTGGTGCTGAGGCTGCAGCGCGTGCGAGTGTTGCTAGGCTGCCATGCAGAGCGCGGGCCGCGAGCGGGTGGAGGCACGATGGATGCTGTAAACCCATGAAACGATACCCCCCATTCCCACTGAAATATGATGCCGTAGATACACAACATGGAGTCCTGCACTCGTATGACTGACCGTCTGGGCCATAGACCTGGCCTTCTCGTCCTCTGAGAGCGGGGTGTGCAGATTTTAATCGCCCACAGTCCAATGGCAGACATTAATCAAGGATGGATACAGCTCAAGCACAACAGCGGAGAAGTTCATGCTAATAGAAAAATTGCAGAATTAGGCAAAGTTTCTACACCCTGATCTCAGATAACTGCCTTCTTCTTTGTAATATGTTGTGTGGAACTACTAACAGTGACATGAAATATAAGTCAAGTTTGTCATAAATCCCATTGAAAGGTTTAAGACATAAAAGACATAAAAACCAAGAAAGTAAGTGTAAAAGACAAACCATAGAATTTTACTCTTCTTTTTAATTCAAAACAACCTTACTATATACAGTTTGCTGTTACTGAATATTGAACATGAGACTCTGAAAGCAAGAAAACAAATTGTAACAAAAAGAAACAATCATTGATTATCATGGACTCCATCACTTTACTGCTTGTTCTTTTAGCTGCTTTTCCATTTGTGCCTTCCTGCTAGTGTTTTTTTTTTATTTTGTGATTTGATTTATTCCCCTTTAGTGTGAATTTCTAAGGTGGAAGACAAACTCTCCCCAAGCTTTTCCCATTCAACGCTGTAGAGACTGAAATGTCCACCTAAACAAGTCAACAAAATGTATTGTGCCTCAACATCAGTTTTGCCTTTAATGCATTTTCATTTTGTATATGCAGCGTTTCTGCAAAGCACTCAGTCTGGTAGAGTTAATGAGTCAATTTATTTTGGAAGATTTTTTTTGTCCTTGTATAACCTATAAACATACTATGATAATATAGTGAAGTGTAGGCTTACCCTTGTCCTCATTTAAGTCAGATGTGAAGTTTAACTGTATCCAATTAAATGCACTTGAGTTTCATTTATATCATAGGTGTATGCAATGCAGAAACAACTCTGATTGACAGCTAATCAATAAAGGCTAAGCTAATATGTGATATCCAGACAAGTACACTGAATTACATTGACCTATAGACTTGTTTTATTTCAAAGCATTTTTAAATAGGATTTAACATGTTTGCAACTAATAAGTTTATCTTGTTCAAAAAGATTGCTTGTGAAGGTACCAGTTTGTTAGAAAACAGTTACATAACTGGTAGGGATCCACTGAGCAGCCATTATGACATAAACCTAATGAAAGCGAGGCAAGAAAATCAATCCAGAGCTACTCAGGTAATGTTACTAACTGCCTCTCTGCTGCTGGATGTCAGTGCTGAGACACAGACCTCCTAAAACTGCTGCAAGCGGGTAGATTTACAGCAGACAGTACAGGCATGCATTATACACGTGAATATAATGAGCACTAAACTAAGAACATTCAGGGTCTAGTTCCTCTCTTTGCCAAGCTTGGATTAAGCAAAAGGTCTCAGAGTATATCACAGCAGAGCTCGGTATTCTCAAGGGAAGGATCCCACTGCACAGACTGATTTACTGAGACTTCATGAAACAAAAGTGAGGTGATGCTGCATCATGGTCAGCCATCACAGTGCGACTAATGATAAGAGGAGGAGGCAGTGACGTTGGGCCAGCAGCCGGAGCTCTATGTCTCCCTTTAGTCATTAGGACCTTCCCTAGAGAGAGAGGCTTTCTGTCTGCCGCCTGTCAGCAGCTGGGCCCCTCTACTCCCAGAGAGAGAGGGATATGTACTGTGAACCAGCCTCCACTGTGAGAGAAAGGCTTTTATTGACTAACTCCAGCTATCATTATTAAATAAGCAACACCTGCACCTGAATACATCTGAATAGCAAATAGCCTATAAATATCTGAGGTTCTCATTTCTTAAAACCAAATCTGACCATTAGTTTGAAAAGTAAATACCATAAATTCATTAGTAGTTTTCCTTAATGATCCAAAGGTGGTTATTATGATCTGGAGGCAGTATGTTCAAAACAAGCTGCTTCTACATCATTGTATGTTTATGAAGTTTAGTTAATACACTAATGAATATGTATGTTTTTGGATTGTTGATGTGGTGCTTCAGGGATTTAGAACACGATGCCCAACATTGTCAGGGCAAAGCGCACAGTTTATCCAAAAAGTCTACTAAAGTTTTAGTTTCTTGTGTGCAGTGCAGCAACATTTAGAAATGCCCATTGATCTGACGCAACTTTCTTTTGTGCTACTAGAGTAAGCATCTTAAAGGCTTAACTTGGATGTTGATGACATGAGGGATGGGACTGACAGTGCATGTGACCAGGGATGCACAACTAGTTATGTTACAGTGATGCAACTAAGTCAGTTAGTGAGATGTAGCACAGGCGAAAGGGTGTGGTGTGTTTGGGACCTTATCTACTCCCTGCAGAACTGTGAGTGTGTGTGTGTGTGTGTGTGTGTGTGTGTGTGTGTGTGTGTGTGTGTGTGTGTGTGTGTGTGTGAGTGAGTGTGTG
>JAQMCX010000047.1:4459494-4476723 GCA_029814765.1 Acanthurus leucopareius
GTGTGTGTGTGTGTGTGTGTGTGTGTGTGTGTGTGTGTGTGTGTGTGTGTGTGTGTGTGAGTGAGTGAGTGTGTGTGAGTATGGGAGTTGAGTGTGTTTCATTCGGGGAGTGGCCAGCTGTTCTCTAAAGATCCTTACGGTAACTCTTCACCCTTTCTCCAATTACTGAGCTGTATTGCTTGCTAACTTCCTGTTAGTGGTTCTGACGCTGCTGTCTGCATGTGAGCTCTTCCTACTAATGCTGCATTTTCTATAGCTTTGCACTTTCATTGGTGAATGCTCCAAGGAATTCAGCATCCTTAATGTGAGGGTAGGTCTTTCATCTCAATGCTAAAACCTGAAAATATAAAGAAAACCCAGACTTAATGTTCTGTCCGATATGCTGTTTAATGTTGTGCTTGCCAACAAGAAAATTAGTTTTTTAACTGGGGGAAAAATGATTCGCCTTGACTTGATTTTTCCATAAGCGAGCATATTGATTGAACTGGCAATTGTCATTTAATATCTGATGATATTTGCTGGATTACTTCATGAGTTTTTAACTTCACTTCAGGTTGACGTGCTTTTGTCCTTGGCTTATACAAACTCTCTTATACAAATTCTGCCCATTGCACTTTTACCATTTGCATTTACTTACACTTTCTAGGATGAGCTACGAAAGCAATGACTTTTCATCCTCACAGGATTATGGCTGCCACTTTAGGGACATGTGGTACAATTATAATCGCTGGTCTCTAAAATCTTAATTTCATACACTTGCTTTTTATAATGTACATTAATCAATTTTTTTTTCCTGTCTTTAATCCTTGAATCATATCTGTCCCATCACCTTATTTTTTCACATGGGTATTTCATTTTGACAATGAACAGACAGTAATGATTTAAACTTTTTTTTTAAAAATATAAGCCAAAAAAAAAGGAAACTTGTTTTTAATCCATGATGGTGGCAAAGATGTCATTTGCAGCCCCAAGGAAATATCAGTCCTAGAGAAGGAACAGTTTGTTACATGACCCATCATAAAACTGCAACTGTTCATTTTAACCCTTTATTCAAAGCAGATTCCCCTTTCCTCCAGTTTATGTCAAAGTAGTGGCTACCTAGCAGAATTGAGCGGCTGTCTAGCTGTAGCCTTTAAAGTGGCGGATGTGATATAGACTTATCTAGCTAAGAAAAAAGAACTAAAAAGTTTATTTTAGAAAAAGCCTTTTACAGTATTTACTGTGTATATTAAATTTAGACATCTTGTTGTAATGTCAACTCTTATTTATTTACAATGGCAGTTCTCTAAAAGGTGCTATTTAGGCAGCATTTATAATACTGACACTCTTTCTTTGCAGTTCTCTCCATCCAACACTGGTTGTAAGACACCCACTGCAAAACCTAAGAAGATGAGCAAGTCCCCCACCCCCAAAGGCACCCCAGTGCAGCGCAGCCCCAGTGATGGGGTCCCTGAGGGCCTCCAGTCTCCTCAGCATTCCACACCTGGCTCTGGACCCCATCAGAAGAAACGCATCTCAAGCCTCCTCCAAAGTCCGGTCAGATGGCTTTTTCATTTAAATAATTCATTGTCTCTTTATTCATGTCCTCTCCTCTAGAGTCTGTTATCTCCTCACATTTGTATAAATCTGTCCTCAGTTGACATTTTGACAGCTTTGCCTCTAGTCGGTGCTGGAGTTAATACTCAGTGCATAAGTAGGTGTATTTTTTGCCAAAGGGGGGGCAACAGTGAGGCTCTATGATACCAATAAAATGTGTGTGGGAAGTGGGGATAGTGAATATGAAGTGAAAGTACCATTGGAGAGGGGCTGAATCATTACATAGGTTTACTCACCCTCTCTCCTATGGCTTCTGAGTGTTTGTTAGTCAGTGTGTGTGTGTGTGTGTGTGTTCAAAGCCCCCCTGATTTCTTGTGTAATAAAAGAATCTTTCGGTATTTTTCTTTGTAGGAAAATAAGAAAAAGTCCAGGAGTCTCCAAAGAAAAAAACCTTCAAATCTGTTACACAGGGGCTGTAATTTAGCATCATTATGAAAACTAAAATGATTTGTAATGTATGCTCTGTGCCTATATATATGTGTGTTAATGTATAATTATCTGTGTTGTGTGCAGTCGTTCAGGGAGGAGCTGGATGTGCTGATCCAGGAACAGATGAAGAAGGGCGGCAGCTCATCCAACTTATGGGCATTGAGACAGCTGGCTGATTTCATGGCCTCTCATGGCTCCCCGGCCGCCCTCCCTGTCTCTCCTTCTAGTATGTGCACGACACTTTTAATGAAACCTTGAACCTTCAGCATTCAGCATCTCTTCAGTCAGTCATTCATCCTTTTAATCGTTCATTTATTCATTCATTCATTATACTTAAGCAATATTACTGTAAGCCTGGTGTTCTATGATTAGTCCCGGAGTTTAAATACTTCCTAAGCAAGTTCATTTTTAGCAACACAGTTCTATTGTTAGCTTGGGTGCTCAGACTGAATGCAAAGTGAATTTTCACCTCACATTATTTGCACACTGGATTTTTTTTCAGTCAAAGATTTAGGATGATCTACTGGCAGAATATGGAGACTTAATGTAATATTTATAAGTATGTTTTTATTAGTGTATGATCACCTGAAATATGGACCTCTGCATTTTCATCACCATAGAATGAGCCTTTTAGATCTGCAGAGGGAGTGGGTCTTTTTTCACTGAGTCACCATGTTTCTACAGAAGCCCAAAAACGAAAAAGCAAACACTGGCTCTGCAGAGGGCCTTTTATGTTTTAAGCAACTTTGGAGCAGCTGTAGGTTCTTCTGTAAACTAGAGAGGAGAAGGTGAGCTAAGGAGTGTTCATGCTGGCAGTGTGCAACCTCACAGCTAGATGCCAATAAAACCTACACACAATCACTTCAACATCCGGTGCAACGTTTTCTCATTAGCCTGGGTCTTGCATTGTTAAACTTTGATCAATCATAAGCACTCATCTTGTATTTTGTCAGACCAGATGGTGATCAAATAAAAACTAGAAATGTAATTGACTTTAACCTTCCTCCTCCTCGTAGCCAATGTGACCTGTGATGTCTGATATTTGCCTGGCGTAGGTGTAACTATGAATTACATTATGTGGCTGCATTCAGCTTACATAGCTCAACCTAGTGTTGTTTGTGTTTGTGTGTTGACTGGCAAACTAATGGCTGGCCAAAAGCAGCGGATGTTAGGGAAATGTAGTGAATCACTCACAAGAAGCATTATGGAATTGCTGGCTGAAAAAGATGGACAGATAGTGACTAAGTTCAAACAAATTAAATAAACCAAATGTGATTGCAAATAAACACAATTTTCAGCCTCTTTTTCTATTCTTCACCCTTAGGCAGCTCTGACTTTGATGCACTTAAGTTGTGATCCTTAAAAATGTATTACTGTGTCATGTTGCGGATGATTTAAGGTCACTTAAGGTCACTTAAGTCCTTATGCTCATTATAATAGTCAAGATTAAGTTGCATGGACTAGTATGTGAAAGCCTTTATGAAATGACTGTATGTTGAACAGTCTACACTGTTACTCACAGCCCTGTTTTTGTCTGTAGACCCTCATCTTCACTGCTCTCTCTCAGTCTTTGTCTGATTTTCTTTCTCCCCTCCACAGACATGATGATGGTGACGCCCATCAACGACCTGCATGGCTGGGAGCCTGGCAGCATGGTGAAGGGTGAGAGGCTGATGCGCTGCAAGCTGGCCAGTGTCCATCGTCTGTTTGACTTATTCGGCTGGGCCCAGATCAGCCGCACCTGTCTCACTGTTAGTTCTACTGCTTCCTCACATTTCATCACTTGCTTTATCCTTGGTTTTCCTTACTTGTGAAGCAGAATACACACTTAATGAACAGGTCTCACATCTGGACTAAACTTGATGAAGCTTTATTTCTACCTTCTGTGTGTCTTAACTAGTGTGTGTGTTCTTCCTCTCCGACAGCTGCGTGTTAGTAAAGAACAGGAACACTTCCTGGTGCTTCCGCACGGCCTCGCCTACAGTGAAGTGACTGGATCCAGTCTGGTAAGTAAGACTAACCCCAGTCAGGATGAGATTACCCAGACACTCTTTGGACACTGTGAGCTAAATCTGTAATTTCTAACACAGGTCAATACAAATTTATACCAATATGAATTTTAAATTATTTTAAATTATTTCTGTTGACATTGTTGGAAATGTGAAAAATTTCTCATAATCTTATGAACGAGGTTGTAAACAAAGGTGGTGCTGCACACGAGCTCATTACATTTAGAGGTGAGAGGTACAGAATAGTAGAGACACTTCCCCGTGTAGTAAATGTAAACTCTATGGCATAACAGTTGTATTGGATCGCATTAGACTGCACATGTGAACCACATAAAGTTACCTTTGAGTGTTGAGTTGGCTCTGTTTGTTTCTTCGTAAGTATATTTAGCTCTTGATGTAAATGTTTACATCGATATGATGTCTGGGGGTTAGGGCATTGTCTAACTGATTTTCTACAATAGAGTATGTGTACTCTTACAGTAGTTTTGTAATCTTTTGGGCAATAGTTTTTTTCTATGTAAGTATTAATCATTTAGTCTTAAAAATGTCGGAAATTATTGGAAAATGCTTGTCATGGTTTCTCAGTCTTCAGAATTCTGTCTTTGTTTGTTTGTTCCAAAACAAAAAAACTAATTGATCAATAAATCAAAAAGCAAATTATTATTGGTTAATTTTTTTCAAAATTAAAAACGAACTTTTGAGTAAACAATAATTCACTGTTCTTTGGTTACATGTCTTTTCCCTCCCCAACAACAAGACAGTAGAGGGAAACAACTGAATCCTAGTAATTTATTTTCAACTAAAATTTAATAATATTATTTATTGATATGGTTAAAACCTTATATCTGCATCTCTATCAGTATATGAAAAACCCATCAGGGCAAAACATTAGTGTTTTAATTCTAAGCAGGTTGCAAGTCCAATATTCAAATATCTTAATTTAAATTATAACATAATTTTATTTAAGAATCAAGTTATTAATCAAATTAACAACTGCTTTTTATTACAAATTCTACTTTGTTTTTAAAATGTTTCATACACATATGACTTGTATAAGCAAGTATAAGAATTGATGATGACTTTGCTTCCCAAATACATTTTACTGTAAGGATCCCATTTCACTGTGGAATTCTAGTTAGGAAGCAAAAGTCACCACATCTGACCCCTCAAAGAAACGTGCATTGTAGCAATGCTGCTATTTGGTTTCCAGGTGAAGGTGAATATCCTGGGTGAGGTGGTGGAGAAGGGCAGCACCAACCTGAGCGTGGACACAGAGAAGTTCAGCCTGCACTCAGCCATCTACTCTGCACGGCCAGATGTTCGCTGTCTATTTCACCTGCACACGCCAGCCACAGCTGCGGTGAGTCCATCTGGGCTTGTGCCAAAGAGATGTTGGCATTGACTCCCAGCTCTGTCCTGTCCAGAATGGAGGAGACATCAGTGCACTTTTGATGGACACGTGCAGATACACACACCGGAATAAGGGATTTAGTGATAAAACATTAATACTCTTAACATAAAAATACATCTGAGGTACACATTTAAGATTATTGGTGATTAACAGAGTTGGATATTAATTATTAATTTTGCAATTAATTATGGTACATCATTTCATTCTCCAGTATTTTTTGTGTGCAAAGCATATTCAACACTGTGAACATGAGCCTGCTTCATGACCTTTGCTGCTACGACTAACAGCCGACTGTCTTTAGGTTTCAGCTATGAAGTGCGGCCTCCTGCCACTCTCCCATGAGGCCCTGCTGGTTGGTGATGTGGCTTATTATGACTACAATGGAGTCATGGAGGAAGAGCAAGACAGAGTAGAGCTGCAGAAGAGCCTTGGGCCAACCTGTAAGGTGAGCACACCACAAGAGTAAAGCCATTTCATCTCATAATGGTGTATCATCGCCTACGGTTTGTCCTCATGTTCCTCCCATGAGGGCTGTTTCTGCTGTATGAGTGCAGGAGGAAAAGATACATGAGGTGATGTCGCATTCAAGAGGATTAATCACTGAAGCCGATGCTGGTGGAGAATAAACTTAGGCATTGGACTCAGTGTGCCTTCTCATTTTACAGTGTAATTCTTCAATAAACTGCAGCTATTGTGAGAAACAATAAAGAATGAGCCCTTTATTCCTGTGTAAATGTTGACTTTATGATTTTGCAGGTTCTGGTGCTGAGGAATCATGGCATTGTGGCTCTGGGGGAGTCTGTGGAGGAGGCCTTCTACACCATCTACCACATCCAGGCTGCCTGCCAGATCCAGGTACACACACACACACACGCACACACATACACTGCACTGACTAACAGCTGACGCACTGGAGACAAAGTGCTTTCACTGTATGTGTGTGTGGGGGTGTGAATGTGGGAGAGTGAGCTGGTATATGTACATAATATAGAGGCAACATTTTTACACCTGGGCGGTTGCCCTTCTCATGGTACCCTTTCACTGTAATTCAGCCGGCAGCTCTGCACTGCAGTGTACGTCCCTACAGGAGCGTCACTGCCAAAGAGACACTGCAGTATTCCTACAGGACTAACAGTGGCCTGTCGGGAAGCAGATACCTAGTGTTAGGTTACTGATGTTTTTAATGTCCCGCATTCACTGTAAATATGATTGAGATGCTTTTGGGATGCAAGGCACTATACTGGATAAATTGTGTTAATGAAGAACTTTCTGAATGAAGAGAAGGGACAGCTTATTCTAAATCTGGTTTGGCTTTATTTTTATTCTTTCATTTTTTGTTCAAGGTGACGGCTTTGTGCTGTGCTGGTGGGGAACATAACCTGATTCTGCTGGATCGCACCACCCATAAACCCAACCCAACCGGGACTGTGGGCTGGGCTGGCTCCACCTTTGGACCCTTGCACAAGAGCCGCATCGGGGAGCACGAATTTGAAGCCCTCATGAGAACTTTGGATAACTTGGTAGGTGACAGTTTTACTAAGCAGAAATAGGAATACAGTGAGGATTTTAGGATGGAAAGGATATTACAGAATTTGTTAAGAATCACTTATCATGAAGACTGGCCTCACAGTTGAATAATGTCTCTCTAGTTGAATGTAACCTTTGTCAGGATTATCAAGCACATGGAGCATAGAGTTTAAAGCAGGCAGAATCCAGTGTTACTGAAGCGCGACCCGCACTGAGAAATATTTCAGTCTAAAGATGTTAATCATTTGTTTTTTTCAGAGGTCGTCTTGCAAATAATTTGCTTAACTTCTTTCTTTTAATATTTGCTGGAATTAATAGGTGACAAGCTAAATGGATTTACTTACCTTAGTGTGAGTGGGAGGTTTTCTGATTTACACAAACTGCAGGAAGTCTGTCAGCTGCAGCTTTTTATCCATGCAGCTCACTGTGGCTGCTGCTTCTTTTATTACTCTTCCCATGCAATATTAAAATGTGATCCAGTAACAAAAGACACAGAAAAAAATATGCACTTCTGGCTGTGTGGACCAAACCTCTTGAGTTATCTGATGATGTGCTGTAAACATGGGAATCATCATGTGAATGCAGCTCTGGCACTGTGAAAAATATTTCACACACTTCCTGTTGCAGATCCACAGTGACAGCATAAGAGCCTTCCTGTGGTATGCCAGAGGAAAACCTCTAATGTAAAGTAGCGACATAGAATATTCAGCTTGCATCAGCAGTAAATGAACAGCAAATAATTTAACAGCAGATAGAGTAACAACTACAAACTCTTGCATTATACAGGGGCTACTAAAGGACTTTAAACCAAACATAGTGAGACTTGAAAATGTTGCTTCCACTTTGTGTCCTCTGTGCATTACGCAATCACAGACATCAGTCAAAGGGTTGACTTAAATGATAAGATTGATAACTGGGCCTTAGTTGTGCTGGTAGGCAGGTTTTGTTATTGTCCAAAAAAAAGCAAGTAAGCACATTTCCCAAAATGTTGAACTGTTCCTTTAAGTGCAGTAACACAGCTCAGCTGATGGCAGAGACCATAAAGGTTAAGCTGTGCTCCCAGACAGGACCAAAATAATCAGTGCTGTTCCCCCTGCTGCAGCAGACCAGTGGAAAAGTGCTTTCTTTCTGCACCATTGATGTTGTCTGCAGCATGTTTGCACCCTCAAGCTTCTTTCCACTGATGTATTTCAGGGCTACCGTACGGGCTATGCCTACCGTTTCCCTGTGCTGCTGGAACGATCGCGGACACGGAGGGAGGTGGAGGTGCCTGCAACCGCCACAGCTTTCCACCAGTTTGATGACGATGGAGTCCATCCGGCTCTGAGGCAACACCCTTTTGCCCAGCGCCAACAGCAGGAGAGGACTCGATGGCTCAACACCCCCAATACCTACCAAAAAGTCAGCCAGGAGCAAGCCAGCCCAGGACACCGTACCACTGTGAGGCTCTGAGAATCCAAATTACTTTAATTTAGTAAACATATTACGCTATAAAATTAGTTCAGGAATCACATTAAATTAATTTGATGCCCAGACACGTTTTGAATAATTGTGATGATACAAACTGTGCGACCAAAACCATTGCATTACACCTTTGTACAGACTGTGCTACCTTGTGGCCAGACTTGGTGGTTAAGATGGTTTGAAGCTACAGTTTAAGATTATGATGTGAGCAGTAGACAGACACAGAAACAGAGTAACTGACTCATCATCTTTAGTTGGCTCTATGTAATTTGCACTCAGTCAATTATTTCTGTATCAAAATCAACAGTTTTCTGATTCATATGGAGGTTGGTGTACACTGTGGACCATTTGTTTTCATTTCTATGTACCTGAGAGTACAGATAAAGTAGAGCTGCAGTATTAAGTTCATTAGAGACAAGGACAATAAGTGATTGGTTATCTTACATCAGTGGGAGGAGCTTGGCTCTCCCTTTCTGTTGTGTCTCCTTCTCAGCTCCTCCCACCCTCCTCTCTCTCCTCTTCTCTGCATTGCAGGTGAAAACCCACCACTCTGCTTTGACTACTGCAGTGCAGTCTGCCCCCTGGTGGACAGACATCCATATGATCAAAGCTGCTTGATTAAAAACAACTTTAAAAGGGAAAAGAAAAATAACTTTTTGATGAAAGCAAGGGGCTGTTTTCTTACAACACAGACAGGATCCTCTATATTTTAGACTTACTGAAGCTTAAAATCTGTCTTATTTTTCTTTTACTGTAGATAATGAATGTTGTTTTGATGATGGTTTTCTTTTCTTCAGTGGTTAAAGACAGAAGAGGTGACACAAGCTGGCAGCACAGCAATCAAGATAGAGAACCCAAACCAGTTTGTGCCTCTATTTACTAACCCTCAAGAGGTGATTGAGACACGAAACAAGGTGACTTTTCCTTGCTTTTGGCCTTTTCTGCCTCCCACAAGTTCCACTTTTTTTCTGTCACAGATGTCAGAAATGTCATATCTGGGTTTTTTATTCCTTGCCAGATCCGACAGCAGAATCGTCAGGACATGAAGACAGCAGGACCACAGTCTCAAGTCCTTGCCAGTGTTATAACAACTGACAGTCCTCCGGTATACTGTTGTCACAGTGCTAACTAAACATTTTTCCTCTTCCTTTCAAAGTCCAGATTTATTTGCTATAACTTTGTGTTTCTGCTTGTCTATTAGTCTCCTGTCAGCCCACCTAAAGACCCACCAGAGCCAGAACCTCCCAACCCCTTCAACCAGCTGACAGACCAGGAGCTGGAGGAGTACCGCAAGGAAGTGCAAAGGAAACAGGATGGAGGGACTAATGGTATCACTCATTCATCTCAAATTAGCTGATTCAGTAACTATATCAAATCTATGTAGTTTCTTAACCATGCATTCACAGTACTAGAATGAGCAGTAGATGCCTGTTTTGTGAATATAGCTGAGGTTTGAACTCAAGTCAAGTGAATTTAACCTCAGTTCAGATTTGAGTCACGAATTTGATAACTTTAGCTTTGATAACAGACTTGACAACATCTGACAACAAGACTAGCAAATCAACTTGGACTTAATCACCAGTTGCTCATGATTTTACATGGACAATGGACTTGACGATACTTGATATTTTACCCAAAACAAAAAGATTCAAAATATTTGAATTAAAAAATTGTGCCCTTGATCTATTCATTTCATTAATTTCTTGAATCATCTGATGTAAATGTTATCCATTCCCAACAAATCAATGCTTCATTCCACAGATACACGTTGATTGAATTGATCTACAGCATCCAATAAAGCTGAGGGAGAGAAGCCCTAAGCTGAGCTGAATTGGAGTTGGAAAAAATCACCCAAAAAATAATTTTGTTCACACACTGAAACTATGTGGTGGTCAACAATAAGCATGCAAAACATGTTAGCTGAAAATTACACATGAAGACACAACGATTTTCAAATTCATTTGACATTTAAAGTTTTTACAAAGAACGGGAAGACAAAGATCTGTTGTTGCAATGGCATCACATTTGGTCAAGAGCACATTATGAGTTGTTTACGACTTGGGACTTGACTTGGCACTTGTCGCTTGTTTCTTAACTCAGACTGTTTTTATTTTGACTTGAGTGCTTGAGGCCATCTTATGACTTGTAAAACAGAGACTTGGTCCCAGCTATTAAAAGTAATTTTTTTGTACTTTCCTCATATTTGGCTGGTAGCATGTTAGCAAACAGCACTCTCAAACATGATAGTTGAGCCATGGGCAAAAAAATTCACTGTTCTTGAAGACCTGCCAGCAGATTTTAAAATCTGTCCTTAAATGCCACAAGAATGCCCCAAAGCCATCAGTGAGGTCTGCTACTGAAGATGAGAGTGGTAGGACCTCTTGAATGTTAGCTTAAACCAGGTACCAAACTGGAAAAGCTAGTGCTCAACACGTTATCTAGCTTGTGAACAAGTTAGCTAACAAGCTAACTGTTTGGAGGTAAAAAATCTAACATTGGCCACACAGTCTTTTTAGTGCTCTGCTTTGTAAATATCGAACAGATAAAAAATAAATTATGCACTAAAACCAACAAAAAATCAAGAAAGGGCTAAATAAATGATCAAGAAAAATACTAAAAGTTTCAGTTCATTTTATTGATTGTTTGAAGGTAAAACATTTCTTTACCAACTGGCAAGAGATTAGGGCTAAACCTTAAAGCTTAATTTATACATTTTAGTTACTTAACCAGGTGTATTTAATATTGATTTATTTCACTCAGAATTTAGATTCGTCTGACCTTGAACTGTCTTTTACTCCCAGTCTTTTAGCACCATGGGGGTGTCTATTTGGCTTTATAGTGTTGTAAAAGCAGCTTAATACGCCATTCTCTCACTCCCACTATTATTGTATTGCACAATTTCTTCTAACCCTCTCAAAAGTGCTGTGTGTAGAGTTTTAAATGCCATTATAAGCCATCACTCTCAAGTTAAACCTGCTCCATCTTGGTAAGAACCTGTGAAAACTTCCGCTGTTTCTGCACTTTCCCACCTTCATCATTTTGTGCTGTGAAGTGAGCACGTACTTTCCTTCTGAATTCTCTAAAATTGTACACAATGTGAAGTGCAGTGTAGATGCTGATAGAAACTTTCAATTACTAATTTTTTAAAAGGTATAGATACTTGTTTTTGAAGTCAAAATGCTACACACAGCCCCTTAAAGCACTGTGACTGTTATGTAAAGTGTGTTCACTTCTCTTTGTCTCACAAATCTAACTTCCTGCACAGCTGAACCCTCACAGTCCATCACTGTGTGTCTGTCTGTGTGTGTGTGTGTTTGTGTGAGTAGGGGAGGAGGTGGCAAGTGACAAGGAGTCTCTCCCTGCTACCTCCCCCACAAAGGGCCCTCCGCCCAGCCAAGCTCCTCTCTCAGGTGAGGCTTGGAGGAGCGCTGACTTTCTGCCCTGCTTGCCTTGCATACTGTGCATTTGACCTTCATCATGCTTTGAGTCTTTCATAAACTCATCATGTCTCTACCCTCAAATGCTTCAAATGCTCCCTGACAACCATGTTACACCTTCTCACCTCAAGGATTTGCCTGGGAGGCAGTGTAAATATGAATAGAGGGGATAAGGATAATTATCTCTTCATGGTAACAGAATCTTACAAAATTCTCTAAAAACAAATTAAAACTCCTAAATCCAAACATGCTTGCCATCTAAATGTAGAGCACAACTTGTGTATGTATTTTTGTAGGCCAACACAGAAGCTGACATTGCCCTAGTTCCCTTGACCATAATCCAACAGAATATTTCTGTTGACTTTTACATTATAGAAAAAATAAGTTCTGTGGCAACAAAAAAGTTTGGGACACTTTCATATTTATTTCAACAAGAGAATCTTGACAAATGAGCGCCACTATTATGAGGTTTAAAACATAAATGTAGTTGTAAATGTAAAAAGCTTACGTCAGGCAATAAGTAAACAACACCAGTCACATGAATTCAATGTTTCCAACACTAGGCTTCCTATTACATAGACTACACACACATTTAAACATGATAAACCTACAAGATGGGAGGTTTAAGTAGGTAAAGTTTGTAAAAGCGTCATTTTCTACAGAAAATAATAATTGGAAAGCATGTTTTGTGGATTCTTTAGATTAGTAAGCTACCTTATTCACTGCTGGTGCTCTCAGTGATGTTTACATGTTAAATACCTGAAGGAGTAACATGGGAGGTCATGTTTTGTTCGCGTGTACAATTGATCTTTATATTGTGAGACACTTTGACTGGAAATAACAGGAAAACCCAAGTTCAGCTCATGGCAATAGTAGCCTGTGTAACTCTACCTTTAAGTCAGCATTACTCTGGAAATTACTTAAATAAACTGAATTTCAACAGACATTTTTCTGTTATTAGTCCCACCTGTGAAAGTCAAAATGTCCAGTACAAGATTGTGACTGTTTGATGTACATTTGCCACATTTCAGCCCTTTGTCAATTCCATCTGTCACTGTACCCACTGTGTCTGTTGTACTCTCTCTCTGTGTACCTGTCTGTCTATCTGTCGATCTGTCTGTCTGTCTTTTTTTCTGTGTCACTCCACACTGATTCATAGGGCACACTTCTGGTGCTTTGGTCTTGTCTCACTAGTAAGTACAGCGAAACAGTATGACAACCCACGTCTCAATAAGCAAGCATGTTCATTTGCAGTGACACGTCTAGCATGTAGCTTTGCAGCTCCACCCCACTGTAGCCTCTCTGTCCTGTCACTGAATGCTCTGTTTGTGCTTTCTTCTTCCACAATACTCGGAGCAGAGGAGGCAAAGACCGACTCTACAGCCATACAAAACGGAGGCGAGGAGGAAAAGCAGATGACAGAGGAACTTGAGAAAGGGATGAAGGCTCTTTCGACCAACGACACCTCCTCCCCACCTGCTGCTCCACCTGCCAAACCACAGGGTGGCACCCCAGAGGGTTCACCCTCAAAGTCCCCATCCAAGAAGAAAAAGAAGTTTAAGCCACCATCGTTCTTGAAAAAGAGCAAGAAGCAGAAGGAGAAAGCAGAGACCTGAAGCGCCCAGACACACCAGACCTCGGTGAAATACTACTGTGAAACATTTCTTGGTGTATGACGGAGTAGTGGATGAGTTAACCACATCAGATCTATTCAAACCTGGCAGTTAAGATGTCATTCACAGATATGGTTTACTAAGTTGACCCTCAAACACTTTACAGTAACACTAGTACTTGTTGATTTGAGCAATGTGAGGATTTATTTTAAGCTTAAATGATAACTGATTTCACATACTATTTGACCCAGGTCGGATACAACATTTTGACACACTACTCCTTGTCACACACACACACACACACACACATGCAATCAGAGTCCCGGTATTTCTCACTCTTTTCACCTGCTGTGCTATCAAATCATTACTTAACTTCACTGTATAGGCACTGTATGACATGTTCCTTTCTACGACTGGGGTTACCAGTGTGAATCTGTGCACTTGCAACTGTTTCATACCATTTTTCATCTTCATATTTGCAAGACATGGTGGACATTTGCATTCTCTTGAATTATGCAGCCCTTATTCATGTATAGGAACCTACCATATGTATATTGACATTCTAGTATGTTGCATTTGTTCATCATCATAGACATCTTCTTGTCATGATTTGGTTCTAATTATCAGATAAATGTTGCAGGTATACAATATGAGCACTGGTGCAGTACATGTAGAAATATACTGATAGTTACTGATTGTGCTCTTCTGAATGCTGGTTTTGTGTTAAACTATCAGCCTTTTAACATTATCCAAGCAGGAATGAATTAAGAAAAAGACAGCAGGGAAAATATATCGGCTCGCGACAAAACACCAGGCGCTACAAATGCTATTGTTACGCAAGACGGATAAAGGATAAAGAGCTTTGCTTGTCAATGCAGTTTGAAACCCAGTGATAGAAGATACTGAAGGTACTAAACATTCCACTTTTCTCATTTTTCCTCAGATGTATGTGTGCAAAATACCTCTTAACAGTTGTAATTATTTTCTGTTAACCAGTAGCTGTTATCAAAATGCAGATGTGTGATGTTTGCTCATGGTTTTAATTTTATTTTTTATTAGGATGTACAAGTGAGTGTTGCCAGGTTACCATGTATCAGTCATTAAAGATCAAATTTGATTTAAAACCAACAAGACATCTGTTTTGTGTTAAGCACTTTTTTCTCTTTTCCCCACTTGCCAATTGAAGTCTGTCACTCTGCAGGGCTATGGTAACTTTTGGTCAGAGTGCCGCAAAAGTGTGATTTCAAAACACAGACTTGCACAGCGGGAAATCATTTTTGTTTCTGTATTGTTTTTGTATTAATAATTCACAAAAAAGTCTTGATAGCAACATATATAAATTCTATGGCACAAGACTATCACTGCTATTGATTCAGCAACTAATAAATTCTTGTTTTATTTCTATAAAATTTCAGTTTCTGTTTTTAAAAATACTTTCTTACAAGGGTCTTGACTATATTATTAGTTGATACTGGAGTATGGACTTAGCAGCGGTTTGCTTCAATGTCTACTTTAATTTCTACAATTGTATCATTGATGTGAACCATCCCAAAACACAGTTCATATCTACAGATGGTGTTTGTGCAGACTGTGATGATATTTTTGTGTTGCAACACAGAAGAGGACCCGCTAGATATCCCCTAAAAGTTTTATTCATTCGAATTGTGAGCGAGGAAATGAAAGGAGGCTTCCCCGGATCGATAGGGGGCGATCTTCCACAGAAGAATCTCCGGAAACATCATGTTAACAGCAGGCGACAACAGAAGCCTGCCTTGAAATAGAGAGCGGCCATTACCCTTTGTGTAATACAAATAACCAATTATTTGTTGTTTTTTCTCACCCTAGCCTTTTCTACTTAGTTTTATCTAGATCTACGAGGTTAGGTTTTGATACATCAGAAAGATGGGCAGAAGCAGGAGTCGAACTCCTCCTAGACGAGGTGAGCAACGGGCAACTAACGTTAGCTAACGAAGCTGCTTTAACATTTCGCAGCTTACTGTGTTATTTACTTTTACGCAAGAAGAGAGCAAGTACTCATCTGAGAAGTGTCAGTGAATGTGGTTTCTATCCTTAACACAAAATTCACACCTTGAATGTGACTTACGGTGTAAAACATAAATATTCACTGTCTGTAGGATAGCAAATGTCCCATGATGCAGCGTTAATGGTTTTTTGCGTAACGTTTACGTAAACAGTAGTTTAATCACGATTAATTGTAATAAATCATAGTTATAGTTTGAAAACAATTGTATAAAAGTAATGTAATAATGTTTTAATCACATTAACTGCGTTTTGAAGTAGCTCAGTGGTGAGTTCGTAAAAGCCCAAACAATTTTCTAGGCGTGTGCAGAATATTGTAACTTAGTAGCTTATGGTTATATTCGGCTGGTTTCGTGTTTTATTGGGCTTTGATACTAAATGCGAGTCGAAAAGTCAGAGCCTGAAGACCTTATCTATTATGTCCTGGCAGTCGCACTACGACTTTGCATAGAAATATATTTTTTTATAAAATGTCACGTTTAAATCTTTTTAGTGTATCCCTGTTTGACGGTAACCATTGATGATATTTATATCTGAACACTGGAGTTGAAAGCAAATGGAGTTAGTTATGTAGTATATTGATGATATGTCCTACATGGCACCAGAGTGGGTCATATCTTCAAATTATACTGACTTAAATACTCAAAGTCTATAAATTTGACAATTTAAATTGCGAAGTTTTTGCCATTCAGTGTTAAGACTGAACAGCAACAATCTTCATCGAGAGGAATGTGACAGTGTGCAGATACCCTGTTTTAAATCTTTCGGTCTGCTGCTAATGGTATAATGTCTTTCTTGCAGAGAGGAGGCGTTCGCGCTCAGCATCACGAGAGCGTGAGCGAAGGAGACGGGAAAGGGATCGCTCTCGTTCTCGAGATCGGGACCGAGACCGGCGGAGAAGTCGCTCACGATCTCCTCACAGGAGGCGTTCGAGGTGAGGAGACAGTTGTTGATGTACTGGATGGACCAATTTTTTTTCTATTTAGATTCTGACCAATGCAAAAAAAGTGAAATTAAAATTTTTTATTTACAGAATTGTATATTATTGAAATTGCGACTAAATATTATTCTCAAATCAACCTCCAGTCACATAGAGCTACATTTCCACTCAGCCTTCAGTTTGCTACGTATGAGCAAATTTGTTCCATCCCGATGTTTCGTGCTTACGGATCCGAAACTAGAGCCAGAGATAATGCAGTCTCTTGAATGGTTAGAGCAATAGGAGCAACCAGAGTTGCTTTGTAATGTTCGATTTCTTAATCTCCTTTTTCTGAAGTTTTTTGTCTTTCTTCCTGCAGCCTTTTATGCATCAAAACTTGTCTTCCTTATTTAATAAACTCCAAAATAAAGTAGCAGAAGTAAATCTAAGTTGACTTCAATACATGAATCAATCATGAATCATCTCATCAATACATCAACAATTAGAGTAATATAAGCACAGATTGGGACAGTCTCACCTTGTGACAGAATGCTACGCAAGTCATGTACCAGTTATGAAACTGTTTCTAAGGGTAGTGTCTAACTTAATGTGTGAAGTCCACCTCTGACACTTTCAAATACAGATTCATCTCACACACACACACACACACACACACACACACACACACACACACACACACACAGTACAGTACAATACTACAAACTACGTTTTTAAAAGGTCTGTGTTAAATTACTTTAAAAATATGACTTCCACACAAGTTGTC
>JAQMCX010000047.1:4492624-4508334 GCA_029814765.1 Acanthurus leucopareius
TGTGTGTGTGTGTGTGTGTGTGTGTGTGTGTGTGTGTGTGTGTGTGTGTGTGTGTGTGTGTGTGTGTGTGTGAAGGTTTAGTTTATGTTCAAGTAACATAACTCCAGTCTCTGACACACCTTTTTTATGTGCAGGTTCCCCAGGCAGTCAAGGACAGTCACTTTTTTGGGGGGGGGGGGGGAGTTCAGAGGGCAAGAGCAAAGAAAATATGACGATTTGCTGCTGGTCAGGCTAAGTGAATGACACTGACCTAGTTGTAGTTTTTAGTTTGATGTACTGTAGGTCTATTTCTGGAAGGGCTGCTGCAAGAAAAACCTTGTTGGGTTGCAAAGGACGACCTGCATGTGTCTGTTTTTTATGCAACAAACTAGACTTGTCTATTCACCTCATTCCAGAGAAAACAGGTGCGCTCCAAACAGTCATGTGCCTTTTAAAAAGGACACAAGTTTGAAACCGGGGCAGAGAAATGTAGGTTCTAGCCTTAGGCTGAAGGCACACAGGCCAGTAGCTCTACATACATACTCACCTATTGACACACTGCACCAAAGCCACGCTGAAACCAGAACAACCTGTTGCTGTAAAAGTGCTGTGTGTTACAGCCGCGCCCAGAGTCTTCTCTCGTACAGACACCATGTGACCCTTGCTGCTTCATGAGTCTGCTGCTTATCAGTATTGTTTAACAAACATTAGCTGCCCTGCTGATCCCTTATTATGTCAGAACAACACAGGCAAGGGTGTGTTATGTAATATCAGTCTGCATGCCCTTTGGACTGAGTCAGCTGAGAACCAGGCTCTTGGTTTCAGCTGCTGAATACTGCTTTGTAAATGCTGTGTGGGATTCACTCGCAGTGTGTGTGGGTTTTTAAAGGGCAGGGGGCTGAGAGTATATTTGCGTCCTCTAAACACAGTAAAATCAGCCATAGCTCTCTCTCCCTGTGTCCAATTTGAATAAGGGCTCTTCTGGCGATGACGTTCGCAGCAGGATTACCTGCTGAAGACAATAAACGAACAGCTCATCCAGCCAGCCCTCAGTTGCTGTAAAAACATTTTTACACTTGCTCTTAGGAAGAGTCTGACGTACGCACGCCCACTCGCTCAGGCACACACTGGCTTACAGACACGTACACACTCCACCAGGGCTGGAGCTGGAGGTGTGTATTGTGTAACAGCAGGGTCAAGTGGTCGCAAACACCCACCAGACCTTAGCAACCGCCAAGGCTGCCAGCTGAAAGCGGCAGAGAGGGAGGTGGGGGTGTAACAGGACAGGTGACATTAAAAAATTAGTTCAGATTTAAACATATGTGTCATGTGAGCTTTTGATTTCTGTTTTGCTCCTTATCGAGGAAGATTTGTACACAGCTGCTCAATGAAATATCCTGTGAAGCAACGGTATGTAATAATGTTACAACTACTTCCTGGTGAGAAACAGGCACAGGAGTGTTTCCCTTCATACAGAATCTTAGTGTGCAAAGCTTTTATTTACTACCTTTATTATTAATAAGTAGCTCTAGCATTTGTATAAAAAATAAGAGGAACCAAAGGACATGTACAGTACCTCACTGACATTAAGTTGGGGGGGGTCTATTGTTTGCCTTGTTGTTTGGAAAATGATTTCTTCACTGTTGTTTAGCTACATTTTTTTTTCTTTACGACTATAGTGACGTAGACCAATGAGGCACACTGATGTGGTGCACACTGATTGAGTTTTATTGACTTGGGATGTAGCCTGGAGTTGAGAAGGTGCCATCATCACACAGTCTGCCTAAATTAAACCTGATGTCATACTCAGGTTTATTGGATCCATGTTGCTCGGTGTGGACTGCAGTAAACACAAAAGTTGCTTAAATTTCATGGATGTAGGAGGCTTAAGGCATTTCTTTATCACACATCTGGTTTAACAAAAAAAATGTGTGTTTATCTGATGTCCTAATGTTTAACATTCTCTCTCTCTTTGTTTGTTTTCTTCTGTCTTCAGACGGGCACATCTACGGCTGTGTCTAGAGCGCTTGAAATCACTCGTTCCCTTAGGACCAGATGCCAACAGGCACACGACACTCAGCCTGCTGATGAAGGCCAAAGATCATATCAAGGTGCATAGACACATAGAACTCTGATCCCAAACATTTGGGATGCTGTGTAAGACATAAACTAAACAGAAAGTCATACTTTGTACTTTTCTCTGTAAATATATATGTGAAAATGGACAAGCAAAGGCAATGTTCCTAATGTTTTACTATATCAACTTTATTGATTTTTGTAAATATATGCTTATTCTGAATTTAATGCCAGAAAAACATTTTTAACAACAGAATTAACAAAAGGCTGGGAAAGCTGTGAACCTGTTTGAACTTTTCCAGGGTAAACAGGTATATCGTAATGGGTGACAGTATCATGATTTGTTATAAAAGAGTCAGTGGTTCAGAAACAAGGATTTGTCAAACACATGACTACATAAAGGTTATTATTTCAAGGGCTCAGGAAAAGGTTGTAGATTAACAGTTTGTGTGCAACTGATTGCATTCTGTTTCTATTTTTGTTTCACACAGCAACATAACCTTTATGGGTTTTATGATTGTATGTGTGTTTGGTACTTACCTAATCAGTGTGAAGAGGACAGTTTGGTGAGCACTGTAGTGGGTGTGTTAGCAATTTGTGTTCAAATGACTAAAATATCTTAAATATGCTACGAAGCAATATTTTTTACAGCTTCTCTTCAAGTAATGTTGTAATTTTTTTCTCTTGCCACCTTGCAGAGGTTGGAGGAGAGTGACAGGAGAGCTCAGCACACTGTGGAGCAGCTACAGCGGGAGCAGAGGCACCTAAGGAGGCGTCTGGAGCAGCTGGGGGTGGAGAGGACCCGCATGGACAGCATTGGCTCCACTCTGTCCTCTGACAAGTCTGACTCTGACCAAGGTGAGCCGTCACACAGGCTGTGTTTACAGCAAATTCATTTATGATCATGCTGTGGGGTGAGCTGTCTTCTCTTTAAGATATGTTTGTTAAAATTGTGCTGTAAAGTTTTTTTAAATTTCTATTTAACCAAGCAATTAAATTTTTTTTGTTAAATGTAACCATTTACTTTTAAATTTAAGCCATGTCAAATTAATAGTGAAATAAGTATGAAATTAGTGTCTTTTGCAGTGATGGTAAGTAAGCTGAACAGTATTCCAGTGTTTTGTGGTACGAATTTACTTTTCTGCAAAGTTGTCTGAGGACTGCATCATAATAATTTGAGCAAACAAGTTAAAATGTGGTAAGATTAGGCAGCATTAAATCTAGCCTCTCAAGTCCTTGCCAGTTCTTTGTAAGTGCATTAAAAAAAAAACTTGATGCTCTGAAAAATTATAAGAATTACAAATATTATTAGGGGTCTTTCACTGCAGAAATATGTTTTACATCACCATTAGCTTGCTTGGATCTAAACAGACAAGCACTAACTCACCAAAAAAAAAAAAAAATGAAAAAAGATCTGGTATGGTCATTAAAAGTGAAGCTTTAATGTAATGTATGCAAAAACAATTTAATTTAAACAACTATCAAGATATTAGCAATTCCCCAAAATATTTCAGGCATGTGGGAAAAAAGCCGAATCCAAAACCATATAGATTAAGTCATGCTTCTGGTTCACTTTAGTTGGTAGGGTTACATATTAGATTGGTTGTTTTTGGATGGTCCCTACTTTGAAATACTGCACACACTAATTGAACGCTAAAAGGTGAATTTAAAACGGGAGTCTGTTGATTGGTCAGAGAGAATAAGAGCAACTAGACTGATTCCATCATTTGCACTTTGATGTAGAATTTTCAGACTCTATCAGCCCTTTTTTGCTGCATTTACTCAAAAAAGGGCTCGTCACCTTATTGTAATAACAACCGTATGACAAGAAGAAAGAATATGAAACATTTGATGTTCTCCATTGTGTTCTCGTTGTCATAAGAGTCATAGCTCAGTGCCTAATATGTGTCTGGAGTGTGTCTGTAGTAAAGCAAGTGAGGGGCAGACCATGAATACAGGCATAGGAGGAAAAGTAAGTTGTCAGTAAGTTGTCAGTCTGGCAGTAAAAGTAGAGTATAGGTTACTGTGTACTGGTAAGAAATGCCGCAGCTTCTCAAGACCAAGAAAAGTCTTGTGGTTGTTTCCTAGCTGCTAAAAAGTGAAGGGGTTTAGCTCTGAAGTCTTGCTAAGGGTTCATTCATGCCAAATCAGGTGTTGTGGCGAGAAAAACTGTCCCATTCATTTTACTGTGAGTAGTCTGATTAGGCAGCCGCAGTAAAACCAAAGGGGAGTCTGACAAAATAATTTTTTTTTTTTTTTTTTTTTTTTTTATGTAAAAAGCAGTGGCCCTGTGAACAGTTGAAACAGAGTTGGCTTTAGGAAAAACACATTTCAATGTCACACTATGAAGGCCAGTCAGCTAACTGACCAATCAAACTGAGCAGAGCTGAACAGCTGCAGTAGAAAAGCAAAACAGATCCAGTGTTTGTGTACAAGTAGGTTACTGTGGGTTTCAAAGGTAATATACCAAAGATATTTGGTAGAAATGCAGTTCAAAATAAGTAAGTAATAAGCTTGAATAGATAACTGTTAACATGACAATACAATATGTGTTCCTGCAGAGGACCTGGATGTGGATGTGGAGGGGACGGACTACCTGCTGGGTGATCTTGAGTGGAGCACCAGCAGTGTGAGCGACTCAGGGGATGAGCGAGGCAGCCTGCGCAGCAGCTGTAGTGACGAGGGCTACGCCAGTGCCAGCCTGCAGCGCCTGCAGGACACTCAGGAGAGGGCCAAGCAGCTGGGCTGCAGCCTATAGACAGCACTGCTCACTTACCGACTCCTGCCTCCACCTCCACCTCAGCCAATCCGTTCCCTAGGTTGTCTTACCACTCCCTTCCTCCCCTTTCTTCCTGTCCCCTCTTTGCCACAACTGACCAAGTCTGAGGCCTCTCCTCCAGCCAGGCCTCTGCAGACTTCCTGTCCCCACAGTGACTTCCATTCAGACTGCAGCACCTCTGAGACAGCCGCCCACATCCAGCACATCATCAGCGGTCTGTCCTTAGGTTGTCTCCAGCTCTGCTACACTCCACCCCCTCTGTCCGTCCATCTGTCCCAAACACAACTTTCAGCCAGAGAATGTTACCACACAATATCCCACTGCCTCTTTTTCTATGCCTCAAGAGCCATGGGAAGCACTTATGAGATTTCACCCTTCCTTCACACACACACACACTTCAACACATACACACACTCAGACACAAACAAACACACTCACACCCCTCCATTGCGCCCAGTAGTCCAGTGAGACAGAGTCCTCCAAAGGTGTGACACTGACATGATGTGGGGTTTTTTTCTGCCCTGCTCACCGGTCAACCATCTGTGCATGGTATTTTGCACTTATGATTGCTTTTGTAAACGAAAATGCTGTCTCTTGAAAATGTAAAGGCCCCCACTGCAGCTGTTCCACTAATGCTACCAGATGGAGTGAGTGTTTGCAAACCATGTCAGTCGTCTCCCTGTGCTGTGCGGCGTAGCAGAGTTTGTGGACTCTAAAGTAGACTGTGTGTCTTTTAACCGTCAGGGCCGACAGCAATACGTCCCATAGTACTCGGGCACCAGTAGCTACCTTGTGATTTTTTTTCTTTCCACACCTGCTATTCAAAGGGAAAAGTAACACAACAACAACAAAACAACAAAACAAAATAATTGTGCAGCATGAGATTGTGAAGGGGCTGGGGGATATGGGAGGGTTTTGGGGGGTGGGTTTAATGTTTTTTGCCTCTCTCTGACGACGGTGGCGTTTTTACAGAATCCTTTTATCATAATGTGTGTATGTCACGTCTGAGCCTGGCAACAAGGGGTCACAAGCAGGTTTGGAAACCTTTTCACACCAGCCACCAGGCTGAATGTTTCAGCAGGTGCTGATACATCTCTGTACACTACTTCTTCACTGCCCCGTTCACAAGGTATTAATAGGGAGGGAAGAGTTCATATTGAGAACAGTTAAGAGGCTGGAACACATTCCATTATGTCGAGCGGACAGGCAGGTGAGACTGAGAGCATTATTTTTTTGCGAGTGGATGTTCCTGCCAGTTATTTATAAAGGAAGAGCTCAGTTTGTTCAGTCGCCCTGAAAAAGGACTGGCTTTAACTTTTCAGTGAGAACACACTGAGACCGGCCTGAGCCTTTCTCTGTGTTCACATGTGAAAGGCACTAAAATGTCAAAAACCACAGATTTTCTCTCCTTTGCCTTCATAGCTATTTATTGTTTCTGCAGAAATGTACACATTTTAATGTAAATAGTTACAGAAAGATTTCTATGTCTATCAACAAATGTATTTATTAGATATACTAAATATATAGATGAATATATATGAATATATTTAATTAGTCATAGTCTATGTTCTTCTTGTGAGGTTTATTGAGAGTTTCCTATGTGTAGTTTGTTTGCACAGCCTAGTTAATCCATAGAATATTTAGAATATTTAGAAATGTCTCTTTGTGCCTCAAGGCTTTTGTGTCTGTTCAGATTTCAGCACGGTGCTCCTTGAAAACTAAATGTTTTCTTTGTGGTTGATCATAATTTTTAGCTGTTTTTTGAAGCCAGCTTGTCCTTTAATGTGGAGGAAATAAAATGACAAAAAAATCTGAATAAATTCTAAAAATGTGAACTAAAAAGTATAAAAGTGAGAGGAGCCTGTGGCCAAGTGGAGAGCGGTGATGAATTCTCTGGCAAAGCTGTGTTTGCCTGTTCGCCCATCTCTGTGCCTATGAACCTGAAACAAAATGGCTGCCCCACCAAGCGAGATCAAGGCCCCTTTTTGTTTTTTGGTTCAAAATCATCACGGGCAGGGGGGGGATTACAGCTTTTTGAATGTAGACGTCCTCAACCCTGCAGTGTGGCAGCACAGTGCCAAAGGAACCTCGCTGCTCCTGCATCCACCACTTGCAAATCTCAGTTAAAGCATGAAGATGAATCAGAAAAATAGATAGAGGATTGTGTAGTCTTAGTGTGGAATGCTGCTTTTTTTGTCAAATTGAAACCTTTTGAAATGGAGCGGAATTGTGTAGCCACGCTATAAGGGGGACTAAAGGGGAAATATATTGAAAAGTAGGATGAGTGGGCAGATATGTTCACTGAAATGCCATCTGCCGGTGCGGGCATCTCTATACGGTATGTGTGTATGTATGTGTGTGTGTGTATGTGTATGCGAGTGTTTGTGTTTATTTCGTCACTGTCTTCAGAGAGAATTTTTGGGGTGGTAGAGGGTGGGTGGTTTTAAAAAAAAAATTGTAAGGCTATGTTTCTGTTTTGGTTTTCTGTTCATTTGTTTACTAGTAAAATGCAAAAAAAAAACCTTCCACTTGACGAACACTTCATGTATTAACCCAAGCATAACCTAAGTTTGTCTATGGGGGAGGTTTACTGTCCATCCATAGCCTGTTTGTCGTCTGTCTTCCGCCAAGCGACGTGTGTTTGTGTGTGTGTTTCCTCTCTGCGTGCATGTGCTTGCACATGTGAGCGTGACACCCTCCTCCACACGCTGTGTTGGCATCCATGGTGCAGGCGGGGGCAGGGGCGTGTGGTGGGGCAGTATGTGTGTCAGTGATCACATGTAACGATTGCCTACCACCCCCTTCCTCCACTCTGTAAAAAAAAAAAAAAAAGACCCTGGTGCTCTCAGCATCTGCCTTAAGAAGCAGGTGTGGAATCTCTCAAAGAACAAGACTGCAGTCAGACCAGTTGTTTAAGCTACAGGTTTCAGCATCAGGGGAAACTTATGTGTATGTTTGTTTTTTGCACATTTTGACCCTGCATACAAAGAAGTGGCTAATAATGCCTTAAACCAGAAAACACATGTACGTTTTGTCAGAAGTACATGATCTGTATGAGTGTATATGATGCGTCAACATGTATCCCAAAGGCCATTCCTTTTCATTGTGACAGTCTCAGGCGTGGTGCTTTCATGCATTACACAATAAACACACAAACACATAGACATGCACACACACACACCGCATCATAGCTCCATGAACATTGTCGTCGCCTGCTGCCTTTCTCTTTAGAAAGGTCAAATGTCTGTTTATTGAACAATAATTTCAAGGAGGGCATTTGGTGCACTTACTTTTTAAGAATTGGATAATTTGGACACTGTCTTCTAAAGAAATCACTTCAAATGTGGGGGAAAAACCTTTGAAAAAAGAAAATTGTGGAGCAGCAATTTATATTTACCATTGATATTAAAGGAATAAAACATTTGAAACCCTTGTTTACCTACCTATCACCTTGTCATTGTCTTTATTTGTGGTACGAGACATAAAAACATCTGCAGGATTAGATTCTAAAGCCAAATGAAGGCTTTAACTGAACTGACGTGCCCAACCCACCAGTTTCTCATACAATGACTAATCTTCATTGTGAGGTTGAATAGACACTAATGAGGAGGGTTTTTGAAAGCCTCCACGGGGTCTGGATCCTTGCCAGCCATCCAGTGTGTTTCAGAATAATCTGCTGGCCAAATTCCAGGTTTGTATGATCACAACCATCTGACTGCTGCTCCATAACCAACACACACACAGAGCCAGAGAGGGAGAAGAAAGATGGGGGTGAGGATCTTGAGAAGCATCCAGCATCCCTTCTGGAGCTGTCTGGCTGCTGAGGGGGAGGGGAGCTGTAGGGACACACTTGTTTTTGCACCATGAGCAGCCCTGTTACACCCTGTTAGCCCCACTCTGTTCCAATATGTAGTAACCTTACCTGAGGATAAAGCTCCAGTAGGTGAAAAGAAAAAAAAAATGTACCAAGTTCAATCTGGATAAAGTGCATGTTTGATCTAATATTTACATTTGTGTTGCACCTGACACCTGACAGTTGAATATTTTGTTTCACTGTAAAGTGAGCAAATACATCTGGTCACCTGATATTGATCCTGGATTGGCAAATCCTTTATCAACCATGCAGGGCTTCCTACTGTGATATGAGCAATAAGATAATTAATGATCTCACAGTTTATGTAAAATTGATCACTGTTATGGCTGTTTATAACATGGGGTCCCAACCTCAGGGCCTGAGCCCCAAAATTTAGGCCACAAATTAAAAGCAGTTGTGAGACAACAACAACAACATAAAAGTAAAACTCCGTTGTATTTTTTTATAGATGTTCCTCTAATCTTTATTGTGCTTTAATTGCCCTGCAGCTGCTGGGAGCAATATGTTTTTTGAGGTCTATGTACGTCCATTCTTCTCTTGAAAATAAGATTTTTTGGGAACACCTAAAATGTCACCAGACTGGACTGATTAACTTTTAGTGGTCACAGGTCAAAGGTCAAGGTCGCTATGACCTTCCAACACGTTTGGCTGTTAACTGAATTCACATGCCAATTAAGATAAAATTTTCACACAAATGTCTGATAAGATAAAATTATAAAGAGATGACATTTTATGTCTTCAAGGTCAAAGATAAACCTCACCTTGACTTCTTAATTTTCTTCAGTAACACTTTCATAATTCAACCCTTGAAAACGACTGGACAATATTAACTGTTCTGGATTGGTTTACTCCAGCTATTTGAAAATCATTTAATAAAAGTGTGTTTTGTTAACTCAGATAAGCTCTTCATAACAGCATTGGGAGCAGGTACTCTTACATGGAGTCTGCCATGATGCAAGTCCACGTTTCTACCATGACCCAGGATGGACAAACAAACGCTGGCTCTAAAGTCTGCCTTTTCTGCCTTTTGCATTTTTAGTGACTAGTTTAGGTCCTCGTACACACTCTGAACGGAGGATGAACAGAGGGGTTTTCACTTGGTTGCAATCTGCAACCACAACACTAGTAGTACTAAATCCTAGACAAAGGACCTTTAAGAAATTCCCTAGTTAAGGCTGAAGTAATGTGTAGAACAGTTGCAAAAACATCAGTAGCATTGTCTAATAAAACACCATTAACTGTCTAAACAGGAAGTTATGGTAGCATCAATAGTTGCAGCATAACTTCCAAAAGTGTTAAAGTTATGGGGGTTAAAGATATTTCGCTCATCCTTTCTAAGTGATTTTTTTAAATATTATATTTGATATTTTTATTAGTGTTTCTGAATCCAGTGATTAATCATGCATTTTGAAGTGAGTAGAAATTGTCCAGTCAGCCAAAAAGTATTATTTCTGTAAACCACATTTTTTAGTTTGAAATGAATTATAAATATGCAAAGTAACATTCAATTCATTCAATTTACTGGGTGTAAATATTTGGTGATGACTAAATTCAGTGTAAAACCCAGTGTGGTTCAACCTGTTTCAAAGGTTAAAAAACTAGGTTAAGTTTAAACTCCAGCTAGGGCTTAAACACACACAGTAATAATTATTGGCTTGTTAAAAGTACATAGATATAAAGAAGCTTTATTGTTGGAGTGTATCTATCTATCTATCTATCTATCTATCTATCTATCTATCTATCTATCTATCTATCTATCTATCTATCTATCTATCTCAGTGTTAGTATTAGATAATCCTTTAGTCACATCCTATTGTAAAGCAGTAAAAAAGTGTCCACTAAAAGACACACCTTACTTTTAATCTGCACATGAAACACGAGACTGCACCGCAATGCAGCTTCGCCTGAGCCAAGCACAACATACTCCAGCTGAGTGTATTGACATTACCTACCTACTGGTGTGTGCATATGTGTGTTATTGACAGAGTTGTGTAAGTGTGTTCGTTTGTTGGTTCGTGTCAGAGTCAAAGGCCTACTAACCCACCTCTCCTCCTCCAGGCTTGTCAGATTAGTAAAATCCAGCAGCTTATCCAGGACCTGCACACCCAGCTTACTTTGACCCTCTCCTCCCTGGATGGCCTGGCCAATCAAGCACGTACACACCTGCAAACAATCATATGTACATACACACACAAAAAAAATTGCATTTAGACACGCACACACCTAATGCAGGGAGCACACCCGCATGACACACACACTAAAGCAGCACAATCAAACAGCAAATGACCTTTGCCATGGAAACACTAAACAACACCAAGCCCCTTGGAGCCATTGAATTAGTACATAGCGATCTAATCACTTATAGGTATCATGTCACAAGTGAAGAGAACAAAATGACTCCCTCCTTCCTGACTTTGACCAGAGGCTGTTATTTAATTTAATCATTGTTTATCTCATGTGACCCTGCAATGGTTTATAGTTCATGTTAATGATTTAAATCTGAGACATTTTGACATGTTATCACAGGAAAATACCCACTTGAACCAAAGATATGATTACGACTGTATTTCATGCAGGTGAAGGCTTTTGGCATTGTGCATGCCAACTCACTGGCATGATCACTGGGAGGTTTCATTGAACTGAGTCATCATTAATGTTGTTAGCTGAACCTCTGTTTTTCCTGCCAACTCAAAATGTCTGAACAGCATCTATCAGGCTGTCACCGTATTCATGCTGTGAATCATCATGGGATAAAATACAATTAAACATATCTTCATTCTTCTGTTTTCAATTGTGTAAAAAAACCCTCTAGCGAAGTATAAAAAGTAGATATTAACTTGGTCCTATAGTCAACCCAGTGTTGTTTTACTATGATCAGAACTGATCAAAAATATAAAAACCTACTGGCAAGTCTCTCTAATTAATAAAAGTTAAAAAATGTTTGCACCTCAGACCAGCCCCAATTGAATTTAAAAAAAAAATCATATTAACTATAGTTTTATAGCCGGAAACTTAACAGTTTTGGTGAACCCTCAACAACCTAAAACCCACTGCTTAAAAATAGGCCCAGATTTAGTAGCTAAGTGCAACCTGATCTGCACCAAACCCAGACAGATGAAGTTAGCAGCCAGCTTGTGAACATAGTGGAGCATTGAGTAGATAATGAGTCAGATATTTTTTTCAGGAGTTGGTGAAGACCAAAAACAGAGCAAAAAGGAGTAAATGGTGAACTTACCTATTGTTTCCATGATTAGAAATACAACAATGAACTGATTAAATCAGGGCTAATATTGCTCTATGTGGATGTGGGTGTTATGCTTATAGGCTGTTCTGCTGCCACCAAGTGGCCAGAATAAACAAAGTATACTGCTGTATTTAATCAAAGTGATTGGACTTTGATAAAAATAGAATTTCAAGAATATGAACTGTAGGTTTCTTGTAACAAATGATCCTATGAATGGATATGCACGTCAAATTCTGCCCAAACTTAAAGTGGTTTTACTGACAAAAGACAAAAGGCTCACCTATTGATAGTGAAACTAAAAGTAAAATGTGCTGTACGCTTCCTTTTCATATGGATTTGACTCACGTTTTTATCATAATCTCCTGTTTTATTAGCTAATTATTACATGCAATGAAATGCTGCATTTTCATTGCTGTTCTGAGAGTATAGTGGAAATTATTTACTATATATATGTTCCACTGGTATCTAGGTACAAGTATGTAAAATAAATAAATAAATAAATAAAACAAAGAAAAAACAAGAGCTATCTTGCTAATCTAAAGCATTGCAATGCTGCTTTACACATCTGTTTGGGAAGGGACAATGTCTCCTGTGAAAAAGGTTTATTATCACAGTGTGAATGACTCTTTGCTCTGGATCAGCATGTTACTCTATTATAAAATTTTACTAGTGTGTACAGTTCAACAGATTTGTAATCCTTTAGTTTTAGACTTTGGAAAGCAAAAACTCCACAAATATGTGAAACAAGTCATCATTAGCATTCTATCAATTATGAAATTAATGTTAACAATCAAACTGTATCATTCATTATTTTAAAGGTGGTTCTTGTTGATTTTCTGTTGAACATAAATGAATTCATCTAATTGGATTTCATAGACAGAATTGAAATCCTGCAGCAGGCAGATACAGTGGGGCTCCATGTGTGATCATAAGGTCAGCTGGGGAAGTGGATGACATGATCATCCTCCATCCCAGCTGACTGCTCAGATCAAGAGATGGAGATTCGAGTGTGCATATGTGCACATGTGTGTGTATACCCAAACAGATGAAGGAGATCATCTGCACGTGGGAAAGAGGGTTCCAGGGGGGCCGGAGTGAAGAGTGCACATCAGACAAGATCAGTGCATCTCAGACAGAACAAAAGTGAGGGAGCTGAGTGGCCTGTACGTGACACCAAGTAAAGCTCTTCACAGGAAACCTCGCTTAGTGCTTCTGAGTAACACCTGGCATATCAAAACACCAAAGGGAAAAGATTTTCAAAGCAGCAGGGCCGCTGGAGGGTGTTTTGTGTTGGGTCTCTGTGAAGATCTGGAAATATCTGAGTTTCAATAGCTGCTGTACTGTTGAAAAATAATACTCAAAATAGTCAGAACATATGATTAATCATGCCAATTATTTGAAATGTAATTGTCTTCTTTTTACTGTTTCCCTTGCAGTATGAGTGTAATAAATATGCAATCAATCAAACTACATGACAGTGGCAGAACACTCAGACTGAGCCATATTTAACAATCAATGATACTATCCATTGTTTAAAACACACCTCAGATGACTTCTAACTGTTATACTGCAGCTGAGCAGCTGAAGTGCACCAGCTTTCCTATGGAACTGTGTTTACAGTGTTTACATGTCCATTAGATGAAACCACAGTGAGGATACTGTGGCTGCGTTGGCAGCAGCAGTGGTTGGAGGAGCAGAAGGAGAAATATTAGAGTAGCAGGCTGTTGAAGGGAGGGTCTCTATGTTTGATACCCACCAGGGTTGAGGGGGAGATGGGGGGAACAAGGGATAAAAACAGTAGTCTCTCCCCAGAATGGTATCACTGCATTGAAAGTGAGGGACATCTTTCACTCCCTGTCAACAGATGCTTTTTATACTATTTCACAGTCGCATTTTGCATTGTACATGTATTACTGCATATTTTAGGTAATGTGCTAGACTTTCTCTTGGCTAGAACAATTTCCTCTAGGAGTCTCTGCTATCTGCCTGGCATCCTCACAGTGACAAGACTCCAGAAAATTACTGCACCAAAAAATATTCTGGCACTGGCACTGGCACAGGCACTTTTCAGAAAGCAGCAGGGTGAACAGGCTGTACCTGAGGTGGGTACTGTCTTTAAATATCCTCTTGGCTCTGCACAGGCACCTCAACTCACTGATATCACTTGTGCTGGTAAACAGGCACCAAAGATGTTCTGGGCTGTTTAATGATCCACTGCAGAGGCTGTGCACCAATGCCTGTTTATGATGGTTCCAGTACAGAAGATTTTTTAACACTCACTTGTAAAAGTTCACACAAAACTTGTCCAATGTGGAGATGTATGTCGCCTGTCAAAAACTACAATATCTACAACATTTGTAAAAATAAAACTTGTCATTTTTATAATTAGACTTTTATACAGATCCAAAAACAACCAACCAACAAAAAACATAATGTGTTTATTGATTAGCTTTAGAGTTGCTTGCATGTGGACTTTGGTACTTTTGGACAGAGGTGAAGCTTATTCCCTCTGTTTCCTTTCTTTTTAATAAGATATGAATTTACTCAACTTGTGGCAAGACATTTAAAAAGTGTATTTTCGAAGCCTTGACATACACTGAATCATCATTTTTACTTCTAAAATGCACTTGTTAAATTAGGTACATATAATAAAATAAAAATAGACCATAAAAGAAATGGCTGGATATCACTACTTTACACCAGGGTACACACTGTAGCATTGTTTCAGGATTTTCATTCATTCCCAATCACAATACTGATATTGTTATTTGCTCTGTGAGGGTTTTTGACACAAATTCACTGGTGACGGTAGCTCTGCTTTGTTCAAATGCCCCAGAAAGCCATGCAGATAAACCAGTATGCACAATACTGGCCCTAAGTCAAAATGATATAAATGTAATCTAGCCAATACAATCAGCCCGTGCTTTTCATGCAAAAACATGCAAAAATGCTTGCTGTTAAAAAAGCTATATTTATGCTCCTGGTGTCTTTGTGTTACTGTAGCAAACCCTATGTTGGTCTCTCTGTGGACAGGACAGACTTACTGAATGATGCACCCTAAAAATGTTTTATGTTTATGCACCAAAACTTATTGATTTGGGGGCGTGTTGTGAAGACCACATTTGCCCCTTTTCACAAACCCTGAAAGCTTCCTTTCTGTGTCTGATGTTAAAAACAGCGCCCCCTTCTGTTGTTTGTTGTAAAGCACCACAGAATACATGCCATGAAATCAGACCCGTGGCATTATCTGCATGCTAGAGACGGTGTACAGGGACTGCTCAAGGCTGCCAACTGTGGCCTTGTTTGTTTATGGTCATTACACTGTTGTCTCAGTTTTAATGTGGTAGTAGTTTATTGATGCAAAAGCACTGCATGTTGCACCTGTGCAGCGAACTAAAAGTCACTTTATGACACTGCAGAAAACCCAGCAGTCTTGTATTACGGCGCATACAATCGATCAGTTGACTGAGTGAATGAGGATTTAATGGCACGTATCACTTTACTAACTGATATGATGCTTTCAGTAAAATAAATTAAATAAAGTTGGTGCTTGGTAACAATAAAAGGGATGGAGAGGCTGAGCAAGCCACTTAAACAGACATGTCTGGCTACCTGTTATTTCCTGCTGAGTCACAGGCATCCTGTCTCTGAAATAGGCCCTCCTGTAACCAAAATGGGGGGGGGGGCGGCCCCCGGCCCCCCGCCCCCCGCCGCCCCCCCCCCACCCGCCCCACCCGCAGGGCCGCGCGAAGAAGCAA
>JAQMCX010000047.1:4509535-4528886 GCA_029814765.1 Acanthurus leucopareius
CTATCTATCTATCTATCTATCTATCTATCTATCTATCTATCTATCTATCTATCTATCTATCTATCTATCTATTTGCTGTGGAAATGTTGCTGAGCATTTTTTACTAGATACAAAAGAGAGACTACCTGTATTAATTAAACTATTTTATTTGCACTGAAAAACACACATTTCCACTGAAAAAACATTACTTTATAATGTCTTCTATGTAGTCATTCCCTTATCCCAGCTGTAGAATAATCAAAACATCATCAAAAATCACTCTTAGGTGATTTAGTAAGACTTGGCAGTGGCTGTTCACTGTTTCGGCTGTGTGCCAGACTGGCAGGGTGGACAGGGGCAGAGCAGGCGCCTGGTGTTATGTTTGGAGGTGTTAAGGCTGCAGTCCTGTGGGCTGGGGCTCTCGCGCTTGTAGAGGCGTGGTCCTTCGCCAGCTTGGATCAGGACCGAGGCCACCGACAGTTCTGCGCAGCACACCACACAGGCCCAACATGACATTTTTACCAACAGTAACCAAATACTGCATGATGATTTCTTACTCTGACTCAAGAAAAATGTATGCATTGTATACTTAAGAATATAGTTTTGACAAACACAGGATCAACTTATATCCATATTAGGTAATCCAAGATATTAGGTATGCACACATTTTAAGACATAGGCCTACATAGAAGTTAAGAATTTTATATAGACTTTATATCAGGGCAAATTACACGCTCTTGTTGCTGCTGTGACTTGTGAGCAGGGCCGCGGTTTTTATACCAAATAAAGCATAGTTGATTTGGTTTTGTTGTGATGTAATATGTCGATGACCAACAAGTTATCATCATTTATTCGTCCCGCGCGGTAGATGAGACTGCGATGATGTGGGCGCGCAAGAGTCAGGCTACTAAAACGAGTCTCATCCTGTATTCCGATATTGCGGAGGTCGGGCGGATTAGGCCGGCTGGATACAGACTGCAGCATCAAAACACACTCTGGCGCACAGCTCCACACATCGATCCATTCTGCCCTTCTGCTGGGACAGCAAAGAAAAACTGCAATGACAGAGGACCGTATGGACTATACAGTAACACGAGACAGTCCGGTGGGAATGGTAAATGTACTGGGAAAATGTGACACGTGTGATTTTAATGTGATAAAGTTAGACCGAAAATGTGAGTTAATAAGAGCATAAAAAGTAAGAATCACTGTAACCTATAAGCTCTCGGGTCAATCAGATACAGCCCCTATACAAAACGTGATCTTCATGTAGAGTTGCTATGTGATAATGCTACGAGGCAGAATCGAGGATCCGCATGAGTGAATTTGTGTCTCCCCAGAGGGTGGAGGCTTTCTGCAAAAGCTTGCAGGTTTCCCCCCATCTTCTGATGTCCCTGCGTCAAATGATGCGCCGGCGCCTTCACTATAAGAGCACCTGTCCTGGCCAGACTCACTCGCATCTCACGTTCTCTCTCTCACACACACACTCACCCTCACACACTCTTAAACTCCACACACACTCTCTCCCTCCTCCGTAAAGACAAGTGGGACCGGACACCACCAAGCTAAAGGAAACATGAGTTACTCCAGCGACATTTACACCAGCAGCTCCTATCGGAAGATCTTCGGAGATGCCCCCCGGTCTGGGCGAGTGGGTCTGGGCAGCAGCAGCCCGTCCCGCCTGCACTCTGCGGGATACCGCAGCGGCCACCGTGTCTATGGATCCCCCTCCGTGATCTCCTCCACCACCTACCGCAGGACGGCGGCGCCAGGCCGAGTCTTCTCCTCCATGCCGGACTCCATGATGGACCTGACCCAGTCCACCGCGGTCACCAATGAGCTCAAGATCATCCGCACCAACGAGAAAGAGCAGCTGCAGGGCCTGAACGACCGCTTCGTGTCTTTCATTGAGAAAGTGCACAACCTTGAGCAGCAGAATAAAGTCCTGGAGGCAGAGGTCACGATGCTACGCCAGCGCAACAACGAGCCCTCGCGCCTGCACGAGCTCTACGAACAGGAGATCCGCGAGCTGCGGGCGCGCGTGGAGGAGCTGACGCATGAGAAGAGCCAGATGCACCTGGACTGCGTGCAGATGAACGAGACGCTGGACCGCGTGAGGGAGAAGCTGGAGGAGGAGACCAGGATGCGCGAGGAGGCGGAGAACACCCTGAAGGGCTACCGGAAGGACGTGGACGACGCTACCCTGGTGCGCCTGGAGCTGGAGAAGAAAGTGGAGTCGCTGCTGGACGAGATTGCTTTCCTGAGGAAAGTTCATGAGGAGGAACTGCAAGAGTTGCAGGCGTCTCTGCAGGCCACACAGGTAGACAACACACTCCCTCTGCGTGCTGACCTGTACGTCACTGACAGGTGGTACTGTAGTTCACTTATTAGATTTTATCATCAACCGCAATTTGATACTTAAATATTTTCAATACTCATGTCTCTGTTTTAATGTAACAACCATAGCCTTCGTGATTTAGCATACGCCAAAACATTACTGTAATTTTTTTAACTTGTGGGGACTCGAAAGACTTTACCCTGATAAACTTTACGGAGGGCGATTCTCTGTATTCTCCTCTAAATTTTCAAGAATATAGCATTCCCAGAAGAAACCAAAGGATAAAATTGTTGATATTCTCTATGTACGACATACTGCATCCTCAACTAACTGCGCACTAGATAATTGATGGCACTGCAGTTCCGTTTCTGCACCGCGCGCTGTCCATCCCTCCCTCCATCCCTCCTCCGAGTCTCGAGCGTCCCTGCCGTGTCCCGCGAGCTTCGTGCAAACTTTGAAATGTTTTTTTTTTGTTTTTTTTTGTTTTTTTGAGCGTGTAAGTAGCGTGCTGATGGTCCATTAACGTTTTATCAAGTAAATGTCGTTGAACTGCATTATTTGTATATTTGGTGAGTATCACGTTAAAGGGGGTATTTTTAAGGGCTCCTCTTTAAATATACTTAGGCCTATGCCTATGGCTGGTTTGCTTGGGTCATGAAGCTATAAACCTAGGGGACGGTACTGTAAGCCCCGCCATTAGCCCGTCAATATTTAAGGGATAATAGAGAGTATTTCTTTTTTTCGTTCAAGGAGTTGGAGTGGGAAACTAGCAGCAACCAAATGCTGTTAAAATATTAAGTGTCTGGCGTAGATTTCAGACTCAAAATACAAATTTACTATTGCGTAGCTGGTGACTTTGATCATTTTATCTGTCACTGCCTGCTAGATGTTCATGTCTAAAAAATTAATTTCCAACCATGCAATGATTTCAGGTTTGGGGGTGAAGGGAGAGAAAAACTGCGGAGATATAGCGCATTATTCAGGGGTGTGGTCGTCCCTAGGCGCAGCAGGCAGGACCAACCCTGGGACGTACATGAGCAACTGTTTTCATGTGCAATTAAAACTGAACTGTTTTTAAAGCAACACAGCAGTAAAAATTAGTTTTGACAGAAAGTAAAGTTATAAATGTCTTTTCCAGAGAGCACACTCGCGTCAGCAAAAGACAGAGTTGTTTTCATTAACAGAATAATCAATAATATCGGTACGTGTACAACAAACATAGCAACTAGGAGGTCTGAGCATTGAATAGACCTATAATGTGGGCCTGTTGAACAGCATCAGAGCTCATCACGTTGCAAATGAAGTAACGAAAAACGGGAAAAGCACAGACGTCGAAATATAAGAGCAGCAGCAACTTTGTCCTTCACCAGAAATCAATTCACTGAATATGCTGTAGTATTGAGTAGCTAAATCTTGCAGTGAACTGATGGTTGCTGGGTAGATTTCTCCAGGGTTTCTGCTCTTCCCTGCAGGGAATATGATTGCCATCTAAGCTATTGACAGCACAGCTTTCTCCAGCAGAGAAGCCTGAGTCAGCGAGTCGATTCATCAGTCCACCTCAGTGGACCTGCACCTCAGCCCATCAACATCCTGCTCAGCTTATGCATATATCAGTATGCCACCAGAGGCAATACAGTCCAATTATAGCGCAGAAAAAGAGTGTGCATTTAAAAAGAGCCATGGGCAATAAAGAAAATAGCATGCACCTGCAGGCAGTTTAAACATCATATTATCGTGTATAGTTAGATAACAAGCTTAATCCATGTCGGCATAATACAACATCACTGTTTTCATCAGGCTGGTCGGTTGATAAATGCTTTTTTGTCATCCATGAAAAACATTAAGTTCAGCTAACCAGTGTGTCACAGTGTCTTTAAATTACAGTCAATGCTGCTCAAAGAACAGATACAAATGAAGTAAACTGGCTAGATGAACAGAGAAGCATTAAGGAATACTGGCACTAAATTTTCCAATCCGAAGCAGGGATTCAAACAACCAGGTGACCTCCTGGTTGTCAGTCTGCACTTCAGACTTCTCCTCTCTAATTATTTAGGTCACTTTCAACTGTATTTGGTGTTTTTGTCAAATTAGATTGCTCCTCGATCACAACAAGTGTAGTTTATCTGGGTATGAATCAATTTTAATAACTCAAATAGTTTTTAATCAGTAAGAAAAAGAAAAACGCTTACCAATTTCAAAAGAACAAACATTAAAGTTAAAAAAACTTCCCATCATTTTTGTCTCACATTCAGGTGTCTGTGGAGATGGATGTGAGTAAACCAGACCTGACTGCCGCCCTTAAGGACATCCGGGCTCAGTATGAGAACCTGTCAGCCAGGAACCAGGCCCAGGCGGAGGAGTGGTACCGCTCCAAGTTTGCCAGCGTGACTGAGGCAGCAGCTCGCAACCAGGATGCCATCAAGGTCTCGAAGGAGGAGCTGAGCGAGTACCGTAGGCAGGTGCAGGCCCGCACCCTTGAGATTGAGGCCCTCAGGGGCCACAACGAGGCTCTGGAAAGGCAGATTGCAGAGATGGAAGATCGCCATAACAATGAAATTGGAGAGATGCAGGTAAGCAAATGACTAAGCAAAGAGAAATTACGGTTTCATTTTATTTTTTAAGATTAAATCAACCTTTATTTAATCAAGTCCAAGTGGAGTTTGAAACCTTGTTGCCAGAAAGAGACCTGGCCAGAAGTTGCAGACCAAAGGCAACAGATAAAACAATACTTATATCATTTAAAAATATAAGCCATGTGTCTCGAGGCTAAAAGTGGACCTTTGAAGACAGTTAACAACAAGGTCATTTACCACAGAAATTACAAGTCGTGAATTCTTCCAGAGAAATCAGACTGATGACCCAGAGGGCTGATTTTTTAGTTTCTGGAGTTTCCTGTGTCACCATTGACAGACAATGAAATGAAAACAAACAAACTGGAATTTTAGCAATTCAATACTAAAACTTGACTAACTCCATGTTTACTGTGATGAGACCTATACTTAATTGTTCACAAGTGCATCTCCAATCTCTTTACAAGAGCATAACCAAACCAGTAGTATTTCCTGATATGGCTTTGTGTCTATATGTGTTTGTGTGTGTATAGGACACCATTCAGCAGCTGGAGGCAGCCCTGCGCAGCACCAAAGGAGAAATGTCCCGTCACCTGCGTGAATATCAGGACCTGCTTAACGTCAAGATGGCACTGGACATTGAGATCGCAGCCTACAGGTGGGCTGCATTACAAACAATATAGCACTCATCAGTTTGGGAGATTGAACTACTTGTAATCTAAGTGTTAGACTCTACATTTTTTAAATACATGGTCCAATATAATCTTTATTTTTAGTCATTTATCTAAAGAAAAAAAATTAAATGTATTTTGCATTTTGTTTCTCCCACCTTCATATTTCTGACGTTTGGTGTCTCAGCTTACAGGAACCTTTTCAAAATCTAACTTTTTTGTTGTTGACAGTTTGAATTGAAAGCTTTTTCAATTTCATGGACATATATTTCAGGTACAAGTTTTTTAAGCTTAACTAAACTTTACAAGTTTTTTGAAAAATTTCATCAATACAACAATGAGCTTCCATTCCAGTGTTTTTTTAAAGTATGTTTTAAATAAAATCCTCTGGACTTCTGGTGGCCTAGTTTTTAAGGTCTTGTGTGTAATCCTCTGTATGATTAGGGCCAGTTTCCTCTGCCTCGTGTCACAACACCCTCTGTTTTCCTACTGCAATATAGTAGATGAGTGGAGGTGATGCAATGTGAAACCGTACAATAATCTCGCTCAGCAACTGTGATAATCTGGGCAAATACACTAAAACAGACAGCAGAGTTGTTGCCACTGATACTTCAGTGATATTAGATCCCTCAGAGGAGATACACTGGGATATTAATAGTAATGAAACCAGACTAAAGGCGACGTCATCGTTTTTCCCTTGTCTGCCTCTCTTTCTGTCTCTGCAGGAAGTTGCTGGAAGGTGAGGAGTGCCGCCTCAGCTCTGTTGGCGGAGCCATGGTCCAGTCCAGCTACCCAGGCTTCTCCTATGCATCTGCCCGCACCTATACTCTCGGAGCCTACAGGAAGTCCAGTGCCAAGCCTGAGGAAGAAGAGGAGGAGGCAGAAGAGGAGGAAGAGGAAGAGGAGGGAGAGGAGAATGAGGAGGAGGGTGAGGAGGGAGAAGAGGGAGAGGAAGGAGATGACCAGGAGGAAGGTGAGGGCGAGGGTGAGGGTCAGGGTGATGAGGAGGAAGAAGTGGAAGAGGAGAAGCCGAAAGAGAAGGATGAGAAGGAGAAGAAGAAGGAGAGCCCCGCCAGCAAGAACAGCAAGAGCTAAACAGCTTGTGTCAATATCATCATTTCCATCACCATCAATGACATATTCCTCATCCCACCAGGCACTTAAATGGATCTGGTCCCTGTTCACATCATTGCTGTTACACACAAACACACACTATTCTGCACATTCCAGATGCCTCACACCTTCTGTGTTTTTCTGTCTCCGTTAGCTCTGTGTTTCAGAAGTGATTAGTTCAAACTTTATTAGATAGAGAAGGAATTTCAGACTGGAATATATAGACTACAATGGCAGTTTAAACATTCACACACTCAACAGTGGTTTTCATTATCTTACATCAAGTGCAGAGAGACATGCAGAAAGCTAGCATGATGTCACTAAATTTCCTTAGTTTGTAATGAGAGATGTTTTTTTCTCATGTAAGTAACAGTAAATGTGCCATTAATGATCAATAGTCACAGTAAGAGCCAACAAAACCTTGAAAGTAACAATACTGTCAGCACATAGACTTAAAGATAAACGCACAGATCTTGGAGCATGAGAAACAGCCAGTCCAACTTTTACGGTGCTATTTGATTTTTACATATAAAAAGTTGGGGAGTACTGTAAGATTGATTATATCACAGACTGAAGCTCTACCAGCGTATTCCTGAATGTCAGCTTGTTGCACAGAAACAATTTATGGAAAAGTTTCTTCTATTTAAACTGTGAGTGGGACCCCACAGTTTGCACAGCAGGTGAATGCTTTCCACTCCCCTCTTTCATCCACTCTTTCTCATCATTCTCCACTTAGTTCTGCATCTCATCCCACCATGACAAAATGAAATGTACCACTAATCAGTCAAGCCCTTCCATTCTGTTTAAGTCACTGCAGTGTCATAGCAGGGCAATAATTGCAACTTGGAACTCAGAAAAACTGTATATAGAAAATGTATTGTGAGAGTGGGTGGTATTTTCAGATGCTGGAAAGAAGTGCTGCAGCTTCACCGTGAGGAAGTGCATCCTTGGAAATGAAAAATTTAGAGTTTAAATTGCATATATATATATATATAATTTTTGGGGAAAATGAATCACCCCCACAACCCCCCCGATTGATTCATTTGTCAACAAATTTATCAGCCATCTCATCTGTCAGAGTTTAGTAATTACCTGCAAGTCTATAGCTTTCATTTCTTTCAACTCCTCATAAAGAAAACACACGTTTTTCTTCCTCCTCATACAAATGTAGTGGTGCTTTTGTTTAATTTTGCTGGATAAAAGAGACAAGGTGAGGATGAGTGTGGCTGTTGGTGTCAGGCAGCTGCAGATGACACTGACAGCTCTCAGCTCAGACTGGAAGTGTCAGGTGTGGCAGATGCTGCAGGGGTCATGGCTGGATTGTATAGAGTCACACATAAGGGCTAATTTTCACCGTAACCCCCTCTATCACTTTGCCCTGAGTAGTTTACTCCACTGTTGGTTAACATTTCATCTCCTGGACTCTTCTTTTTGACAAATGAATCAACCTATGGGCATGAATGCATGGCCTGACTCTTGGAGCTTGAATATCTGCTGGATTGGATAGATTTTTGCTTGTTGCGTGTTCAATTAAAAAAAAACCTGCCTTAACCATGACTGAAAGTTAAAATACAACATTGTCACCTGCATCCCGTTTGTTTCTGGGGAGGCTGAGGAGTGCTGACATTTTCCAGACGTCTGCTATACAACTGTGATTGTGTGTGCTGCTATCTCATGCAGTGATGTTCCTCTCAAAGCCAAATAAAGACATTTATTAACCAAACATTCAATATATCTCTGTGTCTTCAGTAATGCGATGGAATATGACTGAAATACAGCTGTTAAAATATGTAAAATAACTGCTATTATCTGATGATATTCTAAGAAAAGCCCAGAAGACATTGTTCTTCAAAATATTCAAATAAAAAATGTGATGAACATTAATATGTAATGATTTCTTAATGTTCATGATTGGCATGACATTAAAAAAAATAGTTTGAAGTGAATGAAATTTTACTCCCTATAGTTGTGAGTGCTTGCAACAGAAGTTTGAATAACCAAACATTTTATTTATATTTATAATCATTCTTTCAGAGTGCTGAGCTAGTATAACATGCCTTGGTGGAGAGTTTATATGTAAAATGAATGAATGAGAAGAGAAAAAGTTTGTAGGCATGGAATCTATGTATATGCACAAATGTTAGGTTGTAAAGATTTCTGTATGATAACATATTGTAGCTCATAAATTGAAAGCCTGTATTTGCTCTTTAAAAGAAATGGTCCACAAGTATATTTTTTTTACTGCAGCTGCATGTTACTGTTAAGTCTTAGTAACCTTCCATTTTCTCAAGCAACCTATTCATATACAAGGCCATTAAGCAGTAGTTATCTATCCCAGCATGCCTTTGGCTATGCCTAACCCATTAAGGCTATCATCAAGGCCACCACACACAAACTCATTAATGAATCCAGGCAAATGAAAGCCTCCTGTATGGCTATTTTAAACGTTTTTACTTCAAAATCATTTCAACTCCTCTGAGTTTTAACATACCAACTGATATTTCACAAACTTTTCTATTTTTTTAACCTGGTTCAGTACATTGAACCTGTCAGTGAAAGAAAACAGCCTGATCTGTTCTTGGAATACAATCACGGTCTCTGGTTGACTTGAGTGATAAGTTTCTTCAGTATGTGAAGCTTGATAGAACAGAACCCAGAAACATTTTTAAATTTTCATTTTAGTTTACTTGCAGCTCTCAACAAAAATTCAAGAAAGTCCCCTCACCTTTTTACTGTAGTATCCATGATTTAACCCAAGTGCAGCTTCTTCTTAACTTTTCTCCTCTGCTTCTTACTTCCAAGGGCTGATAACACAAATGTCATCTGGAACTATGTATCAGACAACTTAACTAAAAGCAGCTAACCAGATATTACTAAACCACTTATGGAAAAAAGTGGTGTGACAATGATCAACAAAAAAGCTCTGTTATCAATTAGTTGTATTTCACATTCCTAGCTCTTCAGTTTCCTTTTTCAGTGATGAATGAAACTTTTTAGCCCAAAAACAGTGAGGGATGCACCAATTGGACTTCATTGCTGCTAGTTCTCTGATATCAGCTTGTTGTTTCTGGGCCTGCAATGTTCAAATGAAGCTGAAGCTTTCAGGGATTACATCTTTGCAACAGCTTTCGAGGAATTCATATCAACTAATTTCAGTGCATGCATTTTATTTTGACTTGTAAGCTGCATTCATTTCTGGTGTTTCACTGGACAATCGTAAACCCACTCTTGAAAGGCATCACTTGACCTACACGACTCATTTGTAGAAGGCAACACACTGGCTGCATTTTGATGTGCATTGTTGTGAGATAATGCATCAATGACGCAACTCAGTGCATCAAGATTTTGTTCCATCTTTGTGCATTAATGCAACAAAAAGAATCAAATTTGATCTGTTTGTGTGAATTGGCACATTCCAGCTGCCGTACCCTGATAATGTCTGCTATCTGTACTACAAATTCAGTGTGTGGGCCTCAGTTGACACATAAAATGAAGCCTGCTGTCACAGTACAGAGTTTGTCTGTATATTTCATTTGTGGAAGGAACCTCAATAGGCAGGGTTGGAACATCACTGGAGACAGCTGAGGCACCACAAGACTGGATTTTGCTTCCCATTCATTTCTACATTTAACCGGACAAGAAACAAACATTTCTCATAGTATACTGAAGGCCATGAGGGTTGGTAAGTTTTCACTGGGTTTGGGGCCTACCCACTGTAGAGGGTACTAGACCCTGAAACTGAGCTAAATTTTATTATTGCACCTTTGCTTAATGTGGCTGTTAAAATGAAGGAAATGTCTACTATTGTAAAACCTCTTACTAATACTGGTCTGGAACATTTGAGGATTACTTGCTTTGCTCAAAGGCACTTTGACAGAATTTGCTATTGGAGAAGTGCACCAATTTACATCCACGCACACAAGCAAGTTATAGAAATGGTCTCTTAGTCACTAGCCCACATGTCTCAGCCTTTCTGATACCTTTTCAATAACAGGCGGAGCTGTTTAATGTTTGCTGGGTGTTACTATCAGCTCATCACAGCGCTGTCTGCACCAAGAGGTGAAAGATGGGGCGACCAACTAAGATGGATGGCCGCTGCCAAGTGGCCCACCGGCACAGCTGTCACCAGCAAGAACTTCATCACAGCTGAGACTGTGTTTGTTTCCCTGCTCACATCTATTTCTCTGTGTGTGTCTGTACCTATGTGTGTGTGTGTAGCATCAGCACAGTGGCAAAAACATTATCAGCATTAACAGACAATCAATAAACTCTCAGAAAAGAAGGAGGGGAAGCAGCAAGGGCAAATGTTTCTGACTAAAGTATTAGATGAAAAGGAACAGACTTGGGTTTTAGGGGAGAAACTGCAATGTGATACAAATAAAGAACAAGAGCTGCAAACAAATCTCTGGACATGCCTGGGACAATCAATAAAAATTGCAACACCATACTCGGTATCTGCAGAGAGTGTAGGTTACTTTCCAAATGTCATAACTTGCATGGCTAAGTATACCTGCACACAGAAGGGACCACAGAGCCATAATTCAGTTCCTTTTTCATCAAACTTCCCTAAACTAACTCCAGCACATTTCAACTGAATTAACCCCAATCTGTAATCTTTACATTCTGGATTTTAAATTAATAAAAAGAAAATACGGCACAACATATAAAATTGTGAACTAAGAGGCACTAGGTGCATTTTTTAACTCTGAACAGAGCCAGCTGGCTGATTTCTTGTTTCCAGTTTGTCTTGCTCAACAACACTTTATGACAAAAGTTGCAAACTTCTCATTAAATCTGAGTAAGAAGGTAAATCAGCAACATAAAATTGAAACCTTTCACTCAAATGAAGGATTTATGCTGCACACAGCTTTGCAATTAGCATCTATAGCATTTGTTATGATGCTTAAGTACTCATAAATGACACAGTCACATTTCAAAATAATCTATTAAGCCTATTTCACTACATAATTTATCCAAAACTGAAAATCAATGCAGTAAAAGTTTCCTGACTCATGCTCCCTGCATGCTGGACAGCGTGATTGATGCTCTATACGTCAGCAGTGACACAAGGAAAGTTATGAGTTGGCATGGATCTTTCTGTGATGGAAAGTGAGACAGGGAGCATGTCAAAGGGCAGATTTAGAGTGCGATCCATCCCTCAGCTCTGCAGGCTTGTGGCCCATTGCTCGCTGGTCCGGTCAGTGGAGTTGTCCTTGATTTAGCCGTGCTGCTGCTGCTGTGTGCGTGCTGAGCTCTTCTGTCAGCAGATTCTGGTGTTGTGGAGGTGCATACATAATTGAACCGCTTCCTTTCTCTTCCACTGCCCTCCCGAGACCCTTTCAGATAATGCAATAAATACTCAACCTCAGCATTTAACAACCACCCTTCCCTGTTCCTGTTACTGGGAGTCCACAAGCATGTAATTAGATTTTCTCTGTAAGTAAGTTAAACAGAGAGAGCTGGCAAACACACTTCAGTATGACCTTGCTATTTGAAGTGTATGTGCTCACAGCCTGAGCAAACAGGCTGTGTTTTGCTGGTTCTGTGTTGTTTTTTTGGACTTTAGTAAACTGAATGTTTCATAGCTTTAAGTTTGCATAAACTGAGAATTTACTTTTCATAAGTCGTAAAAGTTAACTCATAAAAAGAAAAAAATTAGAAGAGCAGTTTACAAAGCTGCCCTCTGTATTTCCTCTAATCTCAAGCTTATTTTCAGTTCAAGACTCTCTCCTTTCATTCATTGTTTCACTCTGTTTCATCCATCCCCCTCTCCGTCTCCACTCATCTTTCTGTCTCTTTGTCTGTCTGTGTCTCTCTGTCTCTCTCTCTCTCCCTCCCTGTAACTCCATGGCTATATATAGACTTCTGCATTGCAGATGTCCCAGAGCCCTGCAGTTCTGGGGGAGCTGCTGAGGAGACACAGCCAAAATTTCGACTGCCTGAAACACACAGAGCTCAGGCAAGCAAAACTAAATACTGACTTACAGCATGACAGGACTCCAAAAAGTGGCAGTGTGCATGTGCAGTCTGCTGTGCAGCACGACTGAACAACGTCCAAGTCATAACACTGCAGCAAGGATGAAGTGCCCCCCCACAAAACAGAGTCAGAACCACTGCAGTCATAATCTTTGCGTGGGTTGGTGTGAGTGTGTTGGGGAGTTCTTTTCATGCCAGTGTTTCTGAACAAGCCCCCCTGTGTTTTTGCATTCTCCCCTTACAAGAACTGCCGCATCATGACTTATTATTTGGGATGCTTTAAGATGTTGCAAAACAGAGGATAGAATGTGTGAAAACACCTGATGCCTGTATGCTTATTGCACTAAAAATATGTCTGAAGTCTTATGAAACGAGTATAATTAATCATTCAGATGTCAGTCAGGCTACAGATAACTTCATAACAAGTAGTAGAAGGAATTTATATTTAAATTGATTCAAGTCAATTTAACTTAATGGGAGACTCATAGGTCCACAACAGTATACAGATTAAACATCACTAGATGAAAAAAACAAAATAAAAATAGCAACAGATCAAATTATTCAAATTCAAACATAGTACGTAAATAATGTGCGCCAACATAGTTGGTATAAATACATCAAATCCATGTTAAACAATATAATACTGTTAAAATAGGAAGAAAATTTAATGTACCGTTTAACACATTAATATCAAAATTCAGTGATAATTAATTATATGTAATAACATTTACAAAGGATTTTGTAATGTCATACATTCTGTATTGATTGTCAAATTTATTGTCAAGTTGCTATCAAAATTTTAAAAATATATGAAAAAAGGAAACTGAAGTCTTTCTATGACAGCTTTTCTTTGCTTTGCATCTTCTTGGTTTTCAAAGGTGGGCATTTTGTTAATTGAATTGACTGACATCAGGGCAACAAAATACATCATGATATGAAAGGCACTAAGACAAAATTTTAAAAATCGAGGTAGATTGAAATGACATTTGAAATGATTTGAAAAGATTAATGTAGAATAAAAGAAAAGAATAAGATGGCATGTGAAGAAAGTGAACAGAAGCAGAGTATAATTTCAGCTTTATGTGCTCTGTTTAGTTATAAATCACCAGTTTGTAAGGTTTGGAACATAACCTACACAGGTTGATTTCATCTTTTCTCTATGATGCTGCCAAGCCCTGGTGAGTAATGAGTCAGTGTGTGCACCAGCTGTGCTTTTTTTGAAAATACAGAGAAGTAGAAATCACAGAGAAAGAGGCAATCAGTGTAGAAGAGGGACAGTGGAACATCTCAATAAAATATTGATCAACTATTGATGTAACCTCAAAATTAGTCTCAGATTTTACAGACAGTTGTCTTGTGATGTAGAAAAACATCATCCTCATCACTCTGATTCTGATCCTAAATAACTATATTCCCTTTCACGATGCTTGTTCCAGTTATCCAGTTCTCTTAATAGCTTTCATCAGTGACTTTAGAGACAGTGAACACACCACAGTAGGATGTCAGATCCTATTGAACTGTTGTATTTGGTCTACTACACTCACCTCCTTCCACGTCTGCTGCAACAGTGGTAGGCCATTAAGTATTTATAAGTGCCGACTGCTGTCAGGCCACAGAGAAGATGTACACACACACACACTCATACATATGCACACTCATATACAATTATGGTGAGCTTTTGCTGCCACTTGGTGTTAGAGGTGCATATTACACATGGATTTACAAGCAGTGCCTTAGATTTACCATCTCGTCTTCATCATCAGAGAAGATTGTATGAACATGGACGTAAACCAAACTAGATGGCTGTCATTCATCAGATCCCCACAAAACTTGGCACACATGGTTCTGCAGGGCTTTAGCTTTTTTTTCAACCATTTGAAAGATCTGCACACTTGCTCCCTCTGCTGGGGAACAGCTTGCCTGACATTCTCTGATGCTTCATTTTACAAATACTTCGAGCATCAATGATAGTCCTCAAGGCCTAAATACTGCATACTACATACTGCTTGGACCCTGCTGCTTGTTGTGCCATGATCATTGTTAGTGAGGCGATAGCAGGGGGGCTAGATTGTTTAAGGGGCTAACTGTAGACAAGATGGTGTGTCGGTCAGAACACAGGGATGAAGAGACTGGACTCCAGTATGTCCTTCAGCGGTCTTTACTTCAGTTGACATTCATTAACATGTTTGCACATACATATGCAGAGAGATAGCGAGAGAGAGTATTTTTGTCATTAACTCAGGGCTGGGAACATCAGGGGTGGAAGGTGAAAAAACTTAGATATAGATAGATTGCTTAGCCGTATTGTGCTGCGCATCAGAGAAACAGGAAATCGAACTCAGTCAGTAACACCACGATATCATGAACATGACCTCGCGTGAATAGACTGGAAAGGACTGAGCCTTATTACCGTAACTCTGTATTTGTATACCAACACATTTGCAATTTCAACTTTATTGGATGATACATGTCAATGTTCTATTTGCAGCCATTTCCATTGTACCATTGTACCGAGCCTTTATTACAATCATCTTCTCTAAAACAGGGATTTTTTTCTCCAATGTATCTAAAAACACAAAATTAAAGTAAAGTTCTAAGGACAGAGCTTCTTCCTGGCATGAAAAGGTGGCAAATGAGTGCAGCAGTGCAAACAGTTGCCACTATGTTATATATTTCAATTAAAAAAGCTTTAAATCTACTGGGACCTGAAGTGACGAACTGCTTGAACTAAAAGTTCTCAATACAAGCACAGATGTGTAAAATGTGTAACATATCAGTCTCCGAATCTCACTTTCAAAATGCTAACATATAAATTTTGAAAGGTCTAAGGCTTGGAGGTGCCTTCATCACTTTCTCAAATAATTCCACTCACAAAGTCGGGGTTCCTGATGGTAACCTACAAAGGCAGGGACCTGCTGATGTAACTATGCCTCACATTCCCTAATGCCTCATCTTACAAATACTTTAAGCACCAATCATCAGGGTCCTTAAGGCCTAAATACTGCTTGGACCCTGATAATTGCTGATTGTGGCCATATTCTATATTATTATTATCATCATTATTATAAGTGTTGTTATTGTTAGTATCGCTTGGTTACTTCAAGTTTTTAGGGGAAGGGAAAAAATTTGTTGATTTAAATATTTTAATAAATGTAATGTGTTTAAGTTGGGGACGTTTATGCAAAAATGAAGCTGTTGCTGTTATACATACTATGTATATACTATATATTCTAAAGGCCCATCATATTCACATTGTGAATGGGTGTAAAACGTAATGCATGACAAAATGTATCTTTAGATCGATGATAAAACTTACAAAAGGCCTTATTTAAGCAAGGCTACCTCAAATGGGATCCACAGTTATAGGCTACAACACTTATAGCTATTGCTGTTTATGTTTTGTATCATCGAGACTGAAACGCTCCAAACACACTATTTGTCTTGAATATGACCCACACCTCTCATGACATCAGAGGGCTCTGATAGCAACGTGAAGTTCGCCAGAATGCAGCTAAACATGGGCAACAATACCTCCAGCATATAATACTTTCCTCGTAATATTGATTTTTTGACCCATAAACTTAAGAGTTGCACACATCAGTGCCAGCCTTGATCTGATGGCTGCTTTCTGCGTGTCTGCGCCTTTTTGTTTCTCTTGCTCTGAATCATTACAACGTATCTATATTGTTTAAGGGTAACTCTTCATGTAGCTGTTTGTATAAAATTAGATAATGGCAAAGAGATGTGTCCTGTTTTATTTTGTTTATTTATTTATTTTTGAAGAAAAATAAGAATAATTCCCTTGCAACAGATTCAGTCTGATGTATAGTTTCCTCTTCAATTATTTACTGTCTAATGGCAGCAGTATCGTAAACACGCATTATTACTTTATTTTGAAAACCGGAAGTTATCTCTCTGCTATGCAAGCACACTTGACAGCAATTTGTTCTTCGACTGAAAAGTGTTACTGTAAAGCCTACCAGGAGATTTATCAGTTCAAATAACGAGTGTCTCGGAGCCATAGGACCTTCGCTGTTGTCGTTAGGCTAGGATCTGCTAAGATGACAGAGCTAAGGCACCGTGGAGCCAGAGACACCGACACAACGTTACAACAGCAGCCGTCAGAGGACAAGGTAACGTTAGTCAGGACTCAGTCCCACCATTTGTAGCGATGCTAACGCTTGCTAGCCAGCTGGCTATTCGAGGGTCTCAACGCAGTATCCCTTGACTTGTTTAGCTACCGAGAGGTACTGTCAGATTTAATTAAAATTCAGCATTCAAACGTAGCTTGTGCTTTGGGTACAGTTTTTTTCTTAGTGGGATAACAGTTTTATCGTGAAAACTATTAAATGCAACTGAAATGCGCCATACAAATAATCCGCCAAACTGCTCATATTTTAGACTTGATTGGCTGATGCTACTTACGGTCTTCCTGGGTGTGCTTTCGTTGTGAAAACAACAGGCAAACCATATGTAGACGTGACAATTTTATCGAAATTTTCTCTGCTTTTTTCATCGGCTACAAGCCGATGGATAGAATATCTTCCTTGTTTAGTAAAAAACTTTATGTTGTCGTGGGGCATATATGTTTATTTTATGTTAATCGAAGAAAAGATAATTTGTGCAAGTTTGACTGATGTTTAGCAAAACGTTCTGTTGCTGGTCGGATACACAGCCTTGCATTAGAGGTGAGCGTGCGTTTTAAAAGCCTCAGGCGAAATCCTCACGTTGTGGCCTTTAATAACCACTGGGGACTCGTGTGTTGCTCTCCATATTTTGTTTTTCCGACAGCGTTAGCTAAAGTCAGTTGTTTACTTAAGTGTGTTTAATGCTGAACGACACTGGTTCGTTCACTATTATCAGTTTGACTGGTATAACAATAAAAACAGCCGCTTCGGGCATTGCCTACTTATGTTCTGTTAGCAAGGTATCCTTATTAGTCTGGTGTCATTTCCAGACTGAAGGGAAATATGGATCATCTGTGTCGTCACGATGAATCTCAAAGTTGCCTCCAAGTGAATAATTGGAGCCAAAAAGGGGCGTGGTGATGGACCTCGGGTCGGGGGACTCCCTAAAAACTTGGCGTGTTACCCGGATGGGCATGGTTTCGAGCTCGTAGTGCGCGCCTTATTTCTCAGTTTGTACATCCTCGATGACTTTAATCCCCACTCAGTCTCTCTTTTCTTTCACCTTCGATGCTGGTGGAGGAGGCAAGGAGGAGACAGGAGGAGAGATGACTAGAGGCAAGAGGCTTTTAACAAAATGACACATCCTTGTTTTGGTACCATCATTTAAATGTGACGTGTGGCACAGCTGCATTATCTGATCATTATTTTGCGCATTAGAAAAATACCACAGTGGGGCAACCTACATATATATTTTAAGTATATTTACGAAATAAAGAGTGAAAGGGATGTTTATGTACACATTCACTAATGTGTATCTTTCTGTACAAAATATATTCTCTTTTTTTCCTCTCACTCAGTGCTTCAGATGTCACTACACAAACGGTGAAGGGCTGAGAGTTTGATAGCGCATTTAATCATTTTAATACAGCATATGAACTTAAAAGGAAGAGATGAGAAGGAAAAACATCCGCAAAGGATACATCTGTGCTTCCTTACTCATAGCTTCTTCCCTTGCAAGCTTCCTCTATTCTTAGGCCTGCTTCTCTCTCCTCCAGATGTATTCTGGGAATTGAGTCTGGGTCACAGGCATGAGGAAGGGGGAGACAGGTAAGGTGGAGAAACAAAATGGAGAAATTGTAGGAGTCCTGTCTCAGCCCGTCTTCTGAGTGCATGTTGTTTACCTACAATTTGAATATTTAGAAATTAAAATTGATAGCCTGTGTGTCAGTCTGTCTCATTGGCAATCTTATAAAAATAAACTTGTCAGTAGCATTTTAAGCACTTGATATAGCAAAATTTGGCCTTGTGGGAAAAAAATGATTCCCTCTGAAGTCCCCTAGAGAATAGCAAGAACAGTTGGAAAAGTAGTTAAGATATTATCTGCATCCCACAAACCTCACAGGGGTTTATCAAGGAAAAGACAATCTACCGAAGACTCTTGTTGAGTGCTGTGACTTTTTTAAATACATCATTTATTATTTTGTATCTTTTGATTGCAATGTGTTTCAGGTGACATGTGTATTGGACTAAGTTACGTGTGTGGTACTTCATGAGAAGTTTTTGTCAGGTTATTATTTAACCTGGTTAAGAAGAATAATATTTATGTACCATTTTTGACAATTTTAAGGAGGAGTTGGGTGTTAAACGGATTTTATATCTAATGTCTAATGTCCTCTGTTCAGTGTTTAATAAGAAAAAGCAAAAACTGACATTTTTTCTTCAGATTAAACTGATTTGTTAAATGTGTAGCACCTACCAATACAGACTATGAATCCAGTGTTTTTGTATTTAATTCTTTATTTGTCAGTAGTCTGTGAAGTAAAGTCCAAAATGCACATATCTGTGCCTTCCATGTTAAGGTATAATATGTCTATGAAGTAATTTAAAGCAATTTTTCATGTAGAATTAAAACCAGTGTAGAAGCAGAATCTGCCTGAGCAGCTAAAGACAATGTAATGATTGTAAGAAAATACCAGGGTAGCCAGAAAAGACCCACCCCCAGGGACGGACTGGGGTGGGGAGGGTGGCCCGGGAAGTCATTGACAGAGAGGCCCACTTCATGCGCGGTGTGGGAAG
>JAQMCX010000047.1:4543382-4572115 GCA_029814765.1 Acanthurus leucopareius
GACGAGCCTTTGTATTCTTTTTGGTCAGCAGTGGTTTTAGCCTTGGAACTCTCCCATGGATGCCATTTTTGCCCTGTGTCTTTCTTATTGTTGAGTCATAGAAACTGACATTAACTGAGGCAAGTGAGGCCTGCAGTTCTTTATATGTTGTTCTGGGTTCTTTTGTGACCTCCTGGATGAGTTGTCTATGCGCTCTTGGAGTAATTTAGGTAGGCCAGCCACTCCTGGGAAGGTTCACCACTGTTCCAAGTTTTCTCCATTTGTGAATACTGGCTCTCACCGTGGTTCGGTGGAGTCCCAAAGCCTTAGAAATGGCTCTCTAACCCTTTCCAGACTGATAGATGTCAATGACTTTGTTTCTCATCTGTTCTTGAATTTCTTGAGATTGCGTCATAATGTGTTACCTTTGGAGATCTTTTATCCTACTTCACTTTGTCGGACAGGTTCTATTTAAGTGATTTCTTGATTCAACCGGTCTGGGAGTGATCAGGCCTGGGTGTGGCTAGTGAAATTGAACTAAGCTTTCCAAAAAATGTGGTTAATCACAGTTAATTCAAGATTTAACAAGGGGGGCAATTACTTTTTCACACAGGGCCATGTAAGTTTGGATCGCTTTTTTCCCTTAATAAATGAAATCATCATTTAAAAACTGCATTTTGTGTTTACTTGTGTTATCTTTGACTAATGTTTAAATTTGTTTGATGATCTAAAACATTTAAGTGTGGAAAGCATGCAAAAAAGTAAGAAATCAGGAAGGGGGCAAACACTTTTTCACACCACTGTAGATCTGTGAATTTTATGGGAAATCTCACAATTTGATTTGATCCCAGTGCCTTGGGTCACAGTTGGATTCAAAAACGATTACTGATTCCACCAGAAATCGGGACACCATGTTCAATCTGTTGCATGCTATCTTCAAAGCCATTCACTCAAGTCCGTAGTCCACCTAAGTACAATAGAGAACATAAATAGCCATTAGATAAATGAGCCACAGCAGTAATGGCTTAAAGGTTACTGTTCCGAGGAAATGCTGTGCAATGATACAGCTAAAGCTTACAGACCCAAGGCATTAGAGGGTAGCTAGTAAGCTTTACTATAACAGCACTTAATTATGAGTAAAAGTATGTCTTTACAAAAAGAAAAGTTTTAGTTTAGACCGCTAACATTAACTTTAACTCTGTTACTGTATTATCCATGGCCATCCCTACACAGTTGGTGAATTTTACACGGAAGATACATCAGTCCTGAACATAGCTAATATAAACTGGAGCCTTAAAATATAAAGTTGCCAGTTATTGATATGCTAAATTTTAACTTTTGCAAATGGTTACTCCTGTAGGTAGTTAGCTTGCATGCTAAAGGCTGCAGCTTATGATAAAGCAGACAAATACTCTGTTCAATCCATTCTTCAGAAGCCGTGTGATAGTTGCTAAGCCATAATTGGAAATTCACCAATGTTAAAGGTCAAATCTAGTTCATTTTAGATAAAAGATGTATGTTTTATTATCCTCTCTATCCTCTCAGGGGCCCCAACCCCAGCAAGGTGATCCAGCAGCTCCTGGCCCTCCGTGCTGACCAGCAGCTCCACATCTTCAACTCTCTGAAGGCTCACCTGACAGAGAAGGGCCTGCTGCCAGCGCTGGAGGGGGCAGCCGCCTAGAGCCCCCCGAACCAACTCACCCTAAGAGGAAGAACAGAGAGGAGAGCACCACCTAAGAGCCCTGTGCAGCTCTGCTGAATGATTGAGAAAAACATCTTAGGGAAAACAAAAAAAGAAAACAAACAACAAGAAACTAAAGCCTTGGGCCATTCCATTTCATTTTGGGTGTGAGAGTTGAGCAAGTTTTGTGTTCATATAGTCTGTGAATCACGTTTCTGACACCAGTGTTTTCAGGTTGAGTTAGTGAATTACTGTACTGTTACACATCTTTTCATACTGTTGAACAAAACGTGGGTCAGCTGTACATTTCTGCCTGTATACAGGAGAACCTCTATATCTATTAATGTGTGTGAATATTTTATTGTACTTCTTTGTTTTTGTTTAAATGCACTGCTCTCAACCCAGTTACTCACTGTATTGATTTCCCAGCTAGGCCCCCTCGCCAAATTTAAGTTTTAATTTTCTTTATTGTGATTGTTTCTATTTATACATAGATGGTTTTTATATTTGGTATGTTCTATTATATCTTAATGTTGTGTTCATTTTATTCAGACTTAATTCACCTTCGCCATTAGCCACACAAATTTATTTGGTTTTTTTTCCTGTGTGTTTGCCATCAGTCTTGTGCATTTATGTGTATTTTTTTTCATGTGTGTTTGCATCATTTCAAAGCCTGTCTTGCTCAGCCAAATCACTGACATCTTAATATAATATATTATCGAGCAGTTATATCCTAACATATACGACTATGTTACTCTGCAGTATCTGACAGGATCAGTGTATCCCACAAATCAAGAACATTTTCACTGAGTTGGTTGTTTTTTGTTGGATTTGAGCGGTACAGAGCAGTTAAGGGAGCTCCATAAATGGCTTAGTTTTATTGTGAATCAAAAGATCAGATACATTTCGAAATAACATTCAAAACCACCCCTCATTTTAAAAGAACTGAAAACTGAACTGTTGTCAGAGACTGAACACAATCCTTTTTGGTTTATCATCAAAAGATCCGTTAGGTGTTGATATTCTTTGAACAGCAAGCTGTTGTAGATTTTATCCATGATCAGTTAGCTGGTGGGATTGTTGCATCATGGCTCCTCTTTGTGACCTTGATGGAATGAAACAGTGCAAATAAGGCACAATGATGGTTTGCGAGTATCTGCTTCTTCCATGTGTCGCAACCACGCCATGTTCACAGCTTCAGAGCAGACAGAATATATGACTGATTGGTCTGTCTGAAATGTTTGTGTGTGATAATATTTATGTCCAATATGATTTCATCCAGCTGATGTTCAGATTGCAATTTGCCGTTACACTCAGTGTCTGTATACACATCAGTCAGGGTTCAGGAGGATTCACAATAGGACTATGTGCTCTTTCTGCCACTGACAAATGTTGCATTAATTTGGTGGTAGAAGCTAAAAGCAGAAGATTCTCTGGTGTTGGCCTCATGTCTGTTATTTTTAGCATCATAAATTGATTGTGTGGACATGTTAAAGGGGCTCTGCTTTTACATTTGAAGATGAGCTTACTTTGCAGTGCTTATCAGCTAGTGAGCACAGCTGTATAATGTCCTTTGTAGCAGCGGGTCGAGCTTCAAATCAAGGAAATAGAAAATAACCATGATGATGTCATAGTAAGGGATGTGAGCATAGAGGCTTGAACTTTGATATTTAACTACCAGGATAAATAATGAATGATGTAATCAGGTTGGATCGTGGGAAATATAGGCTCTAATGGTAGAAGAGTAAAAGTCATAATATATTTGTCTTTGATGGACTAATTTGAAAGATTCTCATTGTTTGTTACCCTTTAATATCAGGACTGACTGAATTATCAGTAACTTACAGGAAATTATGTGGACAGCTGCTGTACTTGCAATGAAAGACTAGGAAGATTTTTGAGACTTTTTGTTGGAATTGTTCAGGAAAGGTAAAATGAATTTGTCTTGTGCTTGAATTTTCATAAAGATCCTTAGATTTTTAAAATTGATTTTCAGTGAAACCTGCAAAGGATTGTTAGTCACATGTTTCTGGCTTGTTGTGCTGTAAGGTGATCAGGCGTTACAGCAAACACAGCAGTATATTAAGTGTATCTGGGTCCAATTCTGTTTAGAGGTACAATCTGCCGGATGTAATTAGCTGTACATACTCACTAATCAACCAGTCACCTCAGGCTTTCCATCATGTTTGTGCACATTCATCATCTTGTTTCTATCCAATCAATGAAAAGAAGTGATCTCTTGTCACTGAAAGCCAAATGAACTCTGTACAGGTTAAGTAGACTATTTCAGGTGTTAACATGCTATATGGGTAGTATACAGGTATAAACTTGGTACAATTACTTCTGTTCATGAAAACAGCAATGTTACCATCCAAGCAGTAGTCAGTGTAGAAGGGATGTGAAAGTCAGTATCCAGCTGTCTAATAAGGTAAAAATACATTGTAAACATATTAATAATCAGGATCGGTTTGTGAATAGTTTGTCTTCCTTAAATTTCCTCCCATTATTCTCTTTCAAAAACTTGTATATTATTTAAAGGACTCAAATCTTTTTGAAATCCCCAAAATTTGCTTTTGCTAATGTGGCAATCATTTTCTAGAAGCTGACTTTAATATAACTTTGTAAGGACCAGTGGTTGTGACGGTGTGATCTTGGAAAAAATGTTGAGTCAAATAAGTTGAATCAATAAGATTCATGTAGGAAAAATAAACAAAACCCATTTTTTACTTAAATGAAACTTGACATTGGAGAATTTAAACTTTTTTTTAAGTTGCCTTCTCTGTTATCATTAAATATCGATCAAAACTGCTGGGTCATGTGGCTTCTGCCAGAAAGAGTTAGAGAACCACTGACTAGACCAAGCATGACATTAGGCTTTCATGTTCTCTTAAGTGTCTCTCCATTTTATCCACGTCTTTTCATTTCACACATGTTTGGTTCCACCTGTGTGATACTCAACCAGTCTTACATTATCTTTATGAAAGTATTTATTTTATTTTCTGTAAGCAAATCAAACCTTTTTAAAGTTACTATATAAGAAGATGTTTAGAATCATGTACAGTGCTCTTTAGTATTTTTGGTTGGAAGATTATTTAAAGTTCTATTGCTGCCATATATGGGAGGGTGATGAGATAGCAGTGAGGTATTTTCTCTCCGTTCTTGCTGTTTCGTTAGTGCAGTTGGCTGTTTTCTAGGCTCTTCCCTGCTAGCTGTCATGTGTCAACCTCTGTGTCACAGTGCAAGTTGAAGCAATGCAGGTACTTGTAGCATTGCATTGCATCGTCTAGTTATTTGAATAGACAGGAAGTTCGTTAGAAAGTAACATGAAGACTGGGTGTCTCAGCATTCATAGATATCGTGCATTTCTCCAGCTTCACTGCCTCTGTGGTGGTTTGATTCTTGAGGTTTTTAGCCCCTGCAGCTCTGTACTGCCATTTCTCTGTCTGGTGTTACTGACGGCCACTAGAGAGAGCTGGAGCTCCTGTGGTCGGCTACTCGAGTTTAACACTGATGCTGCATCTGAGCAGAAAGGTTTTACCCTTTGTTACTGCTGTCTGATACATTCCAGTATCCCTAAAGTTAGGATTTGCTCATAGGGAGGCAGAATATAAGTAATACCAAGTATGTACTATTGTTAAAAGAAACCTGATTCTTTTTCTTGTGTTTCGTGGCACCCAAGAAACACCTCTGTGCCATTTTTAATCCACACAGTGCCACTTTGCTGTAATGAATCCTGCCCAGCCGGGGCCCTCTTAAAGGAATGTATGGGAGTTGAGACTAGCCCCCACATAGTGTAGACTCCCTTTTGTGGACATTTTATTTTGTAGTTATAGATTCTCTTCTAAAGCTGTATAATTTCAGTATATTATTCTTAAATTGTGCAATTGTTTGTGTTAAGTTGTACATTTGTCTAGAGTTGCAGTTGTACTCTTTGTTGCTGATATGTGCTTTGCCTCGGTTCAAAGATAATTAAAGGTATTGAAAAAAATTATGTGGTGTGTGTGTGTGTGTGACCTGCTTTCTTCCCTCTTGGTCTTCTTCCCCATTTTAACATACAGTTGGTTTCCATTTTATAGAAGTGGCTTATTTCTGTAAGGATGATGATGAAACACTGGTATGACTGTAATTGAGGGTCAGCAGATGAAACCTAATGCTTTGACCCGTGACAAACACTGATGCTCTGCTGCAGTCTTCATTGTCATCAATGCCTGAGCTCTGAAGCGACATGTTTGCTGAAGGATTCAAACCAGAAGATGAAAACCATTTCCTTTATGAATACACTGTTTTTTTTTGGTGACACCACTCAACAGTTGTCATTTGAAAACCTCCCACTATGTGAAGCTGTGTAACGGTGCTGCCTGCAGTGAATCAACGTAGAAGCCATTTTTACAACAGTATCAGAACAAGTATGAACATGGAAGAAAAGGCAGCATGAGGGGACGTGTTTTGAAGGGCTGAAAAAAAGAAGAGAGATTAACACACAGGAAGTAGGAAGTGTGATCTGCGATATCAACACTTTGTGTGTGAGTGTGTAGCGTTTGCGTGTGTATGTGCTCCTGTGGGGTGAAATGAAACACTGACCTGTGCTGTAAATAAAGGACAATGTCTCTGAAACTACCTCGCAACTGGGACTTCAGCACCTTCAAGGCTGAGACAGCTCGCATAGGTAAGTGGCTGTGCTGCGTTCACTGTCGGTGCGGGCATAGTGCGTTCACTCTTCTCGTTTTTGGCACTTTACAGCCTGAGCATTTAGCAAATGTTCTCTGAGGGCATTTAAACCAACAAACAGTAAAAAAAGATACAATTCCTCATTTTTTTCAACAAAACTTCAGATAATATGGAGCAAAAAAATTGTCCATGTAGCAAACATTGCATTTCTTAAAATTTGTTGTTTAAAATTTCTCTTTCTATTTAGTATATTTTTTGCCTTTATATATATTAATGACACATACCATATAATTGAGGTACCATCATATTGAGGAATTCAAAACGATGATAAATTGTGGAAAAATGAAATCTCTCAACCTGTGAGTGATTGTGCAGTTTCTGCTTGTGTGAGTTATTCAGCACATGGTGGGTGCCTCCTATGTGGTGATGGTAACCAACATTTTAGACTTTTTTTTTTACACAAATCGCTGCAGTGAAATATAGTATGAATTGTTTCTACATAAAAAACGGCCACTTTAAATAAACTACAAGTCGTTGCATTAAGACATAGACCAACCAGTGCATGTCTATATAAGAGCATGCAAAAATATGTGCAGTCATGTATCTTCACATTGCTGTTGAGCAGTCTAGACTTCCTAATACCATACTAACCACCGTGCTTTGCATAGGGTGGAATCATTGCAGTAACATACCTTGTTCCCTCTTAGGCTTGAGTGGTACAACAGTTGCAACATAAAGATAAAAGAGATTTGAACACAAGCAGAGACTGGAGAAATTCTGTGCAATCCTCTTGCGCACACCCAACATGCATCAGTTTGATCTTATCACTTTTACAATCAGTGGCACTGACTGTTCAGCATTGTGGAAGGAAGTTGCTGCCTTTAGTGCATTAATTTTCTCCACTTCATGTTGACTGATTGTCAGTCAGTTGCTATTATTATCATTTTCTTGCTTCAGTGGGAAAGTATAACTTCCTGAAAGCTGGCGAGCCCCTCATGAACCATTTACCATGAGATATTTGTTGACCATGACAGATGACAAAGTCGCTTCAGAGCTTGAGTGACGGCTCTCAGCAGGAAACTGATGCAAGAGCTCAGTTACAGCTCTGAATTCAAAGCTGTCTGTATGCAACTGTGCCAAAAAAAACTGTGCATGTGTGTCTGACCTGTGTGCAATACATGCATGTACATTTTCACACTGCAGCTGACGGTTCATATTTTCAAAATGATTTGAAAGAACAACAGACCACAAATCCTGTCAGTGCACCAGAGTGGAAGTTGGTTGTACAGATGACAAGTGAACTGACACCAACTCTTCTGGATCCAGAAAACTCCACTCATCTGCTGCTTCATGCAGGATTAAAGGAATAGATTAAAATTTTGGGAAATATGCTGATTTGCTTTTGTTCAGGAGTTGGATGAAAACTGATACCATGGTTTGTTCACCTTAGCTTGAACATTGAGGTAACAAGATCCACCTAATAGCAACTTTAAAGCTCACTATGTGACACATTCCTTCTCATTTGTTTAATCCAAACAAAGAGTAAAAATGACAAGTTGTGCAGATTAATATTAGGTTATGTTCTGAAGCATTTATTACAACATGTTAACTAGGAACTGAAATTGGAAATGTCTTGCTTGGTCCCTCATAGTTTGTATCACTGACTTAGACTCCAGCAGACACTGTTTATTGTGCACAATTGCTAAAAATTATTTTCTATGAAATGTGATGAAATAAGAAAAATCCTTAGTTGTAGTTCTTTATGCACTAAATAAGAAAACCTTCACATAGTCAGAACGTGATCCACATATTGTTCTTCTCTGTATTCATACTGACATATTAGTCTTAAGTTTTGCACTTGATGTAAATTGCTTTTGATCATGAGCACTGAACGCATCTTTAAGGTGCTGTGGGACTGTAGGCTCATCTCAAAATGGGGCCAGATTAAGAGGATGTGTGTCTGCCAGCTGAGGGTGTGGTGTGTCAGCTGCCTCTGTGTGTGGCCTCGCAGCTCAGCAGCAGCAGCATTTTAACTTACCACCGATCAAGGGAGGGTGATGTTATTAAAATTAGACCAAAGGCCTGTCAGACCTCTAGGTGGAGATCCTCAAAGTGTCGCCAGCCCTCTGGCAATGATGGGGCAGCTTCCTGTTTACCCAAGTGCTGCCCTTCTTCTTCTTCTCTTCTCCTCTATCATCTTGCTTGACAGGACACGATAAATTTAAGAAAAACTGAGCCAGTGAGCTCAATCTCAATCCAGCCATCACTGCAGTCTTACCGCCCTGCATGTTACTCAGACTGTCTCCGTCTGACTGTGGGCCACAAAGACTTTTGTCTGTTTTCTTTCATCCACCCATAAAACCACAACATCTTGGCCTTTCACAGGCATACAGCTCTTCTGTGGCACTCTCAGTCAAGGGTGAAACTCTTAAAAAAATCTAAAATAGAATGTGTCAGTTTCAGTTCCAGTTAAGTCTACAAGAACTTAATACCTGACCTTTCTTTCTTTTTGTTTGACAATCAGTATCATGCAGACCACACTGCTATTTGTGTAGAACAATCACAGCAGCATTCATTCACCCTCCAAAGGAAACTGGTCACCTCAGACCGGCACTTTCCTGTCAGCCTGCAATTCTATTGGTCATGAACAAAAATAGGCTACACTAAGCAAGCCCCTCAACATTGATAGGCTGTTACATATTCATATGAAAAAGAGGAAGTGCTTTGTGAACTATAGCCCTGATGTTTTCACCGTTCTTGTCAATATCACTAACTGCTTTCTCTGGTGTTTGGCAGCGCGATCCAAGAGTGTGATACCTGGAGAGGGAGCCCCCAACCAAGGCTCACCACGCTCCTCTAGGTCCATGGAGAGGCCGCTGAAGGCTGGCTGGCTCAAGAAACAGCAGAGGTCTTTAGTCAAGAACTGGCAGCAGCGTTACTTTGTGCTGAGGGGAAGCACTCTGACCTACCACAAAGATGACAAGGAGACCACTGTCCAGGTGGGACACCAGAATTTTTGTTGATTTTGGTTTTTATAATACTTCTATTTGATTTACGTTTTTTATTCTTTTTTCATCATTTGCTTCCATTGATCAAATGTGCCCATTATTTTAAATGCAATTGTACAAATATCACATATAATGCCAATTAAAAGGGAGTAATAACTTTAAATTAAGCACATGCAATTCATCATATATGAGGACAAAACTGTTATTAATATAGTGTTTTACTTCCACAACTTGTTTAACACTTAAAGATGTTGAGTAATAAGGCATACCAGCGTGTTTAACAATATTTAGTCAAAGAAAGTAGTGTTTTTGTATTGTTTTATACATTTATAGATTTGTTTGCGACTTAATAGGAAATGTGGTCATTACAATTTCCAATCAGCACCACAAACACTCTATGTGGCTAGTCTTGCACACTTCCTGTCAAAACAAATGTTGCTTGAAGCTTTAAAAAAGAGACCTTCAGCCATTGAAAGTCTATTGTGCTACACTTTTTATTTCTGATTTCTAATTGACTGATTTATGCTCGTATCTTTACCAGTAAACAACGAGCAGCTGAACTGTGACAAAGAAAATGTTAATGTTAATGTTAATTCTCTCCTGACATGTAGTGAAAATTTGATGTGTAAACTTCTATGAAAGACTCTCACACTCCAGTAGTGTTATTAGCAGCTGGAATTTCATGGATGTCTTACATTAACTATCTATGCAGGAGGACTATATTATTGTTCAAAACATCAAAAACAAACAAAAAACAAACAAAAGAAACTCTGGTCTTTTTTTCTTTATAGTATGCAAAGGCTCACTTGTTGCTGAGTTTGGCCTCTGTTCATTTCTCCTCTTACACATGTTTGTTTTCCTTCCCTTTTCTTATTTACCTCTTGTTTTGAATAGAGTGCTTAGGGACACATGAAGGGGAAGAAGTATTCATGTAAATATAAAAACTTATGTGCATGCCATGCATATCATGATGGACAGGCTTTAAAAGCCAAAGAAGGAATCACACATGTTTTAAAATAGAAATAAAGGAGTGGGACTGTGGGTGGAGAACAGGAGACAGAGGAAGTGGGTGAGTGAACTGGGAATACACTGTGCTATATGCTGTCATGTAAACAGTAAACCATTAGCAAACATGTAAACTATGATGGTTAAACAGTGAGCGTTTTCTTTCATATCAGCCTTTGTAATACAATTTTATGTGCTGTTGTGTTATACTGTGAGGCCTTTGAACAAAACCCACAACATGGACTTTGTGGTAACTTTGAAAGTAAACGCTACATTAATTATAGAATATGGTGGTATTTGAACAACTCCAAACATTCATGTGAGTATCAGTGGTTGGCTATTGATATGACACACTTTGGATTTAACACTAATATGCTTTTTATTGTGCTTTTGTGGTCTGCAGGGGGTCATCCAACTGCGGTTCAGTAAAGTTAATGAACTCCCCATGAGCTCAGATGACCCTGGGAAGTACCTCTTTGAGATCATACCACGTGAGCACATAATTGACCCTTTAAACAGAGCAAAACTGACTCTAGATGGTGCATGTTTATTGCAACACCTAAAGATAGTTTTGTGTAATTCTTGAGTGTTACCTTCCTTTTATTTCTTTGTGTCATCTTTGTCTTAAACCTTCTTCTTTATAACAAGTGTGCCAGTTATTTCTGAGTTACATGTAACCTTCTGGTATCTGTTAAAATAAGTCAGTGTTTACAAGCATAGTGTGAAGTCAGAAAGTACCGAGCACTGACAGCATCTACGCGGGAAAGGAAATCTTTATATAGATTTATGACATTTTCTGTAGGTTTTACTTTACTTAACCATGATGCATTTTTTCCAAACAATATCCATCATTTGACAGGTCCAACGGGAGACAGAGAGCGATGTCCCTATGTGTTCATGGCTAACTCCCAGAGTGACATGGAGGAGTGGGTCCGCACTCTGCGCAGGGTCATTGGAGTACCAACAAGTGGAGGTTCAGTATAAGCTCTTCATGTTATGGAAACTGAGGTTATGTTTGAGACTGCAGCTATTCTGTTAACTCGACTTGTCTAGAGGTTTAAGGGGGAATTGGGCAGTTTTGGGCAATCCATACGTTCTCTTTTTATTCAATAGTGAGATAAAAAGATTGATAGCACTCTTATGGTTGTAAACTAAATGTGCAGTTGGTTAGCTTTGCATTATAAAGATTTGAAACAGGAGGAAACACAGACCCAGGCCTGATAAAAATACATGAAATTAAAAAAAAAACTGCCTCACTCCTTTCAAAAATGTGTTTTTTGTACAGACAAAACAAATGGGATATAACACCCACTATAACGTCTCTGTGAGCTTTAGAGGAAGTGTTACCTTAGAAAAAAACAGGCTAACTGTTGCCACTTTTTCTTAGCCACTGTAAGCTAACCAGCTGCTGGCTGTAGCTTCATATTTAGTGTACAGACCTGAAAGTGATCTGATATAACTTCCTTCAAAGTAAATAAAGATATCTTCTCTCAAACCAAAGGCACAGGCACCACCTGCCAATTTCTTAAAAAACACAGAACAAGAGACAGTAATGGTGTTTATTTGAATGTGATAGTGATCCCTGGTTATACTATTAGGACATTCTTGGTCCAACATGTTATGTCTTATTTGTCTGTCTCTCTGCAGTGTTTGGAAAGGGTCTCATGGACACAGTTACATATGAGCAACGGTTTGGACCTCACATGGTACCGATCCTGGTGCAGAAGTGTGTGGAGTTCATCAAAGAACATGGTCTGAATGAGGAGGGCATCTTCCGCCTCCCAGGTCAGGACAATGCCGTCAAACAGTTCAGAGACGCCTTTGATGCGGGAGAGAGACCCTCCTTCCCAAGGTAATGCCGTCATGGTGCCTTCTGTTTTAACTGGAGCCATGTGAACCATTCAGTGAAAAGGAGGTGTGACTGCAATATTTGTCTACCTCAGTGTTACAGTGGTTGTTCATTTAAGGCCTTGAGAACTGAGAACTGGAACTATGTTTTGATCTCCTCCCACACAAGCTCATCCCATTAGTAGTAGTGCTGTTGTGCATGTGTATTTTATGTGTTACATCCGAAAAGTGAGTTCCTCTGGTTAATGACATACAAAGGAAATATTCAATATAGAGTGGTTGTAAAGTAGTTTATTTGTCAAATCAGAAGTCATTCATGATGTAGTAAAATGTCCTGTCAGTCAATGTAAACCCCTGTAAGCCTGGTTCCTATATGCATGAGCTCATGAAGGCCATAGCTATATAAGGTGAAAAATGTCCTAACCGGTATCAGTCAAAAGCACCATCAGCTTTTTTCTTCTGAGAAAGCAAGGAGAGATGAAAGACATGCAGAGTGGCTGATAGATTTCTCTCTGCTGAGAGCCGAGGGCGATACCACATCCTGCTCTGGCAGGAACTCAGGAGGAAACCTGTATTACTCAACATCACAAGCTCCTCTGACTGCACTGAAAAAAGCTCAGTTGAATAAAACATTCGCTTAATCTAACTTGTTTTTGCTTGATCCTGCGTTAGCAGAGTCATGAGCAGCCAGCAAAGACTGCTGGGAGATACTTTGTGTCAAATTTCAGGCCAAAAATAAAACAAGAAAGAGTTAGTGTATTCTCCTTAGACTATATTCTTGGCAGAGTCGAAACAACAAAACTGAATCAAAGCCTGCTGCACCACTTAAATACACAGAAAAGGCCCCAACTGTTCAAGACCAGTAAAATCCTATAGGACCTTGCAAAAAAAAGACCATGTTTATCCTGTTTCTCGCTACGTAAATGGTTTTATTAGTCCAGTAAAATATTTACACAGATCTCTTCAAGATGGAAAAACCTTGGATAAAGCATGAAGCTCTTTGACACTTAAACAGCTAAAGCCCACAAATAATAAAAAAAATAACTGTTAAAACTGATGTATTGCCTTTGGACCAAGACAAAAATTTCCTTATACAGCATGTAAGCAAGCAAACCGCATGACTATAATGTATTGGATAGATTTGATTTATTATAAAATACATACCAACAGATACATTCAACATTTAATAACAAAATTTTAAAATAACATTATATATTCATTATATAAAAATGCCTTCTTTGTGCACTGAGCATTAAAAGTTTAAATGCAGTAAAACTCCAAATGAGTATTTGTCACTGTCCACAGTGATACAGATGTCCACACGGTGGCGTCACTGCTCAAACTATACCTCCGTGAGCTGCCTGAGCCGGTGGTGCCCTGGACTCAGTATCAAGACTTTCTGGACTGCACCAACATGTTGGACCCCAACTGCACAGAGGTACAATATATTTAAAAAAGGCCAAAATATGTCTGTGAGGGTTTGCATACAGTATGTGTGCATGTGTGTGTGTGTGTGTGTGTGTGTGTGTGTGTGCGTGGAGAGCTCCCGTGATAGTTTGGGTGTGTAACCTATTAGATCTTGCTCATTTGCTCTCCAGGGTTTGGAGAAGTTGGAGAAACAAATTGCTCTTCTCCCCAGAATCAACTACAACCTTCTCAGCTATGTCTGCCGGTGAGTATTCAGTGCAGCACAAAGCATTATGGGACATTCAAAAGACAAAAAGTTGTCTCTGTGGTTTGAGATGACACCTCATATCTGGAAGTTACTTGTTTACTAACATGTATAAGCAATACACTTTACTGCACATAAACCAGCCCCTTATGAGGCCCTTTCTGGTAAAAAAAAAAAAAACATTAGCCAAATGCTGTTCTGAGATCAGTTCGACAATGATGAACTTTTTTTTCTCGCAGGTTTTTGTTTGAGGTGCAGCTCCACTCCAAGGTGAATAAGATGAATGTGGAGAACCTGGCTACAGTGATGGGGATCAACTTGCTCAAGCCTCAGATAGAAGACCCTATCACTGTGATGAAGGGTAAGAATGTGTTACTGATGTGTCCTCAATCAACATGCAGTCATATATGTGTTTTCTCATGACGCTGAAATACTGCTGTGAAACTTTGCCCTGCATTGGGAAAACACCCCAAAACAAATGTGTGATTTTATGAAAAAATAATAAAGACGTGAGGCAATGCCGCGACATGACTACATCCTTCTCTATTTAGACACTGGATTTATTGACATAATAGCATTTTACAAAAATACCTCACAACTTGGAAAGGCGAGTCTCATTTAGATACCCTTGTAATATGTGGTAGAGGAAGAAGAAGAAGAAGCAAAACCACAGCCTACGTCATAAAGCTCAAAAACTTTACCTATCTGTAGTGCTGCTGCTACTATTCCTTTCAACTACATATGGTATGTCTGTGCAGATGTATCTAAACTTCAAACAGCAATAGAAAAATAACAATAAAAAATGCAATAAAAACCCAACACTAATATAACCAAAATTCATTTTCAAAATGTTGAAGAAAATAAATCAAGCAGTTGAACAAGAACCTAAAGATAAGAAGTTTTTGATCACAATCTTTTCACATTAGTGTTTGTTTTTTCTTCGCAGCAACTCCTCAGATCCAAAAGCTGATGACAGCGATGATCAGACAGCATGAGACTCTGTTTCCTCTCTCCAAAGACGTGCCTCCCTCCCCTCCCTCAAACAAGACTGAAAGCCAGAAAAACGCTCCCCGGAGCTTTGTGGGCTGGGAGTCTGCAGAGGTATGAGAAACTGGCCACACATTACAGGAGAAATCTGTGTCATATGGCCAGAATTCATGTTTAAAAATGAACATTACCAAAAAAAAAAGTTACAGTTCTGAAGTTAGGCCATGGCAATGATGTCTATGTGTTGTGTTGCAGAGATATCTACTACTGTAAAGTTAGCATGTCGACCAGGTCCTGGTTCTGTTACACGTTGAACTCAGTGTAAAACACATTTAATCAAAACTTGACTGAGACAGAAGAAAATAAAACTCACTTGTAACTTTTCTTTCAACTTTTTCAATTATCACAAAAGAAAAATCTTATTTAATGAAGAAGTTGTGAAAATCCCTGCTGGTGACGCCTTGTTGTTTCACTATAAATCTCATCACTATTGTGATCCTGCTATCAAACTGGTCTCAGTCAGTCTTGAAAGCTGTGCTCAGTCCTGGATCAGCTGTATCCACTAGGAGCAGCTGGCTGGGATGTAAACACCAGCACTCACCTGATGCTCCAGGTTATTTATCCAGGCAGACCGATCAGCTAATAGGTCCACTAGCATCTCATAACCTCACTAACTCCTCATCTAACTAAGTTTTGTTAAATATCTGGCATGGATTCTGATACTTTTAGTTGCTTGAGTGTCTTTGATACATAAAATCATGATTTGTGTAAATATTCTGACATTAAATTTTCACGTTTTGGTGCTTTTGCACTTTTTGGATTCAGCTCATACATTTTTAAAGTAAACGGTTGTCCTCTTACCGTATTATTAATCAAAGTTTTGTGATGCATTTTCTTTAGCACTTACTCACCAACACACTGTCACTGTATAATATGTTACACATGTTCTGTTATTAATCTTCAGTTATGTATTTGTATTAGATGGGTGATGCATCTCTGTCTGAGTCTCCAGAAGAGGAAGACGACAATGACAGTCCAGATCGAGAAAACTGCAGCCCCCAAATCGCACTTCAGGAGCCTCTGTCTCCTACTGCAGACGACTGGACTGGGAGCCCCCGCAAACGCACTCAGACCCTGCCCGTCTTCAACTGCCCCCTCATGGGAATGGCAGCCAAGACGGATGCCCTCAACCGGTGGAGTCGGATCAATGAGGGCCCAGAGGAGAAATGTGGGACATTGTCAGAGGATATTTTTAAGATCCTGGATCTCCGGAGTTCGGGTTCATTTTTTGGGGGAACTCAGAGTAGTAACAAAGAAGGAGAGGATAGGTTAACAACTCGGAGAGGAAGTGACAACACAACTTCTTCCACTGCTAGCTTTCAAAAACCTGTGAGTCACAGCAGTGACTCCAAGCCTGCACCAGTGCTGCCTCATCAAAAAAGTGCAGGGAACCTGACAGCGACTGGCTCAGGTCAGCAAGCCAACAGCAAGTCTGAGCAGAAGACAGACAGCCAGCAGCTTATAAACAGGTGAGAAATCCGACAGACACTCACATACCCTTACTGATGTTTTTAGATGAAACCATGAAAAACATCTTATAATATCCTTATGGTAATGGTTTTGTACTTGCAACCCCATTCAATTCAGACACTGAAAGAAAGAAAGAAAGAAAAAGAAAGAAAGAAAGAAAGAAAGAAAGAAAGAAAGAAAGAAAGAAAGAAAGAAAGAAAGAAAGGAAACACTTTAAAAATACAAAGAAAAAAAATACAAATGACGCTGCAAAAAGCATCCATTTTGACAACTAATTTTTTTCATATTCAGCCATATCAAAAAACATGCTGATGTAAAATCTATTAGTAATGAAGATCATGGGCATTGTTTTTGAACTTTTTAATCTTAAATCTTAATCCTCTGTGTGTGTCACTTTCTCATGCAGTCTGCAGCAAGAGAACAAGGAATTGAAGGCCAAAGTTGCAGAGCTCCAGTCTGCTTTGGATGCAGATCGCCGCCATGTGGCTGCTCTAGAGATCTGCCTCAGAAACGCTGAGCGCAGCCGAGATGAGGCTAAGAGACGCAACGAAGAGCTGCAAAGAGACATTCAGCAGTTCGTCACCAGACAGTCACAAGGCCCCACCTAACACTCATTTCCAGACTCACTAGTATATGAATTTAAGACTTTGTTAACCTCAACAGAGGTAATTTCACATAAAGTGGTTATGGGAAATACTACCGTCCTCTGGTGGGATGCTGGATTGTTTCCTTATGCGCACTGTTTAGTCCTCAAGATAATTTATTGGCTCATTTGTTTGTGCCTGTGAGGAGAGTCTGTTAAGAAGAGATCAGAAGAGAGAAGAGAGAACTATTAACAAATAAAGGCTTTAAACACAACACAAGTTTGTTTCCCAATGCTGCGCAAGTCTTGGTGCTGCATTGGACTGCCTCTATCTCTTGAGCTTTTAAACAAGATATGCAGTAAAAGAGTCTTTGATCAGATATCAGCTGGACTGAATAATGTCTGTGTTGGACAGTACAAATACTATGTGTCATATATAGAAAATGAAGTTTAAATTTAGTGGAAATTAATAAAATGTGTGCCAGTGAGTATATTTTTTGATTTGTCTTTTACCATATTCACATTCATTTACCTGTGGTATTAATACATCAGTGCTAATAAACAATGACTGCCTTTTAGATACAAGTGAACTAATTTTCCCCTAAGAGGCAATGTCCTGTGAGGGACATGAATAAAACGATTCAGGGCTGAGAAGAGTGGACATTGTGCTATTGTGGTACAAACTTTTTGAAAGGTTAAACTAATAAATCAGACTTTTATTAATATTTGGGTAGCCATGCCGCTCTGTGAGTCTGTGCTTAGGCACAGCAGTGATTTCTGTAACATGTTAATATTAGCATGCTAACATGCTCAAACCAATCATGCTAACACGCTGATGTTAGCACATATAATGTTAACCATCTGAGTGTAGCATTTTGGAATGCAAACCTTTGCCCATTAGCACTAAACACAACGTACAGCTAGGGCTGATGAGAACATCAACACGATTCCACATATTCAGTCATAAATCAAAGTGTTTTCAGCTCATTGTTTTACTTCTACTGCCTGCAACTTTATTGTTTTGTTTTTCTCTCAAAAACATGTTTCCTGTTGCAACATGCAGCAAAAACTGCACTACTACTGAGTATCAGCCAAAATATTGTGTGTTGGAAGGCTAAATCTTAAAATAGCAACTCATAAATCTGCAGTAGTTGCATACTGAGTTTCATAATTCTGGCCATATGGATAGAATTGACTGTATGTGTGTGTGTTCATGTGGACATTGCCATTATCAAGCCTTGTTACAGCCATCAGGAAGATGTGATAGTGTGTGGAGGCAGCAGTGTAACAGTGTAGGAGATAATAGCATGTCTGTCAACTGTCAGCCTGGCAGACGAGGCAGGAAAAGCTCATTCTTTCCCTTCTCTGTAACGTGCCACAATCAAGAGTGTATCTGCAGGTCACACAAAGAAGCTCAGGAATGACAGTTGTGTAGTGGAATGAGGGTTTAGGTGATGAACGTACTAATAATTCATATCTGTTGAGGAGCCATTGTGAGCCTCTTGACCCCAATTTGGCAGCAGAACCAGTCTCCTTTAACAAGTACAATATATCCATAAATTCACTGATGATGGAAACCTCTCTTCATGAGTCAGATTTGACTCGATGCTGTGTCCCTAATCTTGAGGAATGTCTTTCAAAACTTTTGTCCATCTTTGCTTTAGCAATTTTTTAAAGAGCCTCTTGTGCCAAGATAACTCGTTTCAGATACAGTGTCCACTTACCAGAAGAGGAAGTGCGCACTGTAGATTACAGCAAATACAACAGGGGGGTTGATTGTTGCTGTTGTTACTGTTTTATCATCTTCGTGAGCAACTTGAAATGTTCTCCAGAGTCAGTTCAGTATTCCCCATCCTTGATCATTAAGCCTCACACCTCATTGCATTTCAATTTCATTTGAACAAGTGTTGTCTAATAGATATATCCTGTTACATTCAGTGATCTCAATAGACCCTTGGTGTATTTTGTCAAAAAGAAATGGTCAATGGAGCCTAAACAGCAGCTTGCAGACCTCCACCATTTACAAAGAAAATAAACAAATGAAGAATATCAACCCTGGAGCACCCACCCAAACAAAATAGCTCTTCCACAAGGAAGAGGCTACAGGACAGTGTTTACAAAATCCTCATTAAGGAAGTTGTGAGATAACACACGCTCATGTGCATCACACAAAGTTGAAGGCTTGCAAGCACGCACGCACACACACCAACAAAGAGACCATAAGGACTGAGCAATGCAGAGCCCACCATATCATAGATAAGAGCCAGAAAGAAAGAGCTGGAAAGAAGAGAGCAGAGCACAAACAGAGACTGACAGAGGAGAGGACACAACAGAGATGACTCAGATGGACAAAGCCAAGCCTTGGCCACCCTGTAACCGGAACTGCAGCCCTGTCGAGAAGGACATCAAAAGGTGTGCATGAGAATAAAAGCTGTGAGACGTGGAAGAGAGCAGGAGAAATACACAATCCTGTGGAGGGGCTCTCACTAGTCAGTGCAAGGGTCAACACACAACTGTCTACTGCCAGGAAACCAGAACTTTCTTTGTCTTCAGATGAATTGATCATTTTTGAATTAACCTTTGGGCTAAATTGTGTAGAGATTTCAATAAATTTATTGTTGAATTAGCCCATCTATAGAAAACCCAAGAGGGTATAAAAGAAAGGTGCAGATTGTTTCCCATGGCGAGCATTTGGATTTCTCAACCGGGAACCATCTGCAGCTCCAAGACTGTGTTCTTGCTGTTTTCCATCTTGTTGCTCCAGCAACCTCTCTTCGGACACAGCAGTCCGATCTCCAACACCCATCAGAGGCATCGCCCTGCCCCGGGGCTGGGAGACGGGCATGGGGGAGTTGTTGATCCATCACTGCTGGAGCAGGACAGCAACATGAGCATGCACAGCCTGCTGGAGAGCCTGAAGGAACAGTTCCTGCGGACATTCAACCTGTCTGGCTTGGGTCCCCCTCCTCTGCCTGCTGGAAGTGCTCGAGAAGAGCCCCCTGAGTACATGATGGAGCTTTACAACCGTTTTGCTAATGACCGGACTGCCATGCCCACTGCCAACATTATCCGCAGCTTCAAGAATGAAGGTAAAGATCCTTTGCTCAATACGATGATGCCCTGTTGATCAATTAGACTGATTAAAAATTGAAACTACTTTTTCCTTTGTAAGTCACTGTCTTTATATTGAACTTTTGTTTTTCATTAAAATAATATTTGCAGTTTCCTTATTACTCATTGGTCTAGAGAACCAAAAAATGTAAGAAGTGAATCTGAAAACAAGGGTCCTATTGCAAGTAGCGGACATTTTAAGAAGACTGAAACTCAAAGTATGTGTGAATAAAGAGTTAGTCAACTAAATTCAACCCTTAATCATGACCTTTTTACTTGTTACCTCTCCTTGCAAAACAATGATCATATCAAAATGCTACTTTTATTCTGAAATAGAAAGTTGAGATAATAGTAAAGTTCTTACAAATAAATGACTCTTGGGTTTTAAATCCTCATGAGTGTTACCCAATTAAAGAGATGTAAAAATATGTACAGAAGTTAAACTTTGACCATTTATTTCTATTTGCAGATTCATCTCCCAGTGTTGTGGGTATTGGAGGAGTGAGGCGTCACCCACTCCTCTTCAATGTGTCAGTCCCACATCATGAACGCATCGCAGCAGCCGAGCTTCGCCTCTACACCCTTGTTCAGACTGACCGCCATCTCTATGCTGGTGTCGACCGCAAGGTCACTATCTATGAACTGGAATCGCATGACAGAGATGACAATGTGACTGATGAGGACACTGTGAGGGGTGATGGATTCAGAGAGGAAGGAGAGCGGATAGAGCTGGTGGAGTTGGCTTCACGCCAGGTCTACGGCACCGATAACGGCTGGGAGGCCTTTGACCTCACTTCTGCTGTTCAACGTTGGCGTAAATCTGAAAGCAGCACTACGCACCAGTTGGAAGTGCACATTTCCAGCATGGTTAATGAAGATGCAGTTCAAAGTATGAGAGAAGACAACAAGGGGGGTGATCCACCTGAAGGGGACATGAAGATTGATACGAGTCCAGAGGAAAAACACAAACCCCTGCTGATTGTTTTCTCTGATGACCAAAGTAGTGATCACCGTGATGACAAGCGTGAACTGAACGAAATGATTGACCATGAAACCTCTAATATGGTTCTCCAGAACGACTTAGGGACAGACCTGAATGAGCTGTGGGGTGAGCTTGGGAGGGATAGGGAGCAAGATGAAGAAGTTGAGCCAGATGAAGAGGATCTTATCCAAATGCGCTCTAATCTGATCTACGACACGGCATCCCGCATTCGTCGCAATGCCAGGGTAAACCACTGCAAGAAGCAATCTCTGTATGTAGAGTTCAAAGATATTGGATGGGACAGTTGGATCCTCGCACCAAGTGGTTACGATGCCTTTGAGTGCTCTGGCATTTGTTCCTTCCCATTGACAAAGCATGTCACACCTACCAAGCATGCCATCGTCCAGACTTTGGTAAATATCAACAGTCCTCAGAAGGCAGCACGAGCTTGTTGCGTGCCCACCAAGCTTGACCCCATCTCTCTGCTGTACCTGGATGACACAGGCGTGGTCACCTATAAATACAAATTTGAAGGCATGGTGGTAGCTGAGTGTGGTTGCAGATAGTCCATGCTTTGAAGGAGTGTAACTCTTTGTAAAGTCTTAAGTCAAAACTGCCTTAACAAAAGGACAATTGATGGAATCTCTGTAAAGGTTACTCAGTGAGACTGGAATGAAAGTTCAGTATTCATCCAACTGAATGTGCTCAAAATGAATGAGTTTGGACAAATATATGTTTTTGACTGCAAAACATAAACAAGTGCTTCATCTTACGTGGTCAAGGGCATGAATATCAGCTGCCATCAGCCAGACATCAGCGAGACAGTGTGGTGCAGATCTACTGCAAGATATTGCCAGTAATGATGTCAAGGTGTGTCCTCATATCCATAAAAATAAAAAAGGCTGAAGATTTCCCAAAGGATTTAACTGAGCACATCCCTCAGTGTGTGCCGCCTGGTGGGAACTAGTGGGCCAGTTTTCCCCCTCCCTCTCCTTCCCCCTGACATCTGTCTTCCTCTCCACTTATCTCTGGCCTTCCCACTCGATGCAAACACTAATCAGCACTTCATGTGTCCTGGCGCAGTGAAATGACCTCCCAGAGGCAACCTGACAAGGCATGAACTCTTCAGGCCCTTCTCCTGCCTCCTGCAGCCTCCTGATACGTAGGCACTGCGCAAGGGTCATAGTGGCAGGGTTATCAATCTCAACCTTGTTTCCCACTTCACATGCCTCTTTTCCACTCCCCCGAGCTACAGAGATAGCAAGGTGTGTGGGGTTGAGAAACATGTATGCCACCACTCAGGCTTGGAGGACTGGATGCCATTCTTGGCTACATTTGAGGTGGAGGGATGGGGTAGAAGGACAGGACAAGGGGGCAGGGGTTGTCCACATTCCTAGGCAAAAAACAATCTTAAATGGCTCAACTCACTGACCTAGTGTCATGTGCCCCTTGCATATCTACAGCTTCTCAGTTGAGTCATTCATCACTCATGACAAAAAAGGCCTTTTTGGACATTTATTTTATGAAGGTCTAAATCAAGAGTGAAAATTGGGACACCTTATTGCAATTCCTTTAAGCATATCTAAAGGAAATGCGGTTACAGATATACAGATTCTTTTGTTCGAAGCCTTTTGATACCTCTGCTGCTTGTGTCAAAGAAAATACTATTTATTGTTCTAATTTATTAATTTTTACAACAGAGTAGATAACTATATATGTACATTTGTTACTTAATGTAGATCAGGTTTTGTATCCATGACAATGCATTTTGCAGCACATAAATAATTCTGTTGGGAAAAGAAACTGTAACAATGTCTAAAATAATAAAGAACAATTACTTAATAAATCCAAAATGAACAGTCCTTTTAACTATAAATTAACCGATGATCCTTACAGTTTCAGAAAGTCTTGCCATGTTATTCAAACTGTCATGAGAAGTGTCACATGATAAGATGAATGTGAACATTTGCAGTTACAATGCAATCTTTTAAACTCAACTGATCTACTTTCTGCTCAATCAGAGCATATTGGTCTATCAACTTCCCTTTCTGTTATTGTAAGAAGAAGCTATTAGACCAATGATATGACACATTTCTGACATTTAGATGATTCATTTCAACAGTATCAGCTCACAGGTCATAGTTCATACATGACACACAAACAAAGAACCATGGGAAACTGAGTGGAAGGCCCACTAATGAACGAAATGAATGTCCTACTGCTTACACTGACAGCCAGCAGATGCGCACAGCTGTGATGGAAAACCTGTTGGTGAAGAGAAACGTAACCAAACAAAGATCTGAGCTTAAGTATCTCTTTCTCTTCTCACTCAAATTTCTTTGAATGTTAAACCACATCACAAGAGCATTGTGTTGTTCATGTACCTGAAGATAAATAAAGGATACAGATCAGATTCATGTTTTGAAATGTGTAAAACTTTGGGTCTCTTTCAACTAGTTACACTGTTTCAATCTTCAAATTCTGTAGAAACTGTTAATTGACCCCGGTGGAGTAGGCAAATTCAAAGGTCTAGGCTGAGGCTAATTTATTTTTTGCTGAGAATGTTTCAAACTTATTTGCTTTGAAAGGTAAAAAATCTGTGCTTTATGTTGTTAAATGCCACCACTACAGCAGCAGGATTAAAGGTGATGATTAAATATTAAGAAACAGAAATAAATAGACAGTAACATAAAGACTGAATTAATGTAGGCAGGTGACTAAGTGTTCATGTAGCCTACAGATTAAGAGAAAATATGGTGTGAACATTAAAAATAGAAATCAGAGTTAAAATCTGCTGTGAGACTACCGAAAAAACAGTTGAGTTAGCTTAGCTTAGCATGAAGACCAGGACAAGAGGAAACTGCCAAGCTAGCTTGGCTCAAAGGTAAAAAAACTGCCTACTGGCACCTCTAAAGCTCATTTATTAACATTTTAATATTGTGTGATTCATTTGTAAATACAATAAACTAAGAAATGAACCCACAATTTGTAGCTCTACAGGGGGCAACTTGTTCAGAGTAGCTAGTAGATGTAAATTTTTTAATCTTTGGACCTCGCTGGGCAAGCTTTTCACTCCTGTTTCAAGCCTTTATGCTAAGTTAATTATCTTCTGGCTGTATATTCATATTTAATGTACAGATATGAGCGTTGGGTCAATCATTTCATCGAACCCTCATCAAAAGAGCATATAAGCAAATTACTTTAAGAGGCTTTTGCAACCAAAAAGTAATGTTAATGCAGTTATTGCAAAGGGTAATTTAATTGCAGTTGTGAAATAAGCAGTTAGAAGGTCTGTCTGGGGTAGGTCTGTCCCCATCTTACAAAATAATGATTATGTAATACCTATGACACCTATTGTCAGAGGGTTAGTGGTAGGTCAGGGTTACCCCCTACTGTCCTGTGAAAATGTCTGTCTCATTTTTGTAGATCACCTCATTGTAAAATTAATTTGAACAGTGCATCACTTCATAACTGAAATGACAGTTTCAGAATCTTCAGTCATTTTGACTCTACAAAGCTTCCTCAAACAAGTCTTTGGCAACAGCCCACAAATAACAAATGCACTAAGATGTTTCACAAAGCAAACAAGTCGGCCACCCTCATGTAAGACAAGAGCAGAGATCGCCTAAAAATGGTTACAGACCAGAGTGCAAGAACCCCCAGCCAGTTAGTGGAACAACAGTCCGTCTCAGCTATGTTAAGCTCACTAATTGAATATTTACAGAACAGGGGAAGAAATATGAATCTGGCCTTTGTCACTGAATGGCAAACTTTGTGGAAATATGATGAACTGGGACGCTTTTAGCATTGAGTGTGATGATAAGGACTGGTAGTGAGTGCTCTGTGCTTTTTCTTTCTCTCTTGTTTTGACACCGCTCTGTTTGTTTAGAGAATTTTGATCTGACTTCTCCTGTCATGCTGGAGTTTAGCGTACGTGATTAACTTAGAAGCACACCTATCAACATATAAACAAACAGAACAAGTCCCGATGTGCAGACAGTTCAAACTGCTTCAAATCCTGTAATGATCCAGTGCCTGAAATATTGACGTCGATTGCAGGATGTTGACTGTGTGAACGTGTGTTTTGGTGTGTGTCATCCAAAGCTGCATGACTCGCCCAGATTCTGACGTTGGGTCTGTAATAGAGCCTGATTGTTTCCGGTTTGGGTCACATGCTTATCATTCCATCTCTTGGAATCACCACCACCCAGTACTCATCGCTTACTCTTCCCTCCAATCTCCTCATGTCCTCATGTCACAGGAAAAGAATATATATATATATAAGTGCCTCTTAATGTATAAACACCTTATAAAAACTTAATTTGACTCTGATGTTGCGAAATTTCAAAAAGCCCATTGAAATAGTCAGAAATGAAAAACAGATGTGCACTGCAAGTCACATGCTAATGCAGGCCAAGAAAAATGTTCCTTTGGACTATATTTTCAGTGCAAGACAGGAAATAAAGAACTATTAAACTGTCAGTCTTCACTGAAAGAAATTACTGTCATTCACTAGAGACCCTCAAAATATATTTAATTAGTTGTTATATAGTAAACTTCTGTGTGAGAAAAATCTAACCTCTAAGTGTAAATCATGCACAATCACCAGACATCCCTCAAGCAAAGCAATTAAATCAACTTTTTTATCTCCAACGATTCTGTTGAGTTCCCCATGGTTAGTCATTGGATGTTGGACCCCTTTTGTTTTAGTGCATTTCACGGACCAGAAAACAATCTCAAGCTCTTTACTATACTTTTTCCATGTGTAGCTGAGCATAAGGGGTGTTTTATAAAATCTTCTGGCATGATCCCAGCTGAACTCTGAAGAAACTAAATCCTGGTTAGGTAAGGTTACAACTGCAAATAGTTACTGAAAGTTCCCATCTTGAAAAACATGTGGTTTTAATTGCTGCTTGTCAGATCCCTGTGGAACCAGTAACAGAGAACACAGACAGCTGAGACACTCAGTAGGTACAAATCATCAACCACAGCAGCAAAACAGAAACCTTCACCTAAGAGAGAGCAGTAAAACATCAAGTCTTGTATTTTATATGCTTATTAAGCCCAGGATTTGTGGAGTCTTTATGCAGAAGTGGTCATTCATGAAAAATGCTCATCAAGAAATCACTGTAAACATTGTGCAACATCTTTTTTGGCTTAGAGAGGAATGTTTATTTTAAATATTTACATCATTCTAACTTTGTGAACAGTTTCACCAGAACACTGAAGTTTCACAGAAAATGAAGGACTTCATGCCAAGAGTTACATAAGAAGATCAATGAGAATGGTATCATTGTATTCAACAAAGTCTAATTTAGAAAACAAACCAGCCGTGCATCTCAAAATGTTGAATTCTAAAGGGATAGTTCAGAATATTTGAAGCTGGGTTGAATGTAGTTGTTTTTCTTAACAACTACACTAGATGGCGGTTAGTTGATTGAAGAAGCAGCAAGAGTAGGACGCTAAGCACTGCAGTTCTGTGGTTCATCTGTGCTATTGTGTGAATTTAGTGCTTTAAAGTGTTAGTTTGGATTCACTTGAGTCACACAAAGGCACAAACTAATTAAGTGAGGCAGGGAAACACCAGCAACTTGTGTTCTGTGAGGTAAAGTTGCTGTTTTGGTTAAAGGTCAAAGTTTTGACCATGGTTTTGGAGAAAGGGATATTAATTAGTGATATCACTATTAACTTATCATTGGGAAGAGCTGTTTGATTTTTTTTTTGCACAATGATCGTCATCTATTGAAGGTAATACAATGACTATAGATAAGTACTTCTTATAACCCAACTTCCAGCAATATAAACTATCCCTCTGGGAACTCTGCAAAGTAGGCTGGCATTACTGAATAACATCTCACTGCAGGTATTCACTAAAATGTTGCAGTTACCTTTTGAACTTCACATATGTTAAACAGTTACAGAAATAAATCTGTCATGTATTATCAGCCATATTGCCTACATTGCAAATGTGTTGAAATGAATCCAGAGACAAATCCACGTCATGAGGGGAAATCAATTCCACATTAGTTCAGAGATTTGTGTACTGTAACATTCCTGCACTCATCATATACTGCATTCAACTGCTTCACAGCTGTAGATATGGCGCTGAAGGCTTTGCATGAAAACTGTATGTATATATGTGCTTATGATGTTTGTCCATGAAATTGTCATATCAGTCATCAAGAGTGTGTATCAAAATCTGCAACCAAAATCTTCAGGAAACATCCATCATTGCATCTAGATGGCTTTGCAGCAACTTGAGCAATCCCTTAAGCAGTCTTTTTTAGTATGCAAAAGTCCACCCTGAGTGTGAATAACCAACATTCATTCATTCAGCCAACAGTTTCTTTCCCACCACCATAACTCTAGTAAACAGCTGAACTATGGTCCTGCTGCACTGTTGAATGGTCATACATTCACATTAACAGGACACTCATTCAATCTGCACTACATTGTACTTTGCACAAATTGTGTATATATTTATTTTTTCTACATAGATGTATATTTTTTGTCTCTATTATTTATGTTTAGTTTTTCTTGCACATGGCTGCTGATCATTCCATGAGTGACACCACCTGTCGAAACCAAATTCCTTGTATGTTGCAAACGTTCTTGGCCAATAAAGCTGATTCTGATTCTGATTCTGATTCTGATTAATTTGGGGATCGTTTGGAGATCCACACTTAAATATTAGTTTTGGGATCCTTTTTAGGCAGCATTATTGGTTCCTGCTAGTTTGACCTGCTGGTTTGTACAGCTCCCCAAATTTACTGTTGTTTATCTGGGAGTGGAGCAATTTGGGGTACAGTATTTTGCCCATAGACACATCAACATGAAGACTGAACGAGCCAGGGATTGAACCACTGACCTTTTAATTAGCACTAGACCTGGTCTACCTCTTGTGCCACAGCAAATTTACATACTGTCCCTTTCATGTTAACAAAGTTATCAAAGACATTATGCAATTTATATAAATCCCCTTTAGTTGTAATAAATCCAGCAGTTACTTTTAGTCATGGTCACAGTCAGACAACTATTAAATATATTAAGGCATGCCAAGCCCCACACTGTGGGCCCTATCATACACCCGGCGCAAATTCGATGCACCAGTGGCGCAGGTGTCATTGCTATCTTACACCAGGCGCAAATGTCATTTTTGCCACAAGTGTACAATGGCAAATCCACTTGCACCGGGTCTGTGTGGCGAGGGGCGGGAGATCTGAGAATGAAGGTGGAATGGAGGCGTGCCCTGGCGCGTTTGCTATCGTACACTCGGCGGACTGAGGTCAAATGTGCCAGGAGTTTAGACCAGCCAGAACCTGGTCTAAACGGAGGCACAGATGTAAAAACAGCCTGTACCGTATTTAGAAAAACAAGGAAATATTATTATGAATAATAATTATCTATAACATGAACCCTGAGCCAAGAATTGTCTCCTCACTGCTGAATCACCTTTCTTGGTTTAAATTCAATATCAACAAGGGCTGAAAGAAAAACAGTCAGTCAACCATTAATTACCACATGTATTCTATTCACAAAATAAATTTAATTTTTAGGTGTGTGCCTGCGTGCACGCATGCATGCGTGCCTGTGTATGTACGCGTTTGCCTGTGCAGGCGAAAATATATTGTAGAAATAGATATGACAAAATATGGAAATGTTTGCTTTCTAAATGATTT
>JAQMCX010000047.1:4572215-4597175 GCA_029814765.1 Acanthurus leucopareius
TTACTGAGTCCAGTTGCCTTCGATTTATTTAACCAGAATAACTATGACCTGGATGAATGAGAACATTCACAGATACTATGGGCTATGTTCAGGTATGTTAAGGTGTTATCTAAAAAAGGGGAGATGTTATGGGACTGTTCTATAGGGTTAGCTTCCCCTCTAGTGTTTACATGTAAATGGTACAGCCCAGCAGGAAACAGGAAAGGCTGTTGTTTATGTTTCTGGCGCGAGTTCTCAATACAGATTATGCAGCAGACATACGCTACGTCTCCTGTCCATTTATTTCACACTGACAGTCATTTCCTGTGGCCAGTAGGTGGCTGAATGTGGCTGTCAATGATATGAAGTTTGATTCAGATGCCAGCAAAAGAGCACTTAGCATGCTTTGCCTGTACATTGAACATCATTGATGATTTATCTGAGCCCCTTAACCAGGAAAACAATGGCAACTGTGGGATGAACAAATTCGAATTCTGGTGGTGGCACAGACACTTAGAACTGGAGGTGTCAGATAGCTGCAGGTGTGGCTACTCCCCTCTTGAAGTCAAATGGGGAGCAAACACTGTGACACACTGTGGGCTTCAACCTTCTATGTCTGCCTCCCTGTTTTTGGTGCTCTCTTCAGAGAAGAACCACCCTGGATGTCCTGGTCATCATCTGCCACAATAGTGACCTGGGGAAAGTCAAGAGTGTGGCGCTTGTTGCAGCAATAAAGCAAGACTTGCACAACCTCCACTAGCAGTATCTAGGCATGAAAATAATCCTGTCTTCCATAGTTTACCGACACCAGTAAGTGATCAACCAAATTAGGGATTAAACAAGGCCAAAGGATATGGGTGAACAGTGTTATGAAATCAGTTGTCATTAATTAGGTGGTTTTATGGTTTGTCTTCCTCACATAAAGTTTGATCCCCCTGGTTTATATTTGTGCATTGGAGTTCATTTCACCACTTTAGCAAATGATAATTTTTAGGCAGCATATTTTAAGTACTTGAAAGCCGCTATCAGAGGCAGTAAAGTTTTGCATTCAGTTTTTTTTTAGATACCAAAAAGTGCATCAATGAGCCAGAGAGTATCTTTTCTATGTGTGATGATCACATTTTGTTTGTTTTTTTGTTTGATGGTTTAATTTTTTGTAAAAATATCCTTTTCAGATAGGCCTACTTGATTTTTTTTCCATGACATTGTTCACCCTTACCAACACACTAAGGCTACTTCAGCCTGATCTAACCTCCCTTGGTTGACAAACCTGACAAACAGTTAAGAGAATCAGCATTTCACAACATTTGGAACATATTTTGATTACTTTTGGTCACAGCCCTCTTAAAATAGACTGGGCAAAGTGTTGGTAGATCAGTTGAAAACCATGAGAAGTTCAAAAAAGTAGGTTTTCCTATAGGTGGCAATTTTGCCAAAAAAATTCCCAGTGGAAATGTGTGTACCTGAGGTCATCTGATTCAGCTCCATTCAGAAACAGATTGATATGGAATGTTTCAAAGCCAGGTGTAGAATTTGAAAGTTATAGGCCAAACAAATTTTCTGCTAGTTGTAGCGCCATCTAGTGGTGGACATGTGCCATTTTTGGTGTGTAAGGTGGAAAACCCAATCTGTACTTACCCTGCAAGTTATGCCACATTCACTTTATCAGATCAGGTGATGTATTTTTTTTTATTCAATGGGTACTGCTCACTTTGACAAGTCCCTACTTTTTGTTTTTGCCTCTGAACTAGCCTGAGAAGGTAGCCAACAACTTTTGTAAAAACAGGAAGAGCCCTTCATGAGATATAATATTTGTATAGTTGTAGCAGCCCCTAGTGGCCAATGTTGTCATAATTAGATGGAAAGCCCCAGAGATGCATGCAAAAACAGGAACCTAAGCTCTGTTTTGATAGCCCCTACTTTGGCCAAGAAATGACAAAGTTTGTGTTTTCATCATTAGTCACAAAGTTTTGATGGTTAATATTCTGCTCATCGTATGACTTTTGGAAATTTGTTTGAAAGTTTTTTGTCATGGCTTTGTCAAGATTCTCCATGCAGAGCTTTAAGCAAACCGTGTGAAAACCCTAGGAGGAGTTTGAAAAAGTAGGTTTGGCATATTTTGCAATGTTGTGAAAAAAAAAAAGTGAAAATGGGCATGGCCTAAGTCACAATATTCAGCTCCTTTCAGTGGTTGTGTGTATGTAAGGCTTTTGAAAATGTGAAGTAGCATTTGGGAGTTACAGGCAAAAAAGGTGCTGACATTAATAATAGCACCACTTTTTGGTATACATGTGCCATTATTTGTGTCTGAGGTATATGCAGGGGTCTGTACCTACCTTGTATATTTCCTCACAGAATCTTGACCGGTTTAGGCAGCAGTACCACTTTTATGCAGGAAAGAATAACAAGAAGGAGAAAAACAACAATTACAATAGTGTTCCAAGCACTGCTGGTTCTGGCAGCCACATTGCCTTGCAACGCTGACCAGCAGCCCCTTCAGGCTTGGACCCTTAATAAGAAAAACAACAAGTACAATAGGGTTCTCAGCACCACTGGGCCCACTGTCAACAGGAAACCAAATACTTAAAGTACAAAGATTTGTTTGAATGTGTTCAACTGAACTTTAGGTCTGGTAATTGTCAAATTGGTTGTGCATTTTACACACACGCACATACTGGACTGAAAGTGCATCCAGTAACTTGGATGGAACCTTGGCTGCAATCTTTGTTTTCGATTCCTTTGTTTTAGCCATGTGGTCCTAACCACCATTACCACCTAACCGCCATTTTGCCTGTGCTGTTACACTTAAACAGACACACACATTAACATACTTGCATATAGTATTTTTTTAAATTAAATTGATATTTCGTGGTTGTTAATTAAATAATAATTAATATACTGAATATATAATCATTTGTCTCTTTAATATTGTATGAAAGTGGATGTTTTAACCCCTAGTCTGCAGGTCTCTAAATTCTCCGACCTTTACTGCCTAACTTTGGTTTTGATTATTAAATTAATTATTAATCATGATTCCTAAATTAATTTTCAGTACATTAATGAGAGGCAATTAACACTTAATCAACAATCATTCACATTTTTAAAGGTGGTGCTCTTAACCAAACGTAATCCAAATTGAATCCATGAATGTAATGATTAATAATATCTGATAACCAAAACTAATATGTTGTATCACCAAAAACCCAACCAAATAGCCAATCTTATTTATCCATAAAAGATCATATTACGTTTTCAAAACTGTCCCAGTAAACACATTTAATTAATTAAAATAAAGTTTTCCTTGAGAGAATTAACCAATTTTAAAAAAAAGGTACCAACAGGTACCACTATCCTTCATTATCTTATCATATTTTATGGAAAATACATGATTTTGAACTGTTTCCCCATGAGTTTGTTCTATTTGTTTGTTCACTGTCTCCAGGTTGATGAGGCCTATGTGCTTTCATTTCCGTGTACATATATTGTACACTAGATGGTACCATTTACCTTTAATATTGTCTCAAGCATTAGAGATTATTTTGTGTTCCAACTGAAAATTCAAACTTCGTAGTGCAGCAGTTAACAGTAGAAATGATTAATAGAAATTAGTGAATACAAAGTAAGAAAGCAATGATTTAAATAACTGTGTTTTTGTCAAGCAATATTTCGTTGTGACCACACAACCCTACTGTGTAAAATGTAGTAATAAGATTGAACTGTTAAGTGGATAACAGTGGTCCACTGTAGCTGTCCATTCCCATTGTTGTGAGGTGGGAGTTTCCAGCTATACAGCTCAGGGGAAACACCACAGGATGTTTTTTTCTCATTCTTCAAGTATAGAAGACTCTAGTTGTGTGTTACATTGTTCCATATGTGTTTTAACATGTCTCGAACATATCAGTATTCTATGATTGCTGTCTGTTGCCCTTTTATTTCGCTCCAGCATTGAGCCAATTAGGCCTGAAGAACACAGAACTATGACCAAAACCTAAACCTAAAATTATTGCTCTATATTTAAAATCAGGTATAGCCCAGCCAGGATTAACTGCCTCATATCTGTTTCATATAATATCTGATTGTTATTTAGTGTTCAATGATGCACAGGTTTTCAATGGGATACCCTTAAACTGAACTTTCATTTGTGTCACACAACTGTTTGATCAGACATCACGTAACAGTTAAGAGCTTTGATTATTTGTGATCAAAAAATCCTGAATGTGAATTTTCTGGGTTTATGGCTTTACAGTAAAATTTAACTAGGCCAAAAATCCAGAACAATCTCTTAAAGGATAACTCCTGTAATTACAGCTTGGTCATCAATACTGGTAATCAATAGAAGCAAAATTAATTGTGAAGCACTACAAAGGAATGGGTGTGACAGTTGTTGGGGATTCCTACTTCACTACCAGGTCACATGGTATACAAAGAGGGGAACAAGTACTTACTCTAATCCCTCCAACCCTCCCCTTCTCTGTGTCTCACACTAATGCTGTGTACAGGGGTGGGGGTGGGGGGCTGAGAGGGGAGAGGGCAGAGCAAGCGAGAGGAGAAGGCTGTGAATGCTGTGAGCCCAGATTACAACCAACCAGATACCAAAACAGGAAAAACAGGAGGATGGATCAGCAAAACTAAAGGGATACAAGCTTCTCTAACATTTTCTCCTTTTGTGTGAGTCGATAAGATAAAACAGAGGGGCTAAGACAGGTTATGGTTACGCGGAAAAAAGGAAAGTACCACGAAGAAACAAAACAAAACAAAACAAAAGAGGAGGACTACTGTATTTACATGATATAGCATATAAGATGATGGTGCTGTCACAGAGGAGGAGGTCGTGAGTGAGTGCATGCATTTGCCACACTCCTATGCCAGGAGTGATAACACTGAGCTGTATGCATGAGGTGAACTTTGAGCATGACCCTTTCTCATCATAACATCTACAGAGAACCAACCTGAGTTTTCACAAGCCATGCTGAGGACACCAAGCCTGAAATCCTGCTGAACCAATGGCCCAGGTGAGGAGAGCTTTAACACACAAATGACCAGTAAATTCAAATTATATTTGTTGGTGCATGTATACATGTGAATGCACAAGAAAACCTAAATATTATTTAAACATGGTAATTAGGAATGCACACACTCAGGAAGAGTCCACCTAAAACCAAAACATGCCCCTTGATCTTTCAATTCCTCTCTTTCTTCATCTCACTCTGAAATGTTAAGAACCTTATGACTGTACACAAATTTAAATATGTAACAAATAACATTTATTCTTCAGTTATCGTGCAGATTTTTCTATTTTCAAAATATGAGAGTGAAAAATTATTAAAAAGCCATGGGATAAGGCAATTTTTGTATGAAACCTTTCTCTAAATCTTCAAGGCCCCTTCACATATATATATATTTATATTTTTTGTCTCTATTATTTATGTTTAGTTTTTCTTGCACATGGCTGCTGTTCATTCCATGAGTGACACCACCTGCCGAAACCAAATTCCTTGTATGTTGCGAACGTATACTTATGTATACGTATATGTACGTATACAGCCAATAAAGCTGATTCTGATTCTGAATACACTTATGCACGGTATGTGCCAAAGAGGTGGTCCCAGTGGGTGAAGTAGGGGGCGTAGTTTCCACTGTGGAAACTGTGGTGGGCTTGGTGGTAGGGAGCACCTCCTAGAAAGGGCAGCAGTCTGTGCAGAGCCCAGGGCAGGTCATAGCCACAGTGGTCCTCCACTGCCAGCCAACTGTTGAGGAGGTGGAAGAGGGCTTCACTCAGAGGGTGGCAGCCCACCAACCAGGTGCTGCTCAGGGCCATCAGCAGCAGGGACAGGAGCTCAACTGCACTGGCATCCTGAGCTGCCAGAGCAAAGGGAATGTGTTGCTGGTGGTGTGGCTGGTGGATGTTGCAGTAGAGCCAGGGAACCCTGATAGAAAGAGACAAAAAAACTGTCTTTGCTCAAACTGCAACTGTGCTGAAAAATTCAATATTTCCAGAATAGTTATATGTCAGTGGTTGCTTCTATTGCAACAACTAGTTCTACTGCTGCAGCTAGTACTTATATCACATTAGTCAACAATTTAACTAGCAATTTGCATCTTATCAAAAAACAACTGTATATACACCTATGGTCACCTTCCAAGTTCAGGTTAAAGGAGAAATACACTGATATTAGACATGAAGATCAGTTTAATGATCCCCGACAAAAATTCATAGTGATGTCAGAGGAGTTATCTCAGATTGGACATGACTGAACATTTTGAACAGACAGTCTGTTTTAAAAGTATGAGAGTGTCATCTAAAATATGTAAACATTGCTGGGTACAAAGGAGCTAAAGAAAGATGCAAAGTAGTGGCATTGTGGGAAATGTTGGATGTTGGATGTAGGGTTTTTTGAAATTGATAGAAGTCAGGGTATCTTGAGCTTTTCAGCTTTAATTTTGATCTGAATTTTATTTTTTTTGTCTTATTCACTTCCACAATTGATGAGTAAGACCTTGATAACAAGGACAAGAGAGTAATACTAGTAATGCTATTTTATTATCATTTAAAGACTTAAACTGCCAACAGCTATTTGGCTCTAGCCCACTTCTAGTTATTTTCTATTCTTTGTGCTGTAAAAAAGAAAGACTTAAAATTTACTGGAAAACAAAAAAGGGCAACAAATGCAAATGACAAACTAACTGTTAGTTAGTTATTGGGTAATAAGTATCTATTTGTGATAACTAACTGCAATTCGAATTATATAAGAGTGACTGATGAGTAAGTTAAGATAAATTTAATTAAAGGTGAGTGAGGAATGACTTTATCATTGATTATTTAATATGTTTTTTCCTAATATTTCTCAATGAAAGACTATGAGGTAGGTAATGAGGAATAGAGCACAGACTATACTATATCAATAAACCCTTTAACAGTCAATATCTCATAATTATCTCACTCACACTTGTCACTTTACTCATGAGTGCTTATTGATAAACAGTGAACCAGCAGTAAATGATACAAAACTAGTAACTCAATATTACTCATAACTTTCCCCTTTGTTAGTTTTTTTTTTGCCATATATAGTGATACATAATACTGATTAGTTACCAAATATCCCTTATTACCTCATCATTATCTTATCACTACTTACCCTTTTCATTTCTCAGCAAGTAAAATGATGCATTATACTCAGTGGTGTCTGAATATTGAATCATTGCCCACAAATCACATTACAGCTACTACCTAGATTTATTGTGTTATCTAAATATCAAAACTAGGGCAGAGAGAAATTTGAAATGTATACTTGGTCATCATCATAATTAATAGGAAGTAATTATGACACAGTTCTCAGTATGATACATCCCTTTACATGAGAGGAAACAAAGTATAGGTAATAATAGGACAATGATAAAGTAATTAGGGATTTCTTGGTAGCTGTTAGAAGGGATATTGTGTTGAATATTGTAGATACACAAACAGTCTCTAATGTTTAGGTAATATATGGGTCGTCACTAGTTTTGTACCATGTTTACAGGCGGCTCAGAGGTTATCAGTGACCACTCCTGAATGACAGATGACCGATTGACTGATATTCATAAACAAAATATCAACTAATAATTCACTGATATACTATAGCTACTAAAACACAATCTAATTTAATAACTTTTCATTACCATATTTATGGTATTTAATTAGGAATTAGAGAGAAATATTTAATAATCGTCTATCAGTTAACAAGTCGTTCCTGATTCATAACTCACTCGTTTCCTAACTAATCATTAACTAGTTAAAAGCTTCTCTTACGCAGTTTGTTTTAAGTAACTCATTAACCAATGGTTACCTGGCAACTAGTTCCTTATTCATTTCTTACTTGTTCCCTGGTAATTACTCCAACTTTTGTGGCCCTTATAATGAAGTGTAACTTGATTAATAAAAAGTTTCCAAAATATAACATAAAAAACATCAAAATGCCCAAGATCAAGTACAATCATATCAGAATCAAGTGGGTTATTGCACAACTGTCATAGGTGCATACTGCTCACTTGTGCATGGAGAAGTGCCATATGAAGAAGAACATGTCAAAAAGCAGAAAACACGCCAAGACTTCCACAAAGAGCTGCCAGCAGGACGGAGCCAGCTCCGGTAACGCGGGGCTCCTCAGTGCTTGCATCAGCGCGGTGGCGGGGAGGACCACTGTCAGGTATTTGTGCAGCACCCTCCAAAAACAATCAAACCATCGCTGGAGAGACGGTGGCGGACCCGAGCCCGCAGCGATCCTCCACAGCTGGACCCGCCGACAGACGCTGCTCAGCGCGTCCAGCACGAGGAAAGGTGTGCAGAAGAGGACGTGCGTGAGGAAGGCGTAGAGCGCCGGCAGGTAAGGAGAGAGCAGGATCTCCTCCTGCTCGGCTCTCACATACTCCCATAACCCCTGGAGAACAGCCGCGTGTGCCGTTGCATTCCCTGAGGAGGGTGCATTCATCACGGCTTTCACCTCTTTTGGACGCTCTCACACATCATCAAGTCCTTCAAAAGTTAGAAATTCTCAGAAAGAAAAAAACAAGTTTCCCCCTTTAAACAGTAAGTTACATGTGTCTGCTTTGAAAAGTCTCCATCTTTCATAAACTCTGTCTCATAAATTTTGAGAGAAATCTTAGGTGATTTTCCTCCGCCCCGCCTTTTACGAGGGGGCGAAAACTTCTCCCCATGCTGTTGAAGGAGGGGCCCCACATCCACATAAGAGAAAATATATTAGGATACAAGTGCCTTTCTCTCGAAGTTAAGTAATCCCCCGCACGCATGTGAGCCACCTACATTAAGCTTGTTTCTGGAAATGTAGGGGATTTCTAGGAAAAGAACCGTCATCCCAGAGGACTGGTGACACACTGCCAATGTCTGTGAGTTATTACTGAGTAATATGCCAATAAAATCATCTATAAATCAAAGGTAAACTCAATAGTTTATCAAATTTACACTGGGGTATCATTCATAGTTATGATTTCAGTCAGTGCTGCATTACCAGCCATGCTAAGTGGGTAAACTAGGAAATCCTTCATTTTGGCTTAACCATAAACACAACTTAAATAATCTGATACCAAACAGTTGTTTAGACACTATATGTTTTATTTGGTCTGATACACACTTTTATTGATAAACATCCTATACATCACATTGAACTTGCAATGTACATATAAAATCATGATTATAATGCTGATTTTTCAAAGAGTAACCTACAGTACTTCATTGTCATATGACAACATCTTGATTGCACATTCACAATTGAAATCAGTGCAAAAATGTTGGCCTTTCAAGTCATATGTCCCACTCTGAAAGAGAAATTCGTATTATAGTGACAGCTGGAAGTCATTTTAGAGGCCAACTAGATGACCTTTAGACAACAGCAGAGTGTGGCGCCAGTGATACATGATATAGTCACTGTTACTTAGATGTTAAAAGTTATTTTGCTTAAAATGAAGGTAAAAATTCTCAAAAATCTATGACTAAACTTGCCTCTTCCCTCTTTATTACATGATGAAATGAGTGGTTTCTGGAAAACACATGATTTGGTCACTTACTCCTCCTTACCATATATTCTGTGTAACTTCACATTCCTCTGTTGACGTAACTGTGTCAGGAGTTATAGAATACTGGGAAACAAACATAACATTTTAGTCAGCAATTAGACTAAAAATCGGTTACAGCCAAAGACAGAGAATACATGGCATTACTTACCAAATCAATTTTAATGTCGAGCTGCTAAGCCACCCACAGTACTACTTCATGTACTAAACTAGTTAGCCAGACATGCCAACAATTGTAGCTTACATTAGCATGGATAAGCTCAAAGTTTGATTCATTCCCTACAACTCTGCTCACATGCTTTTGGAGTTTAAAAAAGTGTTTAAGAAGACGCTGTCTTACAAACTTTTTAAGTGCAGAGTATCACTCCCTCTGCAGCATAATGCTGCTAATCATGGAGGTCTTAAGCAAATGGTCAACTGTTGCTAATGGAGCAGGGCCTGGAAAAAAAACACTCAAAGGACTTTTTTTGTTCAGAAAATCTCTTTGAAGAAATTGTGTAGTTTTCTTCAGTCACATGGTCTGCACTCCCATAAGTCCAGAGCAGTAAAGCTCTACTAAATCCTAGAGGATCTAAAATAACTTTATAGGAATAAGAAAGTAATTGAAATGCTGATACTCTTACGCTGAAAAGGAGGACCAAAGATGTGTCACTCTGAGAATGGTGGGCTGCGAATTTCTTACTCTGAACTACTTGAAAAAATATGGGCCTTGAGCAGACATGTCACTGTCAACAAAACACAAGGATGAAAAATTTACTGTCCGTGTTAGCTGCTGGCTGTCAGATGCATCACCCAGGTTCTGCTTGTGTTTTTGCAAAACGGGTTTTAAGCAAAGGGGACCCATTGGATATTAATTAGGTGTGTGCAACTTTATAATGATGTACCAAATATTGATTTAAATGAATGTAACACTTTGTTTTTCCTAATATACATTTGGTGAACACTCTGTATCTGTGTAACTAAAAGTATCTGTTTTACATCAGGTGATAGGTTTGAAACAGTTCCCACTTTGAAAGAAAATACATTGGATTGTGACATAAAAACAGCTCATGAACTTAAAGTTTTCATAACAAAACAGACATTGACACCATGTTTTTAAAATGGACCATTTTTAGCTATTTCAACTGTTTTGAGACAAATAGTTAGCAATTCACTAACTTTGTGAGGTTACTACATTTAAAAATGCCCCATTCACAATTCTCACATCCATTTTGAAGTTTTCCTCACTGTGTGGGAGCCAGCACTGGATACCAGCAGAGTTTAGGCTAACATCAGCAGCTGTGCATTAGATTAAGTTTACACTTTAGAAACTTGTTCCCAAAGACATCATAATGTTTGCTAAATTGGCTTAGGCTAAAATGAAACAGTTAGATACATTTTTCAATTTTCCTTACACATATAATAGTAAATTTCACTAGCCAAATGCTGCAATACAACGCTTTTACAATTTTCATATCTTCCATTGATCATCTGATGAGGATACTAAGTTGCATTGGACATGCACTGTGAACCTTAGTCTTCAAGCACGGAATCATATGTGACCATCAAGTACATTTTTGATTTCCCTTTACAGAATTCTTGTCTTAAACAAGTTGGCTGGAAACATTAAAAGGTAGCTGGAGGACTTATTTTTAACCCCCCCGTGAAGCAAACATTCACTCAATTAGCTAACTAGTTAGAGCTGATAAAAAAAAAACTGCTAGCACCAGCTGTCATTTCAGATCTGAGAGCCTGCTTTGGTCTAGCTCTGTCTGAAATTAAGGATCTATTGTTTGAAGAAATACTAATAATTTTGGTCATTTCACTGTGGTATGTGAACCGTTCAAGAATGGAAAGTCTGAAAGTCATAGCAACAGTTACTAAAGGGGGCAGGGGCTAGCAAATGGTCAAGCCGTGTAACATGAACGATAAAGCTAACATAAATATGGTTGATTCAATTCATTGCAAAAGTAAAACTGGTATTTCCCCAACAAACAAAACAAACAATTCCCAAACAATTCTACCTCTTCTTGTTCAGCATCAAGAAGCTGCAAATATCACGGCTTCAAATGTTCAATGAGGACAAATGCAAGTGATACATACATAGAAACGAATAAGTAATCCTTGATGTCAGAGCTAAATCACCAGAGCACTCTCAATGCACAGACCATAAGAGTTGAAGAGCAGCAGGGCCAATTCTTTCACACTATTGTTTTAGCTAAATGACAGTTTAGCTAAATGACAGCAGTTCATCATACACCCATGGGTGATGCTATTTTGTCTAGTTTTTCCTTTCAACTAATTTACCAAATCGAAACGATCTCAGTCTCTCCACATAAATAACTTACGTCCTCTGCTGTGAGGTAGGACAATTTTACAGTCAAACTTTCAATGGGATTTCTAGCAGTGATTCAGAGATGTTTGAGAAATACAGGCCTCTGGCTAGCAGAGTTTCTCTGGGCCAGAGGAAGAACCTGCCAGTCAGTCTGTGGGCCCAGCTCCTGCCCTCCAGCAGACAGTTCCTCCACCCCTGGGTGGTCCTCTAAGTTCCCCCAAGTTCCTTGCTAATCCAGATCCAAGATTTGCTCACCAACAATGTCCATGGCTGCAGAGGCCTTGATTGAGCTCCCTGCAGAGCCAGAGTCCACAAACATCTGGGGTATGTCGTTCCCAAAATAGATTTTGCTGTTGGCTGCAATGGCTTTGTACTTCATTAGCTGCAGGTACTCTGGTGTTAACTTCAGCTGCAAGAGGGGCAATAATATTCAAATTACACAAGCGTCAAGACTTTCAGGTCCATTTTTGCCCCGGCTATGGTGGGTTATGAATTTGTGTCATCTCTCTGTACCTTATTGGCCTCGGCAGCTCTCTGTGATGTATAGAACTCTGCATCTGCCTTGGCTTTCTGCCGGGCCAAGAAAGCACTATCTGTGAATCAAAAACAAACACTGTCACAGTAAACGACCATAAATACCGGGAAACAGTGTTCTGAAAAATACAGTACATTTGCATTTTTCTCAGGAATACTCACACATTTTGACCCATTACAGCAAGAGACTCACACATGGAACTGACGGAATATAACCACGTCCTTATCAGTGAGTCAACATGCACACCTTCATAGCATGCAATGATTATTCATGCAGACACATGCCTACGTGTTTTCCAGGAAAGAGAATTTTTTAGAAAAAAAACTCTTTGACAAAAGACGCATTGTGAAAAAAATTAACCTTGGGATGATTTATAAAACGCAGGACTTGCACTATATGGCCTGTGTGGCATTCCAGAAATCCAAACATTTTTCTAACAGCAATTAAATAAATTAAAAAAAAAAATTTAATTAAAAACTTAAATTAAATTTTAAAAACAAAAAATAGTAGACCATCCTCACAAACATTAAATATTGGACATCCTTCCGGTTTCTGAAAGCAACCCATGTGTAATGGTAATGTGTAATTAATAACAGTAAAAGGCATGGGGGCAAAAGAAAAGAAATGAACAGCAGATGCGGATTGTTGCACTTTACAGGAGAAAAAGACAATTATTTTCTGGCTGAAGTAAAATCAAGCCAGAGTGACTATGTTAGTTGGAGGGAATGAATTTGTGATGACGAAAAAGGCAAACTTGTAGCAACATTACCATGTGATAGTTGTTTATACATGTGAGCTGTAGGAAAATATGCCCTTGAAAAGGCTGACATTCTGTGGAAGAGTTTGTATTACCCACAAGCAGCTTTTTACAAGAATGGATTCTGACCAAGATATTATTACAAAGACATGCTTTGTGGGTGAGTGAGTAAATAGATAACAAGCTGAAACCTCATTCTGGGGGAGAATTTCTGCCTTGATGCCGTTGCAGAGCTGCAAGCACCAGACGGACTCAAAGTTTTGTCATGGAGCTAAGTGATAGCAAGCAGCTCCTTCATTTAAAGTGGAAACTTTACAAGTATCTCTCAGAGCTGAACCTTCTCAGCTCTCTGCTTTTAAAGGTGAACGTTTCCTTCACTGGAATAACTAAAAAGCCTGCTGTGACACCTGAATTTGAGTCCAAAGGTCCATCTGACTTTTAGCGAGATGTTTAATGACATGAAAAGCAAACAAAAGGAATCAAATATATTTGCTGAGAAGTTTAATGTGAAACCAGCAGATGTGCCTGACAAACTAACGTCTACTGACTGATTCCACCCTGGAAAACCAGCTGCAAGTAGAATTGTCACTACCATCAGATATCAGCATAAATCTCAACACAGAAAAGTAGTCCAAGTCATTAGAGCATTAGAGGTTATTTTGATCTGTGTTCAGTCATTTGGTATGGCCCTTTAAGTATGACAAAGACACTTGAATGAAAATGTTTGCCACTCTTGCTTTGAGCCAAAGATGTGAGGATCTCTTCAATCACTGAGTACAAACCTTCAATTTCAGAGATCTTTTTTTCTGTCTCCTTCTCCATGACTTTCTGTCCAAACTTGATCTCTGCCACTTGGGCCACTTTCTCAGCCTCTATAAAACAAAAAGAACAAATTTAAATGTTCAACCTGTCATGTGTACAATGTCCCTGATCAACAAACTAACCATGACTGCATTCTTTCATCTTTCTCACCTATCACAGCTTTGATTCTTTCCGTCTCTGCCTCCTTCTCCACAACTTTCTGTGTTTGTTGAGAGATAAGCAGCTTCGTCTTCTCGCTCTCCCTGCAGACACAAACACACGCTTTATTAAAGGCTCAACACACCCATACATTCAACTATTTTCACTGATTAGACCTCTCCTCAGAACTGTACTGTCCTAAATGACATGTACTCCATTCTCCTATTAATACTGTTAAGCTGGCACAGTTTACACATTGCCCATACATCAATCAGACCTGTTTTTGTAGTCGAGTGAATGTGTTTTGTTAAAATTCAGTTGTTTACCGTAAGCACTGAACTTCGACATGAGACATCCGTGTTTGTTTGCCTTTTGAGGCCCTTTGTGTATTAAAGCACCATGGCTTTATTAAAGCTTCCAGAAGTATCACAGCAGCTGTAATCGTATTTAATTATGACTTGGTGGCATGATTGGGGCTGGTTTACGGTATGATATAAAAACTGCTAATTAGAGCAACACCCATATGAAATAAGGGAACTCTACACATACCCTCACAAATTTTAAATGATATCCCCTAATCAGGTCGGAGGCATTTTTGTTGTTGATGCTCACAACTACATATAATTAAGTGCTAGACATGGTGTTTACTGCAGCGCACAGGTTCTTTTGTTTTTCTGAGCATTTTTACCATTCAAGTCCCTGAATGGTAAATGGTCTGCATTTTTGTTGTGTTTTTCAAGTCTTTCTTTTACCCAGAGAGCTCTAAACACAAGTAAGCATTCACCTATTTATTTATGAACTAACACAACTCATACACACTGATGGAGCAACCATCTGGAGCAATTTGGGGCTAAATATCTTGCCCAAGGACACTTGTACTTGAAGACTGGAAGGGAGGAGGAACAAACCAGACCTTCTGATAAGTAGGGGGACTCGTTTAACCTCCTTGGCTACAGCAGCTCAAGAATTTGTACAACTGCAGAATTAGATAAAAATGTGCAGGAGAAAAAAGCTGCACAAAAAACCCCATGAAACAGACTTCAAGCATTTTGTGAGACAGCCACGAGACCTGGTAAACTTGTAGGAAAAAGCCATTATCCTAGTATGTGAGGCAAAACACCAGGACTTGGTCAAAAACCTCAGGACTTCCAGCTCTTAATACCCAATTCAGCATATTAAACAAGAGCTGTTACAGCAACCAAAATGCTCTGCCAACATACTAAGTCTTGAATTTGCAACTTTACTGGAAAACATCCTATTACTTAATGAACCGCATCCACCATGGATGGGTCTACTGGCTGTTCATCTCTCTCACAATGTCTTTAAATTAAAACTGCAGATTTTATTCTTTTTCTTACACATCCTGGGGCCTGTTTCCATCATCCGTCTGTGATCCCATTTTAATTGATGACACTTGTTTCCATCACTGGAGTCCAGTTGAGTAAGCAACGACGCATCCCAGATTGTCTCACAGCATGCAAACCCAACAGAAAGTATAAACATACTCCAAACCACTTAATGGGAAGAAAGCTCAGGCAGTAGTGTTACGTAATTTACTGTTGTTTTGCAGGACAAAAATGGAAAAAATAAAAATGTAAACGTGGGAAACTGGTAACAGCTTCTGTCCCTGTCTGTCTGCTCATGTTGCTGCATGCTGGACTCCGTTCATAGTAAGTGATGTCAGTGCCTCCCCAGTTGATGGGTAAATATTACTCTAACCCACAGGAAGCAAGGATGGTAAAATCTACCCATGTAAGACAAGGCTGCAAACAAACAAAACCTCTGAGACTGCCCCAGCATACTAATACCAACAAAAGCAAGTCCTTCCAAATGCAGAAGGAGACTAATTTTAATGATGCAAAATTATATTTAGTAGCTTAACATTTAATATACAATAGCCATGAGGAAGAAGCAGGAGAGTTAAGCTTTTAGTGGGAAGCAAGATCATTCTCTACTATGCAACACAATGCCGAGTTATAATAAATACATCTGCAGTGACAAAGTAGAGCAGCTGAAACTTGAATGTTTTGTGGGTTTTGGGCCAGAGGCTGTAGTTACAGACTTTATATTAAAAAATATCAATGTTCTGTTCTTAATGTGATAATATATGAGCCAGACTTGAGCACAAAGACTTTCGACAGTGGATGACGCCTCAAGGTGCTTTCTTAAGCCTTTGAAAAAATTACTGTAAGACCTCAGTCTTTTCCCCCCTACAGTGTTGTTATAAGAGCTCGTGCTGATTCACAAAGCCAGAATTAGACGCTCACAGACAGACATGAAACAGCAGTGTCTCTCCCCTTTACAGAACTTGGCAGAGGAAAAAGAATGAACTCAAAGTCCATCCATCTGAGAGTGAAAAAATACAAACACAACACAGGCTTCTGGGATCAGTGAACATTCCTTGTTTGGCCAAAAAAAGGAAACTTACATGAGCTCGTAGTTCCTCCGAATGCTCTCCGGGATGTTGGGTTTAGTGACACGGACCGCCTGTGGACAAGTGAGACGGACAAACATTGACAAAGGGCAAAGAGTCGACTCTGTTAAAGGTTTAATATGCAGGATTTTCTAAAAAAAAAAACATGTACAGACTAAAAATGCAGTGTCTCTCAATCATTTTTAATCACCCACTGGAAGTGTGGTGGTGTGATTTTCTGCAGAGACACTGTCCTCTGGGAGTGTTTCTCATTTTCATGTTATTTTGCTGTGTTCAGGACGTTTTTGGATGGCAGCCTTTGGGTAGGGTGGTGCAGCCCCCTCAGCGAATGGCAGTGTGCAGGACTTTATAAATAAGTAATTTCGTGCTACGTAGCAGAAGATACAATAATGGAAAACACTGCAGAGAAGAAGCGTAAATATAGCAAGCGGAAACACAAAGCGAACCAAAGTCGTTTTAAAACCAGAGTGAATCTAGAGTTTGCCTGTTTTCTGTTGGACGCATAGCCCATAGCTTCCCCCATAGCTTACAGTCTACGTAAAGCACACACATACTTTCTACTTTCAAATAATGCTACTAATTTTACGTTTAATAACCCTTGTGATCTGTAGTGCTGACTAGCTTTAAATCATTTTCTGTCCAACACACGAGCCACTCCAGTTAACACAAGCTACTGCATTTAGGCCGAAAGTTGATTGTCGGAGACAAAATTTATACTCCTCTGTAGACCTTTGGTAGGATGCTGCAGGTGATCTTATGTGACAGCGGAAGGAGGTGTGTGGTTTGCTGTTGCTGGGCTGGGAGGGAGGGGCCAATTTTGAATTGTGTTTTAACAAACTCCGACTGTAAAATGTTGCATACTCTACCTGCAAGTCAGCAGATGAAGACAGCAGGAATGTGACAGGAAATGGGACTTTAAAAATAGGAGAGAGAGCAGAGGAGCCCTGAGACAAAGACAGTCCAGCTGAAAGACCCTCTGAACTTAATGTTGTGGTTCTCGGAAAGAGCTGCATCATTATTACAACTGTTTCCAGAGATTTACTGGAAACATGAGACCACAGTATTAAAGCTCAGTGGAGTGTTTAACACTCACAAATGAAATGGGTGTGTGTGTGGGTGTGTGGGTTTGGGGTGGGGGGGTGTTGGGCGTCAGGCTTCTTTTATCATCGGCCATAACATTGTCCTTCATTTTGATGATAAACCCTCCATAGTAGAAAGTCAATATAAGGCTACAAACCGAAAAAAGCTTTTTGTTCTTATGGACTTTGTATGCAGCTGTGTTTTATTAGACTGACATTTCTCTTTACAAGGCTCTGTAATGTAGGCCTGTTTAAGATTAGATTGTAAGACGTTATTTTAGTCTGTAATAAGGTTGCTCTAAACTTTTCATCCTTCAAAAGCTACAGAGGAAACTTTGCAGCTTAGAACTGTTGTTACATATCCATGAGCCTACATGGATAAAATCCCTATGTACGTTTCACATCAGTCAGTTTTGCAAGAATATGAATCTGCCTCAATTGTGAAGGAAAAAAAAGTCAGAGGCCCCCTGGTGGCAAGAGTTTAAATGCCATGTCCTAAGTTCCGATTCTGGTGGGGCGCCGTTTTCTTTTTCTTTTTTCTTTTTACATCCATCTCAATTTCTTGCTCCCCTCATTTCCTATTATCTCAATACAAATCATAAAACATATAAAAATACATTCAAAATTACAAAATATACTAAAATGATTTTATAAATACAAAGTACATGATCACCAACTGTTTTAAATTAACTAAAGGATTTAAGGTAGGTCTTTCCTTAATTGAATTGCACCAGGCACATGATCCTAACAACTTGACTTTATCAGCTCTAGTTTTGGCCCATCAGGACCTGAGAGAGTCTCTGCCAAACAGGATGCAGCTTCAGTAACTTTATCTTGAGTTCAACTTTTTTGTACCTGTATGATAAGTCCAGGTGCCATGGTTGTTAGATCTTTCTGAAGTGTCAACTTGAGGTTTTCATCGATTTGGTCTGTGGGGATAAAGTAAGAGAGACTGGTGGGTGAGCTGATGAAAATAAAACAGAAAACTCAGTGGAAATATTTTAATTTAGTTCAAGGAGAGAACAACACTATTAACACAACAAATCAGTTACCCTACTGGTTTCAGCCGATCAAATGCTTCAAAATAAAGACTATTATCAGTACTAGGAACAATATCAGAAATGATCTCTCAAAGAAGTGGTCTGTTGTTATCCAAATGCAAGCAAATATCAGTGGTATTTCTCTGTAGTGCTGTTCCTATACTGAAAGGCTGAGCCCAAGCCTCATGGGTAATACAGAAGAAACTATGAGACCATACAGGATCTGATGCTCCAGATTAAATTAATTAAAGTGTTATGATTAAGGATTAAAATTTAAAAAAACAGGGAAAGACCGACCGACAGCATGTCCTTTTCGGACAGCATTAAAAGAACAGAGGGATCGAGGGCAGACACTTTGTAAAATATCTGAGCCAGCCTAATACTTGCCATCAGTGCTGTGCTTTCTCTCAATTCCAGAAGGGGGAGACAACAGGAATTACAGCTAAAATGTTGTATGGAGCAACTTTAAAGAATGGTAAAGAGTAAAAAATGCTGTATGAACTGTCAATTCCTTTTTGTAAATAAATGTTTACTCTTCTTACAATGAAGATGCATGTTGATACTGTGAGTGTCTCATCTTTATCCCGTGGTTGTGTTTATGTTCTGTGCTTACTCGCCTTTACTTGGGCAAAAAGGTAACATTCACAAATGTGAGGCCATTTTAGCAAAGTGAATTAAAAGACAGCTAAAACCAAGTCCACATGCATATGTGTAAGGGGCTTCTGGCCACTTAGTGAGACAAGTAATACATTTAGGGGTCTATAAAGCCTTAGCAGTTGGCTGAATACATGCTTTTTATGTAGCTGGAGAGAGGACATGTTTTCCATTAGTAGTTTGTTTATGTCCCATGTGCAGCCCAGCATACTCACCAAACAAGCCGATGTACACTTCCTGCAGTGAATGAACGCTGCAAAACTGGTTGAGCTCATGGTGGACCTTGTTGAATATCAAAGCCTTGTCGTAGTCTGCTGTGAAGTTCCTCACTATGTCGTATACTGCAGAGAGGGAAACCAAAGCTCAGTCAAGCCAGAAATGACGACAAACACAGAATACAAATATTTGGCTCTGCTGAGCCAGTGGGGACAAACGAACATCAAACATTTCAGTCAAAGCAAAAGTTCTCTCCAGATGTGAAAGGAACTAAACAGGAAGATGAAGATTAGTCCAGTGTTTGATGATGCTGTTTAACACTGGTGAGTTTACCTGCTGATGGGATGAGGTAGTTCACCACTTCTATGCGGTCAAAGTAAATCATCACTCCTCCACTGAAAAAGAAAGAAATACACATAACTAACTATATAACAGAGAACAAGAGAAGTTCAGGCTGCATTGATGATTCTCTAAATGTGCAGCGTCTGTGTTAAACTCTTTTAAATGTATAGTGTGTTAGTGTGTAGGGTAAAAGGTGAATGCTCAGTGTCTGATACCACTAACACCAGACCTACCCTGTGCCACATGGTACGTTCTTCACCTCATCTGTCTGCAGCGTCGTCTGCAAAACAAAAACAACTTTCCATGTTGCAGTTTTGGATGTCAGAAACACAAAAACTTACATCTGACATCACCGGAAAAATACCAGCATTTTTTGTGAAATCTGACATATTGTTATGTCACATAGAGGAGAATACAACATTAAGCGACACAGTTCATGAGACATGGTGCTAAAAAAATATGCACTGATGTATGGATGAATTTCTACTTAAACCTCACTGATAAGAAAAGAGCAGAAGATATCAGTGTGTGCTTGACATGCTAAATAAGGCCCCAACCTGTAACCTGCTCAGTCTATTATGGTCTACTGAATCAAAAAAAAAAATATAGATAGGTTACAAGCGAAGTGGCAGCATTGGTAACACATCCCACATTGTTCTTCACACTGACCAACTTCTTGTTCCACATTTGGTTTGTTGGGGTCTGGTCACCCTTATATGTTCATATTATCACCTGTTTGGTGCTGTACAGCATGAATCTCTGTGATGTGGGGAGTTTTCACTTCTAAAACTTGACAGTCTTGGCATGGAGGGTGTCATTTTGTCCAGTCTGGTAGTCATTTGAGATTTCAGGCTACAGAAATACAACTGACTACACTCAACTCACCTGAACAGACTTGTAGGTGGTTATGAATGGAAGCATAAGATGGAAACCAGGGCTGCTGGTGGTGGTCAGGAGAGCCCCTCCCCTGTATTTCACACAAGCAAATACACAGCTGATCATTATGCATTATGCTCATCATCAGACAAGAATAAAACTCCTAGGCTTAAGTTCAGATAAGATAAGACTTGGCATAGCCTTTATTTAAGAGGTAAAGAGGAACAGTGATGGTATTTTAGTCAATATCAGGACTGAGCTCTGATTTAACTTTTTGACTGCTTATGGCAACAAAGACATCCCTCCCTTACAGCCTCTGAGACAAGGGAAACTCCTCTCTTATCAGTTTATTTTTACACCAAATGAGTAACAGAACACAGCTTTTTGGCAATCTTAGTACTGAGGTGTTTACACCAGCCTGTATTTATCAATTAAGTTGCTTAAGGGAAATACCTTCAAAGCAGGTGTTTCTATCTTCATCATCTCATTTTTACAACACAGCAGTTTAACACAAATGTCTTTGGCGCAAAATAAAACACAACAATCCATGCTGCTGTCTCACCTGTAGTACACTCCAGTGTGTCCCTCATCAATCTTGTGCACAGAGGCTAAGAGCGCTGCGCCTCCCAGAGCAGCAATTATTGAGAATATGGCACCCCACTGTGCCATCCTAGCAGGCAGACAGGCATGACAGCATGTGAGAAGGAGCAGATGAGAACAGAGTTTCTCTTTTTATGTTAACTACACATCCCTTCTTTGATTACAATCAAACACTCCCCACTCCTAGTACTAATAAAGTCTGTCTATCCATTCAGTGAGCATCACCAACACTCAGTCAGCAGCTTGTCTAGTGCGGTAGTAATACTTGGAGCTGGCCTCTGGCTCACTGGTTTATCTCCTCTCAGCTCAGGCTTAGCCAGGCATCAGCTGTGACTCAGTGACCTTGCCACACTTTAAGAGGATTGAAGCTAAATTGTGAAAAACATTGTAACCACTTGTGATATATAAAATAAATCTGCCAGAACCATCTACTAAAACATCACCGTTCACTTAAATTTGATCGATGAAGAGCTGTTACATACGTGAGTGAGGATTTGCAAAAATCCGATAACCCTACTGGCTCAACACCGGACTAGTCTCAGTGTTTATACAGTTGTTGTATGTTAGAGCGTGATAAATATACCTTTTCATTTCTTAAGTTTGATACTGTTTGTATTCTGACCCTTTTATTTCTTAAACACTGGTCTGTAACCCTTTGCGTTACGATAACGTTTTTCCTTGCAAGCGATTCTTAATTTTAATTTAAAAAAAACAACAAAAAAACAAAACATTTTGGTTAAATATTAATTTAGAATCAACTACTCCGTGGAGAGATCTCTCTATTCTCCGACAGGCGCAAGCTAGATAACCTGCAATAAAGATGTGTTTATCTGTGTGGACATCCCGCTTGCACAGACCGGAAGAGGATCATAAATCTGGCAATGAAGTCGCTGCTACGGCAGAAAACTGTTTTAACAATGTCTTTTGTCAGAAAGCTTCTTCGTATAATTGCAGAATATAAATGGTCAACCACACGGAACCTGTTGGAATAAGAAAAGGTTCTCGAAAAAGTGGTGAACTGCTCCTCACTGCTTCACTGAAACGACCACAGCCTTAAAGAAGTAAATTACAGAGTTCAAAGCTAATGCTTAATAATAAGTGATACAAGTTTCAGGTAACACGTGTAGGCCGAATGGAAGGGGTAAATCTAAAGGTTTACATGCAGCCTTGAAGAAATCAAATAATCGCGAGTATGTATGACTCACTAGAAAGTCGACCTAAAATATCGAAACATTTGAACTAAATTTGGTGTCGAGAGATAGGGAGCTAAGAGCTACAACAAAACGTAAGTTACTATATTACTGACGCCTCAGAAAGAGGAACTGTCTCCAACAGCAGAGCAATACTACCAGATGTCAGGATCCAAGGTTAGTCACATGTAACTGTTGGCATAAATGCACAAAATAAAGGCATATTGATAAAGCTGTGCTAATGTAACAAGTTAGCATCACAATCTCAGCTCGTTTTAATATTCTATTAACCTGGGGCTATTGAATTAAACAATACCGAGAAGAAAGGACACCTTCTTTAAACAGTTGGTGATATCTTCTTAAGCGAAAGGTCTTACCTGTAATTTCTTACGGAGGAAACAAGCAGCAGATCACAATCAGGCACTTTAGGCACCTGCTACCTTCGTCTTCTTCGTGTAGATTTTTACTGTATCAGCGCCCCCTCGTGGGCCATGAAGTAACTGTCATTTCCATACACCGCTAAAGTGGATAAAGTAGGTTTCATAGGTTTTATTTGCTCGTTTGGGGTTTGTTTCAAGAATGGACTTAGTTGTTGCCCGAGTAATGCAGTTCCAAATGTGATTAATTTGTTTAACTGAAATATGAAAAAATATTTGCAGTTATCACAAAACCGGAGGGACTTCCTGGTTAACTTGAACCGTTTGTCTCCATAGTGTACGCGGAAACCAGAGTTCCCTGAGGAAACCTCCAGCAACACAGGACTAGTGTGCACATTTCACTTAGACATGCATTGCTCTATTTCCATGACTGGGTGCCCTGGCTAGTCTGCACTTAAATGTGGTGAGAAAACTATACCAGCTGCAGGGGAAATAGCAAAGGCTCCTTTAACCGTGGCTCAAATTAAAATTTAAGAAAATTAAGTTGCATATGAAAAAACTACCAACCTGATTAGATCAGCCCTAAGGTATATGCAAACTAAGCCATGTTTAGGAGTAGAGTACAATAGACGTATTAAAAAGTGTTGACTCCTCCATCGCTGCTCTGTCATTACTGAACTGTTGCATTTTATGTGTTTTCATAATACCAGTTTACTTTGTTCAAGAATACACACTCCCAGAGCAGATAATAAACAGCACTATCCCTGGTAGGAGACACGCTGAGAATCTTCATTGCATCTCTCCCTATCTCCTTTATTTCCTGCCATCTCTCTGCTGTTATATCCAATAAAGGCTTTAAAAACCTTTCTCCCCTCTAAAGGGCACAAACACAAAGTGATTTGTTAAATCCCCCGATGACAACCTCAAAAATTCTATAAGTCTTCTGTTAAATCATCAATACAATTTATATGAACAACTTTTACTTCAGGTATCATCAATGCAAAACCCGACAGTGGTTCCACTTTCATAATGTGAACAGCAGGTGGCGACAGAGACCAACTCAGGTGCACTGCTTAATTTTCATCAGAAGCTGTGGAAAAGGCTGCATTATCCTGTCGCCTCAGACTGCTATGTTTTAAAAACTGTAGCACATAACAGATTTTCACTACTATCATTAGCAAATGGTTTTTTTTAAACATCCATTGTTTTTGGCAAATTTAACAAAAACAAAGTTTGATAATTTTTTTAAAAAAGACTACCATCTCTAATTTCAAAGTTCAAAAAGTGAATTTATTTCAACTTTAAACTGTAACAAACCACTGGAAGAGACACCCAAATAAGGTCTTGCCAGTAAAATATAAAATGGCCTTGGATCTTTATTTTTAGACACTGGCCTCTTGAGAAATTTACTAAGGACCAGAGCTAACCCCTAGGTGCTGCAGTGGCAGCTCTGTGCCGTGCATTTTAAACAGGGAGGGGCGGGGGCGGTGGAGGGGAGAGGGAACAACAGAGCAAGGGAAAAGAAGTTTGTCAGAGTTCATTAAGTATCAAGGGAACATCGCTGGAACTGGCAGCGTAAGCCGCGCCGGGGCCCTAGTGCCATTAATCACGACTGACAAGAAACCAGGGGCCGAGGGAGGAGGCAGTGGAGGTGGAGGGGAGGGGAGGCAGGGCAGCTCTGCCAGAGACTCTGGTACTGATTATAGAAAGGGGTCCAAAGCAGTCCGGGCCAGGGGTGTTGAAGGTAAAGCAACACTGCAGCCAAGGCTGTAAAGTTCAGGTACCTTTGCACAGATCACACTCACATAATCACAGATAGACTGAGAAGACATGTGACTCCAGGCTTTGGAAACATGACGGGGTAATTGCAGAAAGAGTGGAATATTTTGAGTAGACATGTATAGTGCAGTGCAGAGGCTGGATTTCTCCCTTTGTTTGTTGGGGGGGGGGGCGGGGGCCGGCCCGGCCGGCGGGCGGGGGGGGGGGGGGGGGGGGGGGGGGGGGGGCGGGGGGGGGGGGGGGGGGGGGGGGGGGGGGCGG
>JAQMCX010000047.1:4597185-4644057 GCA_029814765.1 Acanthurus leucopareius
TACACGACGCTCTTCAGATCTAGTGCAGAGGCTGGATTTCTCCCTTTGTTTGATCCCCCCACCCACCCACACGCCTCAATTACATGAGCTGAGCCTCTGGCTTGCATGCAAGGAGGAAGAGAGTGGAAGTGCGGCAGTAACAGAGTGTCGCCCATATATCTCTGTCGGCCTGCCTTATTTTCTCTTCGCACCCCCAGAAATTTCGTGGTAGCTCGCCGCTCTGCTGCCACCCTGGAAGAAGAAATAAATGGAAGAGAGAAAAAGAGGGGAGAAAAAGAAAGAGGAGAGCTTGTGACTCGTGAAGATGGAGGCCTCTGTTAAGTGCTGTGCTTGAAAGCCCGTCCGGCCTCATTAGCTGTCAGTTGTAACAATACTGAGCTGGCAGCGAAGACTGCTCCCAGTCTCGGTGCCATAAATCACAGGCTGACAGGGCCCTGACAGGGCTGGGAACCAACACACATGCAAGACTTGCTTGCTTTCTGTCTCTCTGCTGTTCCCCTTTTCTTTCTCTTCTTTCTCTTGTTTTTCCACTGCTCATTCTTTTTCTGTCTTTATCTTCCATTCCCTCTCTCTCTCCTTCATTGTCAGTACCACTCCCTTTCTCTTTCTCTCTCTCTTTTATCTGTCTCTGCTTCTCTGTTACACACACTTACAGCACATTGCAGCATGTCAGCAGACAGTTCTGGACACATGTGCTCACACACTTGTGTCTTGCAGCACTTTTTTTTTGGCGTCCCATACATGAGTGTGTTTGACAGAGTGGGTTTGGAAAGGTCTGTGATTATTTGATGGATGAGATGTGTTCACTGGGTCTGTGTGTGCATGTGCAAATATAATTTGTGCTTCCTCCTTATTTTTGGTTTCATGAACATTTTTCAAGCATATGTGGCCATAGTAGGGATATACTGTTACACATTTAACTGTCCAATAGGTCTGACCTTAGCTGTCATATATTCTTTCATGTCAAATCTAGGAACTGTTGTTAAATGATCTTTGGGTAATAGCTGGACTGGTAGAGATTTTATCAAAAGATTCTCTCCAAATCATCTCAAACTGTTAATTGATGAAAACTTCTCTGGGTAAAGGAATAATCAATATTTTGGGAAACCATATTCAATTTCTTGCCAGATGGAAGATGAGAAGATCAAAACCTTTCTCGTTTTGCTAAATATGTACATGTAGCTAGAGCAAGCAGGAAATTAGCTTAGCTTTTACAGAGCAACATGATCATTAAAATGGAGTTGATTTTCTGTCTATGTAGTAGTTTGGTGCTGAGCAGGCAGTGTACAGCGCTGCATACTGGCTTTCTCATTACAGTTTGACACATTGTTATTAAAAAGGCAAATTTCCTACAAAACCATTCCCTTAATCTTACAATATGTAACTTTCCCCACTAAAATGCCCATAAATTACTTTTTCTGTGTGATACATTTTGTAGAGCTGTGTACTTGAATTATTCCAGCAATGTTAAAACTCAGAGAAAAAAGTAATTTTATTTAAAGTAATGGTGCATTACATTTTGTCCCCCTGTTAATAACTTCTGTGTCAACACTGGTCAGAGAGTGAGGAAGGATGTTGGCAAACATAACCTAACATGAGTAAAACTTTTATACTTTACCTCATCTGTGAACTTTTCTGTCAGATAGCATTTTCATCGGCAAGTCCCATGATTCCATGCTATTTTACAATCTCATCAAATTATGACTATTTATTGTTTTAACAGAGAGACACCTAGTGGCAGAAATTGCATATAAGGTGTATTTAAATAGCACCATAGCTTTGCTTCTTAACTTTAAAGGTTTCTAAAGACCTGTCCAAATGTGCACATCATGAAGCTGACCTTGACTTCAGGTCACAGGGAGACACAGTTTACTGATGTCATTTACAGAGCTACTGCCATGCAGACTCCCTCAGTGTATTTGCATGTGGAGGATGTTATGGTCTGTTTGTATCCATGAGGCCGAGCAGGAGCTGCTGCAGCCGCCTGCCGGCCTCCATTACAGTGACGCATGATGATGTGTGTGACACAACGGCTGAGGAAGGAAGTTGAAGAAAGCAGGGCTGTGGGTCATTAATCATTGCTCCTTGACACATGAACACATACTTCTGTACACACACACACACGCACTCACATAGCTATGAGGTCTTGTGCTGAGCTTGCAGCTGGAATAAACGCAGCTGAACATGTCTGCAGACATTCAGTAAATAGATACAGTGTGTGTGTGTGTGTGTATACATACACAGAGAGTGAGCTCACAGCTGGGCTACATGCCTCAGATTTTGTTGGACTCATTGAACGATATCTCACACCTCTCCACTGTTCCAGAGCTGCATACTTGTACCCGAACCCATCAGGACTTAGTTGGATCTAGCAGACTTGGGGTCAGCTCAGGTTGGATTTTGCATGTAATTACTTTACCTTGGGTGAGGCTTGAGCACACATCCGTTGTTGACATTTACATTTACATTTTCAATTTCACATTAATGTTGCTAATCATTCTTAGTTTTACTTGCTTTCCAGCTCACTAAATACCTCTTAAAACTTGAACTGTTTGAGTCTGATTTGGGAAAAAACTTGTTGAAACCAAAAATTTGGTAAAAATTGTGAAGCTTTTCTTCCAAATGACTTTTGTGTCTTACGTCCCCTCTGGTGTGTCAGTGCTCAAAATTCCTCCAAAGTAATAAAAGTCAGTTTTTAGTTTGAAATCTTGACAAACCAGAACATTTCCCCCCTAAAGGATCTTGATAATAAATTCTTTTGGGAAGTCCAGTTTCAGCTCATATGCATTGCTTATCAATTTTCAAAAGCTGTATTACAGGCCAATATGTTCCAACGTGCCATAACTCATTCTTTTTTGAACATCACTGGCATCTTTGTGTTTGCTCCTCCTTTATGTTGGAATGGTAAACTCATTAGCAGTGTTTAGACTGTATGATATTAGACATGACATAAATTGTATACATAAAGAGGCACAGACACAAATTAGACATGTGGAAGCATGTATTTGGAGTAAAAAATATTTTGGTCATTTGACAAATTTGAGTCCTACAATCACCCCTATTGTAGCTCTATTTTGGTCTCCACCAACTCTTGAAGGAGATGCCTGTCTTTTGCTGCTAAGTTGTTCCACTATGATCAAAATTAGCACTTATACGTGTAATTTTTAAACATGGGTAAACCTGCTTTCAGTAAGTGATTTATCAATTTCCTATTACCAGGAGAAGAGTTTACCCTTGCTTTTTATTTTCTCTCTGGTGAATAATGTTTGACATCATGACTGTTCTGGAAAACAGGGAAATTCAAGAGAGCCACAATGAGGCCAGCAAATGTTTCTGCAATTATACTGCATACATATTTTACTTCAGTCTCTCTTTCAGACTCAATGCTGAATGATGTCTGAGCGCTGATGAATAGAGCCATGGAATAAAACTTTGTACATCACAGTGTCTTTTACAGTGATGGCAACATGTCTCCTCCTCTTTCCTCGGATCAGGAGGAGCTCTCTCACCTCACTGTTGATATGAAGAACAGAACTGTCGATGTATGTTGTAAATGTTGTGAATTCAACATGCATCATAGTCTTTCACTGGAAAAGTGGAGAAAGCCAGGCTGTCCACCTGGGTGTCGTGTTTCCATAACTCCCGTTTAGAGCTAGAGCCGATAAATAAAGACAGATGTTACGTGTTTGCTGGTTGGCGCTGTGTAGGTAGTGGTGTTTAGAATGTTTTCACTGAAAACAGCTGCCTGTTCTGATTGAAAATTATGATAATTATGGCAGCATGGAGTGTGATGAAAGTGAACTAAAACAGTTAATTTGTGGCCAAAAAACAAAATAATGAGATAAAAGATGCTTTAAAACTCTGCAGAGCTAAAAGGAACCACAGAATAAGTAATAAAACTCTGTGCCTTTTGTCTTTATAAGTGGCTTTTTTCTAATTTTGTTTTTAATTTAATAACATAACAACTATATTAATTTTTTTGAAGAAAATTTGGATTATAGTTACTTTAGTGAGAGATACATCCAGTATGTTGCATACAGTTAGTTCTTCTTAGCCCATTATAGATGTCATGACACCAGTAAGCCATAATTTAACTTTCAAAGCTTAGATTCCTCTCATTCACATCTCCTATGCTCTTTTTCTCCCAGTATCATCTGTTACCATTATTGTTTAAGAGCGGAGATTGTCCTGCTCTTCACAGTCCTGCAGAGTCCCAGAGGAGGTCCAGCGCACAGTTACACAACTGCTCTGTCTCTTCAACACTACATTAATCTTCTCCCGGTTGCAAAAATCTCTCTAACATTTTCCTCATGCCTGCTTTTGCTTTGTGGTAAAATTTATTAGAGGACGCTTGTGTGTGTGTGTGTGTGATTATGTGCATGCATGCCTGTGTGAGCATGCATGTGTGGGTGGACAGGGTAATTGGTCCAGTGAATGTGCCCTGGTTTTCTCGGGCCCAGCGATGCTGCAGTGTACGTACAGTGTGTTGCTGTCCTGAGCTGTGGGGGTGTGGGAAAGCCATCAGAATGGACTTCAGAGGGAGCTGAGGAAGAATGAGGAAATTGCAGACAGATAGGCCTAATGGTTGTGCTGAGGGAAGAGGTTGTAGGGCCAACAGCTGCTAGCCATCCATCTGGACCAGCCTGGAGAGAGCTGAGCTGGAGTGGCTACTTAGTGACGTATTTGCCTTCTGGAGATGAGTGCACTGGGACTTTCCATCAGAGCGGGGTCAATAAGCATTTGTAATAAATTCATGAGGTTTGTTTTAAAATTCCCTGATTTGCCAGATGCAATGAGATGAAACTTAAATTATTGGGTAAAGAATCAGAATTGTTGCAGCAATAAGTCTCAGAAGTATGCAGGAAGGGAAAACAAAATAAACAGAACAGATGGGTTTTGTAGAAGAAACTTTTATCTTTAATCTGTGTTTGATGGCTAGTATTTTTCCTTGTTTTTACAGTACATTAAAGTAAATACTCCACAATTTCTGCACAGATCACAGTTTTGTGAAAAGTAAAAACAGCTCATCATAAAAGCCAGAAACATAATTCACAGAAATATTTTTCTGTGTTTGTACAAGCTCTAGTGCTCATTGTTCTTTATGTCAGAGATCACTGAGCACACAGTGCAGGAGACCTTGTTATGTCTTTTTCCTTGTCTCTTTTGTTGATGAAGTTTCGGTTTCTGTGTGTTGCATTCTTTCGTTTGTGCTTCTCTTTGTCTGGTAATTTTTACAAGAAATTAAATTCACTCATTCGTAGAAAACAGATTCTACTGTGAAAAATGAATCATTAGTGTGCCATTGATTTTATTTAATACAGAATGTTTTTTTAAGCTTTTTAAAGCAGGAGTTTACAAAAGCAAATGTAAAATATTTTAGGAATTAGTCAGAGGTTATATCACTGTGGTGATATGTTTGCAGAATACAGAACATCATCTGAACTGAGAAGAAACCTTGAAAACCTTGCAAGAAAAAGAGAGTTTGAGCAAGAAAAAGAATCAACGTTGTGCAACATAGTCTATTAAACTTCCATCAGATATTATTGATAAAATAACTGCCACAAATGATATGAAAACTATGTACTTTAAAATACTTCAGTAACAACAGAAACATAAGCCATGTCATTGTCTTGTCATGTAAAATGATCCACCAATAACTTAAAGCCACTGATGGGACTTTTTTAAGCCTTATTTTTGGTTTTCATTAAATTTCAGGAAAATCCACAGAAATTTAAACTGTACTCATTCTAAACTTTACTCATATGAGCTGGAAACTAAACTAATGCTTTCACAGAGCTATTTCAGTACCAAACTCTCAAAATGAGTAAAACTCCTCTCTGTGCATAGTCAAAGCAAGTAATTTGTTATTTAGGGTAAAAGTTTAACATTTTGGAAAAAAAGATTCATTCACTGTGTTTCTGAGAAAGATGAAAAGTTGATACAACTCTCATGCCTGTATGATAAATATGAAGCTACATACACTGAGTGGCTAACTAGCTCACAGAAAACTTAACTGAACAGCACAGTGATGTGAGGAATTGAAATTCCTATAATGTCACAAAGATATAACAGATATATTAAGGGATTAAACTGTTGTTTACTGCATAAGGGGTCCACATGAAGCCACTGGCCAAATACTTTCTTTACCTGCCAAAATGCTGCAGTAAGACAACTTGAAAATTTTAATAAAATTATTGATTTAGAAAAAAATTTAAAATCTGTCCAGGGACAGGGTTTTCATACCAATAATATGATGATTTTTTCCTGGTTTGACTGTACTAATTTTGAATGTGGCAACAACGTCACCATTTTGTTGTTCACCTTGTAACCACACTGAAGTTTTTAGTGTCCCACCTAGACAATTTTGGCCAGAAACACGACGTCATAATCGGACCTTTACTTGCAGTAACCTGTTTCCTTCTAAGCAAACCTGCAGCCTCATATATTGCACACAGATACAGGTTGAGAGAAAAATGGTTTCTCTCCTCTAGCCTTTGACAATAAAACAGCATGTTTCTCCAAATGTCAAACCGTTCATTAAAAAACATGTCATGACACCGTGCTACTTATTAAGTTTTAACCGATGATTGCTGTGCCCTATAAACAGATGTTTAGGAAATGTTATCTACAGCACAAGGCAGATAAACATCAGTTACAGTTGAGCAATGAGAGAAATATTGTTTATTCTGTTCCAATCTCATCTGTGAGGAGGGATATTGGCAAGTGACAGATGAAAGCCTAAGTACCTCTGGACAGCTGTTTGGTCCGCTCTGGATGGAACATCGATCCTGTTGTTGATGTTCAATCAAGGAGCTATAAAATAAAAAAGGCCTCAGCTAACCTGCTCTGGTTTGTGTAGCCGATTTGTCAGAGCAGAGGGTGAGAGCTGGTGAGGAGAATTCACTCACTGCTCTCCTCTGTTGCCTGATCCCTCCTCGACTCCCCTGGCCATGTGGGACCAACACACTCCTTCCTCCCTCCACGACACCGTACATATGCATACATGTGTGTGTGTGTGCACAGACCCACAGTTTTTAACATGGACACACGCCTGGACTTGCACAAGCAGGCGTCCATACACATGAGTACAATCGAGCGTGAATGCACACACACACACACACACATACGCGCACACACACAACACACACAGACCCTCTCTAACCTCACTATGGTCTCACACAGCAGGCCTGCCATAAATCAATGGGCAGGATCATGTCTGCCAGTTAGACTAAACAAGAGCATTTGTGAGGATTTGCTCTAACCCATTAATCATCTTGACAGCTTGAAAAACACATTTCCCCTTTAATGACTGTATTTGGATAATCAGCTCTGTTTCCCTTCCCGCCCTCTCCCTGGCTCTCCTTCCTATCCCCTCCCCTTTTTTTTCTGTACCAAGCGCCCTCATGGGCATGTGGATAAGTCACTATAAGGTGGAGGAGGGACTGCAGAGGTGAAGGAGGAGTTTGTCAACGTCCAAAGAGGTTGTCTGAAAAAAAAAGTGAAAATAATCCCGCTGCCTGTGGAAAAAACCTTTTTTTCAAACCTTACCCAACAAACCGCAAGGCCTCTGCTAATATAAACTAGTGTATGTGAGTGCACACTGTTACTGACAGTCTGGAGAAATTAAACACAGAGAACTCGTGGACGACGTAGGACCGCTAACATGAACCATGAATGTTTTCAAGTGTGTTTTCAAAGGCTGTCAGGAACTTAGAGATGTAAACATGCTCGGGATGTGAAAGTGTGATGCAGAATTTGTGGAGAATAGAAGTTGATTAGACCAAATGCTCCACCTGTGCAATCAAAAAAACCCCCACATTTACAAGTAATGCCCAAAAAAAATGATTGAAATGATTTTTTATTTAAAATTGTGTTTTTATTTAAATTGAACTGAATTAAATTAGTACAATAAAAAAATTGCTTTACTGATAAGTTTGATCTACTAAGAACTAAACTTCAACTTAAGATTTAGTGTAAAAGGTAGTCACAAAAAATATGTTGTACCTCTAATATTGTGATTGAAAAAGATTTCTGTCTGTCTTCAATAAATCTTTCTTTCATCTGCAGGACAGAAACTCAGAACACCTCACTGTGAAGGTCAGCGCAAATGGAAAGGTTATAAAGCAATAATAATATTTTTCTTTGAAAACTTTGGTGATGCTTATTTTATTTCAATACTTATTGTTATATTCTCTGTTCTGTTAGTGTGATGCCTTCAACCATCAATCAAAGCTGTGATAAATTATTGTCCCCATAACTTAGGTGATATTTTGTAGGTTGAATTGATTAATTAGAAACAGAATGAGTTAAGAATTTAAATTCTCTAAAAGGAAAACTTTGTACTAAAGATACGGGACAGCATGCAGTATAACCAAGTTTATTTAAGAGATCGAGTTTATGATTTATTGATATTCTTTGGACCCATTTAGGGAAAATATGAGGATTTCTTTCTGATAAGTATGTTGCAGTTGTTCCAGAGAAAAGTTTGGTGAGGTGAGAGACTGTGGACAAAAGACAGCTGCCAAAGTAGAACGTCTTGATGCAGGAATTTCAATAATTTGATTGGCAATACATTCCAAAAAAAAGTCTGAAAGAAGGAGAGATCTTTAGTTTTGTTGAGACTTGGATATCTTAGACACCTTTTAATGTTTTCATGTATTTATGACACCCAGAACTTTAAGACTTCCCTCTGCTTTTCTATTAGAGAAGCTTAAGTAACAAATCCTTTCAGTTAAAAAAAAAATCGATTTTCCTCTGTGGGTATTGGATGATTTACAAAAAAAGACAGAGATGGATATACAAAGTGGAGAGGACAACTGTAGATTAGCTTGGTTAAATCAAAAGATGGAGTCATCGAGGGTCAACTTGAGCTTTGAAGTTTCTGTTCTTATTTTCAACATCAGTCATTTATTTATATCTTGTGAGTTTACCCATTTTATGAAAGTGCAATAATGAATCGCTTGAGTGCCTATTCAGCATCTGATGATTGCAATACAACATGCTGATGACTTTACAAGCTAATATGCAAGAAAATGTTTATACCATTCTCAATGAAGTGGTATTGAAAACCACATGTAAGCAAGCAGCCACTGTTAATAACATTAATGTTTAATAACACTGATAGCTTTGTTCCATCTGGGAGAGCTTTTCCAGATGTTGCACATGCTGTCTCGCTGGCATGACTTGCATGGACTTCTTTCTAATCTGAGTCATCTTTATTTCTCTGTTTATTTGCACCTGTGTTTTGCATTGTGTAAAAGGGCCAATGCTTTGGCTAAAAAGCTACATTTGCATTGATTATATTATATTAAGTACACCATCTCTTAATATCAGTGGTGAGTTTATTACTCCATAACGCTGTTATGTGCTGTTTTATTTCACAGTGGGAAGACATAACAAAACTCTGGCAAAAGAAAAGATGTAAAGCACACAAATGAACTGATAGTAAGTACAAAACATTGGCCAGCAGTAGTTTATTTAAAGAATAGAGAAAAATATGAGTGATTGTGAAGCCTCACTGTAAATAACCAACTATTTATAGCTTCAGTGCACCCTTTTACAGGCAGAGAAATACAACTGAGATGTATTATTGAGTGACTGTGTAATGTATACAGATGTGTCATGCATTGAAGATGTGTTATGTATGGGCTGGGCTTCTAATATTGTGTTGACATGTGGAATTATGTATCTGTTTAAACAGTTGTGAGACATCTTTGTCTGAATAGCACACAGCTGAGTGATGGTGGCACACAGACACACTGAACACTGATTGGTCCTGGCAGCTGAAGTCACACTCAGCTGTCACTCAGTTACCAAACGTCTCATGTGTGCAGTGACCGAAAAGAGATACTGTGACATCTGTGATGTTTTCCAGTGCTTGGCTGAGGCTTAAAATTACTCCATCTACAACATGTGCACAGTCACACTCATACAGTTATGGGCAGTTTTTGGGTAATTTATCCAAGTTCACCTAATCAGTGGGTTTGCTCGTTTCTTTTTTCCATTTCATTCAAACTCTCACTTATCTTCCCCCGTTCTCTCCAATCATTGCATCCAGTTCATGCCTATGGATGTTTTTTCAGAAAGGTGCAGTCTGTTTTAATGTGGCTGCAATAACCCTGGAAGAAAAGCTAGCCAGCTAATATGTAAGCAGGCATAAAATTGTGTGTCGTGGCCTGCCGTGCAAGTAGATGAGTTTAATCATTGTAATGGCGCCCTCCGAGTTTGGACGACCATCCAGGGGAGACATAAAAACCATCATCAGGCCCCTGATGCATAAAGCGAGCATATTATGACCACAGGCTGTCCCAAAGTGGAAGAAGAAATCAAGTTGTCAATCAGATCATGAATCAGGACTGTCAGAGCTGCCACTCTTTTGCCTTGCCAAGGCACGCTCACTGCCTCACGCTCGTGACATCTTCACCGCTCTCCCAGCACAGCACCAAATGGAATCCAGCTGGACACACGGTCCAAGTGCTATTAGCAGAGCACCGTACTGTTATTGGAACGTTCATTTGTCCACCGGTGGTTAGGGAGGGCATGTCTAATAACAGGCTCACTCACACCACTGGAACTTTGGAGAGACCACAGCAGCTCTGGGCAGCTTTCCATGTCGGGGCCGAGTGAGGGTTGCCAAGGTCAGGGCTGGCTGAAAATCAAATCAAAAGCACTATTTCCCTGTTTGAATCTAAAACTGAGCTGACAGCCTCTCTTACTAATCAATACATCAATCAGCCCAAACGCAGAAATTATTCAACCATTTACATTTTAGATTTTAGGTTTGACTTTTTTTCTTTTCTTTTTTACCTAATAGTTCAAACAAGTGTTTGATATGTTTAGATGTGTAAGTCAGTAATACATGTGTTTAGTAAGTTACAATTTTAATTCCAAGCGAAAAGTAAAAATGAAATATCAACAGGATATTTTTAGGATAATTATCAACAAGTTGTCAAGAACTCCTGTTGATACTTATCCTGCTCAGGACCTAATGTAGAGGCACAGCGATCACACTCAGCAACTAATGTTGCAACATAATCTAGTCCTGAAGGTTAGAGGTCATGAAGTCTAATTCAGGGCTTTAAAAAGAATAGAAATTCAGCTTTTTTTATGTAAAATTAATCATTACAGTTATTTGTCTCTTTGAGAACATTACAGGCACTGTTTGCTATATTACAGAACTGTCAGTGTCCCAGTTTAGTGATGAGGGCTGAACAGTTAACATGTGGCCACACTGCTGCTGAACACAAGTACAGAAGTCACATGTGTGTGGCAGCTCACCTTCAACCAATAAAGAAATCTTAGCTAGTGTTGTTGCTGTGGTTCAAAAGTACTAAACCACACTGAAATTAATTTCTATACTTTTAAATGTTCACATGCTGGTATTTAAAAAAGATCCAGTAATAAAGACTTTAACTGGACAGTAAATGAAGCTTTCCTGTGTTTCCAAAGTGAAGAGAATAAAAAAAGACTGCAATTATTAATATGGTGACTGTAAAATTATAATTTTAGTGATACCTCAACTTAATTTGCTTATTTGCTCCCTCACCAAGAGCTAGATAAAAAGATTAGCATTAACAATAACATTTTGTCCTTTCAATATGAGGCTAGAAAGAGGAAATGGTTAGTAAAGTTAACAAAAAGACTTTAAACAAGGGAAAAAGCCTGGTTTTTAAAATGATTACCAAATAAGATACAGTTTAATATGTTTAGAAGTGCAAGTGGTCATATTTTTAAATCTTTTAACAGAACAAGGCTACATGTTTCCCTCTACTTCCAGTCTTTATGGTAAGCTGAAGCTCTCTGGTTGCTGGCAGTAATTTCATGTTTAATGAATAAACAAGTAAGGGAAACATATCAGGCTCCTCAGCTAACTCATTGCAAATCAACAAGCGTATTTTCAAAAATGTCAAACTTGTCATATTAGTCTGGCTTGTCTAAACTATTCCATGAGGAGCTGAGTGGCTGCAGGTTTCCATTCCAACCAAACAGGAGCAAACTGGGAATGACTCATTTAATTAACTGATCTCAGTCTCAGTTTCAGTCAATTCGAGTTTATTCTTGATAGGTGGAAACATTTTAGTGCATTAAGGTCACTGAGATTGTGGTGCTTTGGACATTGTGCATGTCACCCTACCAACTATATTTATCACCATATTTACCCTTTTAAACTCAAAACTGATGGTATAAGCCTGCGTCAGCCAGTACACACTCACTGCTCTTGCCATAGCGTGCTCTTCAAATTTTTTCTAGCTGTCATAATCACATAATTACACTGTGCTTACAGGAGGACAATTGATGTGGGAAGTTCAAAGGTGGTTTCTAACTGTTTATACACTCAACTATTATGATGCACTCAGACACTGGTAGGAAAAATGTCAAACTTGGTACGTTCAGCTGGGACACTCAAAAGACAACATAAATATTATGTTGCAGAGTTTCCAAATTGGGAAAAAACAAATCTAGTTCATTCTTGTTTGTTTTAGTATACCCCAGTTACTGCTTCACTCTAGTGTGGACAGAAGCGAGTCATATTTAGGTTTATATGACATGTTGTTTTGAAACCCTTTGTTTTAGAGTTCTTTATAAATTTACCTTGAACCTTATCTGAATCTGTAGTATTTTGACGCAGGGTCACTAATGAGTTAAGCGTTGTCCACACCTATCAAGATCCAACCCTGACTGAAAGCAGACAACCAACACTTTAAAACTGTTTGCAAGTTTCAAGAACTGAATACTGGGACAAGATTCCAGACTACAGAAGATGAAGTTAAACATACAATATGTGGCATTTTTACTTTAAGATGTAAAAGAACTACTATATTTTTGTTCTATGATTTGTTTAGGTGTGTTCCTACAGTATCCCAAATTCAGTCTTGGATTTTATTCAAGGTAACAGTGTGTTTCATATTGTCACTGCCGCTACTTCCAGGAGCACTTTTTTCACCAACATGGAACCAGTGTGGTTCTGGTTCACACATCTGACTTTGACCTGTAAAAAGCATTTTAACTAAAAAAGTTGATACTGTACTTCAAAAGTTGGTTCCCAACTAAAAAAACTAGTTGGTTTTCATTGGAAAAAGATGTGGGCTTATTAACTTCTACATTTGGTTCAAGGTCCTTTGCTGATGACATGTCCTTGATTATAATGGTAATGCTCAAAATTGGTAAAAACTCTAGCTGGTTTATTAAACAGCAGCAAAGTTCCAAGAATCTGACTGAAACCAGTTTAAGCAGCAGAGCTAATTTGATGGAAAAACACCTTCAGAGCGAGGAAGGAAGTCGTGACTAATCGTAACTTGAATGAAGCTAAAGATTACATTACTGTGTCTGTGAACATTTCTGTCTGAGTCAGTCTCGTAGATTTTCATCTGTAGTGCAGAATTATAAAATAAAACAAATCCCATGATCCCCTGCTACTTCAGGATGTCATCAAACCAAGTTTGTTTTCATTGTTTTGATAGAAAGACCCCAAGCAGCAGAAACATATGGTGCCTTTAATTCCACATGATCCCCGTATTCCTTTGATCAAGAGAGTATCACTGTTTGGAAATGTGGGAGAAAGTTGTTCCAACAAACATACAACCTGCTAAACAACCTGGAAGTCTTTAATGCGGCTGTTATTGTTTTCCAAGCGAGCATCACAGCATGGCTGACTGCAGACGTGAATGAGAGGCAGGCATGTAAAATAGTCAGTCACAGAGTTTATGTGGAGAAATAAAGCAGAGATTGTGTGACAAGCCCTGATGAGGGATGTGTTCACGCCATCTGGGTTGCTTTAACACTGCGGTCACTGTTGGATGCCGAAGGCTCTGTATTATGTCCTGATGTTAAACACAGAGGTGGTAGTCATGGAGCTGAGGTTAATGTTTTGTTCTGGAGACACAGAGAGCAAGAGAGAGAAAAACTGAGTACCCTCCTCTCTCTCTCTCTCTGTCCTGGCTGTCAGCTGGGATGGTGAGCCGGGTAGAGCTGGCGTCTAATTGAAGAGCAGCTCCACACCCTGTCGTCATTAATCACCAGGCCTGTCAGCCGGCTGCTCAGGACCTCACAGTGGCACTCTGCACCGTCTCACCACTGACGCACAGAGGGAAAAATATTAGTCCCCTCCATCACCATCACTATCTCTATTGAAACTACTTCTACCTGATTAGTACTATCATTTGTCTATTGTTAGTATTGCTAGCTCCATTACCCTGACTGACTACATGACTACAGACACCCATATGTCTGCATACTTATGGTAGGAATAATTCAGCATTTTGGGATGTATGTTTGATTTAATTCTAGATATGTTGACCTTTTTACATTTTATTTTTTACACTCTTTAAACAAAGCAGATTAATTAATAAGTTTTAAAAGAGCCAATGGGCCGATTTTGTCACCTCTGGAAGGAGCTGGGCAAGCTACTTTCCCTTTCTCTAAGCTTTTATGTTAAATCTGCTATGCTAATCCACAGCTATTGGCTGTGGCTTCATATCAAACAAACTGATATGAGAGAGATACCGATCTTTATATCCAGCACCCAGCAAAAAAGGGGAAAAATAGGAAATAAATTATATGTAATATTATGCTTTAAATTTTTTTGGCTTTATATTTATTGTCTTCATTTTATGGACTTATGGACTCTCTTGCCGCAAATGAGAAATTTAAGGAAAAGGAAAACAAGTGTAGAATAGTTCAGACATAAAACAGTTGTTGCTGTTTCCAACCTGACACATTGTGTATACAAGATGAAGGTAACATAAGGATCCATAAAAAATACTGAACTTTTTTTGGCAAGAAAATGCAGAACATGTTATGTCTGCCATTGAAGGTCTGTCTTTTAAAACAAAACTGTCTAAGAAAACAAAGACATAGTTTGATGATGTTGTGAAGCAGCTTGGGATCATGGGATTTTATTTCATTTCCGAACAGCCACCACCTCAAATGGAAATCTACCAGATAATCTTAAGCAGAAATGTTCACAGACGAAGTAAAGAACAAAGTATTAGTCCTGCAATATTTAGTCATATTTGCTGACTTCTTTTCTTACTGCCTTACTAGTGTTACTCTGGAAGTGAAAGTGAAATGAAACACAACTTTACTTACAATTAATCACAGTCTCTGAGTCTGAATATTGTTAAAAACATTTGGGATAATGTGTGTACAGATTTAAAAAAATTAACAACATTTATTTTAATTTGTAAATGTTATCTACGAAATCTTTAATTAATTAGTAAATTACTTACCTTTATATTATATTTGCTCCTTTGATCATTTAGAAATAACAAAAAAGTGAAAGTAAAATGTCCCTTTCTGCTGTTTTTGGATACTGTCAGTAATTTTTTTTTAAAAATACAGTGAAGTGGCTCAGTTATCTCATGAGAAGAAAATATGCCCTCCTTTTCCTTTACAAAGTGATGACAATTTGAAAATTCAGAAAAAAATTCAATGCTTTTTGGCTGACTTAACTAAGAAGTTAAAGTTGAAAGATTTCACACACTGAAAAACAGCATCATCATTTTATGGACAAAATATCAACCTGTGATCTTCTTCTTGGACCTTTGAGACAGAACTCACAGTCTCTGAATTCAGCCTCACATGTGTCACCCTAGGTGGACAAAGGAGTGGGGCTGAACACACATACTTACACACACACACGGCCTCACACAGGCGACATAAATGGAGTGTGTGGGTGTTGACTCAGCTGCGAGAGTGTGAGGGGTAAGAAGATAGATGCAGGAGATTGATGAGTGTGGGGATAGGGAGAATAGTGAGGCATTTGATGAACGAGTGTAAACTGGCAACAGTGGAATTAATTCCACCTCCTTGACAAGATTGAAAGTCCTCCCCTCTGAATGACCTCTAGTGTGAATCATCTTCACATTCAAGCCAATGTAGCCAATTCTCTATCTATAGTTTTTAAAAAGGAAACGCAAAATCTGCATTCAAACATATCAAAACTAGATAAGAATGTTAAAGTGCATTTAACCTTATGAATAAGAGAACTGCCTTTCTTTCATAGATTTCACCTGTACTTCTCCAAAACAACTTTAGGGGGCAACACAACACAATCCAGTGTCTCTCTAGTGGCACAACTCTGCAACTCACAAAAGAAATACGCTGCACTAAATACATAAATGCAATACAGCAGTAAAATCAGAATATCCTTGACCTATTTCGTCAAGATTACTTTAAAAACTCCATCAAAAAAAAAAGCAATGACAAGAAAGTGAGTCCGTTCTGTTCCAGAGAGGAGCACAGCCTCAGTTCCTAAAGAAGAAAAATAAGTGTAGCGTCCCAAAGAGCTACCCAGAGCGGTGATCAGGGCGCCGTGACCTTGCTGGTGTGGAAGGGGCTGGATGTGGTTTGGGAGGGTCATCCGTTTTGTTAATGGTCCTGTCAAGTGACACCTGTGCTCGCCTTTCCCCTGTCTGGAGTGCTAATGAACCGCAAGAGTAGAGGAGTCTGGGAGTCGGGGTCAATAGCTGCCTCGGAGACTACAGCCTCTTCATTCTGTGCCACCTACACCCTGTCAGCCAAATAGAGTGGAGACGCAGAGACATTATCAGGGCCGAAACACTCTAATGGCAGTGGTGCGGCTTTAAGATAGACCGACTCCTTCCCTACAAATTAGTACCTAACAGCTCTGAGCCGAGAACGCTGACTTCACTTAAACCGCATGCACAAGCAGAGAGCAGCAAAAAGATGGCTCTTCACATCAGAGCGGAGGCCTCTGTGTTTGTGGGTCCTGTAAGAGAGCCCGCTCTCCTCAGGGGAGGTGTCAGGACTTTGATGAATATTTCTCTATTAACCGCCTCCCATTGTCAGCCCTGGCCTTTGTGTTGCAGGCCAATCCGTCAGACCGTGAGGAGAGCCTGGGTCGACACCTCCCTCAGGTCATTATTGAAGTCCCAGTGACCCAGCAGCCACTCCACGCCGCCATCCACTTTGCTGAGGAAGCTTTTTTTCAGGCTCCACAAACAAGAATCAGCAATTAAAAGCTGCACTCGCAAACAACAAAAGCAATGTGGGTGATGGAGAGAAGAGTGGGGTTGGAAGTCCTTAGAGACCAGCTAACAGAGCTAATGTGACCCAGCCTGCCCTCCTTGGGACAGCCCTGTCAACTGATATGAGCCATGAAATATTACACATAGCCACAAACAGCATGGCTGTAACAGCTGTAATGATAGATAGACTTAGATAAGTGCAGTGCAGCAGTCTGGCAAGATTTACTCCATCCTCTGACGCTAGTGACAAAAAGCTATCTCATGGTACTATATATAGTGATCAGGAAGGAAAAAAAACAAGTTCAAATGCAATCATGTATCATTTATTTAACAAAATAAGACCTTTTCCTGTTGGTTGGATAGCACAGCCATCATTAATTGTTTTTTATTTATGTCATCTTTTCTTATCTTTGAAAGATTTGCATCTGTGACTCCAACTTGCTGACCCCAAGTAAGCTTGAAAAAATATTACATCTTTGCATATTTACAAATAAAAATAATGGCATTGTTCAAGATCATTCTCATGGACATGCAATTCTCCAGAGTCTGAATTAAATGACGGAAAAAAAGACAATAGCAGAGAGGAAAGGAGATAAAAAGAGGTCCCCAGAATAAAGCCTCACAGTCCATCTTCGTCATGGTGCAAGATTTTTATTTTTAGAGTGTATGATAGGCATAATGGTACTATACTTAAATCATTCTTTTCAGTTAGAATACTTCAGGACAATTTATTTGGACAGCAAATTTTTCCCCCCAGAGTTGAATACCAAGCGCTTGAGTGAAAAATAAATACAGACTTTCAGTTCTGGGAGACAAATATAGAAGTAAAAACAAAAAAAACAAAAACCAAATCAAGACTGTTGTAATAATCCCACAACTCCATCACTTTCAAGCTCTGTTTCCCACCATCTTTAATCGTTAAAGTCTGTTGGTTCTGTGCTGCAGACCATCTATCACAGGGTCTTTCGCCTTTAGAGTGCCAGTCACAATCCTGAGGCTAACAGGTGGTATTCCTGGCAGGCAGGCCACCAGGCATGATGCCCTGTACTGGTGATGACCCCAGTCTCAAGAATCCATCATGAGGGCCGCAATGGAGAGTCCAAGCTGGTGCCTGCAGTATGTCGGTGTCATCACTATTTCTGATATCACTGGTAGCCAAGGGCCGACGCTGAGCCCAGTCTCTGACTATAGAGGGCATAAGGGGAGTAATAGGCCGAGGAGGAGGGGAGGGATGGCATGGGAAGTCCTGGGGCTCCAGCCAGGTGAGATTTGCTGTAAGGGTGGTATCGAGCTAGACTCAAGCCAGGGGAGCCTCTGAGGGAGAAGGAGCTGGGCAGGGTACCTGGGCTGCTGGGTGGGGGCAGGTGGAGGTGGCAGGAGGCTGTCGATGACACTGATGAAGGGTAGGCTGACAACAGCTTACTGTCCACCATCCCAGGCAGGGCTGTGTGGGTGCGCAGGTGGGCTAGTAGCTCCTCTGACGTGGCAAAACGCTTGTCACAAGGACCCCCAACAGACACCCAGTTACAGGCGTGAGGCAGCGGTTCATTGGGGAGCATGAAACCGTAGGTGTACAGGGGGTGGGACAGGGAGGGGGTGGTGCTGGAAGACAAGGAGCTGGAGTGTAGGGAATGGAGGTGGTGGGAGGGGTAAACCAGAGGGAAACCAGACTTCAGGCTGGAGGGATCGTGGATGCAGGTGGAGCAGTTACTTCCCCCTAGGTGTGGTGCATTGGGGTACGTCAGACAGTACGGGTCTCGACACAAGCCCTGCATCAGGGATGGAGGTGAAGCTCCAGTTAGAGGGCTGGAGCTGGGATGCTTCCCTGGAAGTCCTAAACCCAAACTAGACTTGGTAGGGTCCAAGCCCGGAACAAACTGGGAGGGGTAGCCAGCGTAGGCTCCCACAATGGAGCCGTGGTAGCCCATGGTAGCAGGAGGCAAGGGAAAGACAGAATGTCCTGGTTTAAAAGGGGAGACGGGGGCGATGTGCCCAGAGCCCAGACTGGGCTGTGAGGAGGGCTGCAGGTCAGCCTTGCTCTCTGGCCGCGGGCTACCAGCAGAGCTGGCGTTGCTGGAGTTTGCGCTGGCCCGTATGTGGCTGGAGTTGGCTAACTGAGCCCCATCCATCCCTGATTTAGCTGCATCTGAGTCCTTTTTGCCAGCGCTGTTGTTGTTACTGTCCGAGTTGGCCTGCTCTGAGTTCCCAGGTTTGTTGTCCATGTGTGGGGCCTGGGAGTGTGGCGGGGGCTGTGTGGAGGGGGAATGGCTTTGTCTGTGGGGCTGGCTCTGAGTGTGCAGGGGAGGAGAGCTGGAGACGGGTGACTGGGAATGGGGAGGAAAGGATGGACATGAAGTGGTGCCACTGCTGGAGCTTCCATTTGGCATCCGGAACGCTACTTTATCTGTAGGCCCCTTTGTCACTTGAACATCCTTACGACAGTCGCCTGGTGACTTGGAGTAAGGTTTGAAGCTAGACTTGTCCTCCAGGGAGTGGTGCTGCTCTCCAGATTTGGAAGATCGGCTGGACGAATCCTTGTCTCCCAGACTGCCAGAGGAGAGGGAGGCCAGCTTGGAGGAGGAGGAAGGGTCTGGTTTGCCAATTTGAGAGCAGGTCTGGGCCAGCAGAGCCAAAGGACTCTTCTTGGCATCGAGCTGCAAAAGAGAAAAGGGAGCAAGAAGGTGAGCAAACTGTTCATTTAAGCACACATTTCCACTCTATTAAATCTTTGTAATAATAATTATCATACAAAAATTAGAATAATACCCTGATAATACATTTCACTTGCCAAACAATGAACTCAGTATACAAACACAGCAAATTCACACATCAGCCCTGAAATGTGTACTAATATCTAACATGGAAATATGAAAGTCAGAGGATTTGAGCCATAGTCAGAAAAGAAAGAAAGAAAGAAAGAAAGAAAGAAAGAAATCTTTCAAATTAATATTTTTATAGTAAAAAAAATGAACATATCTGGAAAACGAACAAATTGCATCACTTTTCACACTCTATTTTATCCGCGGTGATTTTACGGTTCTAAACTGTTTACGGAACTTACCAATAAATCGCTGTGCGTAAAATGGCGCATATGCTGGCATTTTTTAATAATACTCGTCACTGTACCTCACGACATTTAATGGAATAGAACATTTTCAAATAACTACTGATATGAGTGAAAAATGCCATGTCTTTTTATACACTTACTTCAATGCTGACTGGCGCGGACGTGAGGGGTTGGAGATACTCCGGGTGCAGCAAGTGGCCGCTGTGCGCCGTCAACATCTTTATGATCCGGATGGGAAGCCTTTTAGCCTGGCGTGAGGGATTCGTGGGAGAAGGACAAGACGTTGGTATGGAAACGGACGGTTTTCCCGCTCCTGTGCGGTGTGGATCACCGCTGGTGTCGGCGGTGCTGCGCTCCGGAGACTGGCTGCGTAAAAGCGGTTCAGTTCCACCAGGGGGATCTCTCATCTGGATCGGGGCTCGAAATGGGACGGCGGCATGTAACGAGTGGACGCAGGGTTAAAACTCATTTATCAGCACGCTTCATGATGTTAAATTCAACTGAAGGCAGCGCGGTAATCCAGAAGGGCATGTGCGTAGTGCGTGTCCACCGTGTTGGACCCGAGCTGTCTCTAAAGAGGAACAAATCGCCAAAATGTCATCCTCTACTGATTCCTAAATATTCCTTTATCCAGTGAGGTAAAAAGAGGAATCGAAATTTTAAAAAAACCCAAAACACCATCAGTCTCTGCTCATCAAAAGACGGGGCAAGTGGAATGAATATCCCCGCAGAGGTTAGTTTGTGTGACAGTCCTCCGCTGTGTGTATCTCTCTACCTCTGCTGCAGCCTCACAGTATCTCACTTCTTCCCCATACTAACGATGTGAGGGGAGGGATTTCAAAGCGACGAGCCGCCGTCCAATCACAAGTCCCCGCATTCATAAACGGAGGAGGGACAATGGGAGGGGGCGCGGCCTGTCTTCTGGCCTCACCCTCACATTAGGCTGGGTGGAAATCTGTGTCAGTGACCTCCAAAAAATAAATACTGAATCAGAGATTTGACATCATACACATTGTGACAAAACACAGACATTCCCAGTAAGGATCAAAATAAGGAGCACAGAATCTCTGTAAAGTTGTGTGGAATGTATCCACCCATTTTAGTTGTAAATAAGAGCATAAAATCCCAAATAATATCCTACTATCCCTGGATATTTCTGCAAAGTAAATGGATTTATTGTACTATAGTAATCAAACTGCAGTAAAATACAACTTTTTCTGGATAAAAAAAAAAGAAGACATAATTCAATTGTCATGTATTTTTGCTGCAACACTGAATGACATCTGCAGTTTTTTTGTGTGTGTTCGCAGTCACACTCCACAGGCAATTTTTTTTTACAAGCATTACAGATGCCCTATTTATTACTTTCAAAGTTTTCTCCAGCTTGTGCAGGAGCACAAAACAGAGAAAACAAAAGACAATGAAGTTTATTCACTACATTAGTAAATTCAGTAACTTAATTTTGTTTTCCATACAGGACAACCAGTCTTGCCTTATGGGGATTTCCATTCTGGCTGAAACGCCTCCTCATCTAATCAGATGGTTTGGCCTCAGCTACCAGATCCATAATCCAACATATTACAACGCTGTTGTATTCAGTTTGTTTAAAGTGGTGTCATGGATCGTTGATTACTGGCTAAAGAAAAGCAGAACAAGCCTGTCTTTTGAGCTTTAATAGGTAAACTTGTTTGACATTTGACAACACAGGCTGGCCTTATCAAACTGTACCACCATCAGCCTGCTCCTCTGTTATATGGGCTGCTGCCATTTATCTGCAGCTGAGAGGAAAAGCAGTGTGTGGAGGATGAAGTCACTTCAGTCTCACTCAACAGTGTCACTGTTTGACCTGTCATCATTAGGCTTAGCCCTCACTCATCACCCACACACTGCCACTCACGCTTCAATGGCCTGCAGAGATCCAAGAATATGTGAGTGCAAACGTGCATGCGGCTGGGCTAAGTGCAGTACAGTCCTCTTTTGAATCCGTCTGTTTGTTTAAAACTGTCTGTCACCACCTCTGGCCGAGACATGTAAACTGGTGACGTATAACAACCGCTTTCTCGCTGTGAGATTTAAAGGTAACGCTGAGAGCTTAGAGGGGATTTCAAACATTTCTTTACAGCACAGACTGCTTGTTAAGTTTGAGGTTTCCGATTGTGCTCTTGTTTATCACATAGTCGTCCACTTGTTAAAAGGGTGAGTGGGTAAGTCTCTGCAGTGTGGGTGGAGTTGCATAAGGAAGGGGGGCGTTTAAAAGGAGACCAAAGAGGAGGGCATTGGCAAAAGCCAGACAAAGGCAGTGAGAGAATGAAACAAGGGAGGGCTCAAACAACAGGGAGCAACTCCTTTCATGTGTCCCCTTGATGTAGCTGGTAACAGCTGTTTTGGCGTGTCGATGACTGATGGCTGTTTCCTGTTGTGGATATTTTAAGGGGACAGCTTTCCCGTTAAAGAGGGTTCTCAGCATGTCCTGGGCCCGCTGGCCCTTGGGGCATTTTCATGCTTTCTCTGTGGCTGTAGCAAAGCAATGGGTTTGGCTGGAGCAGCGGCCAAACAAAACCCCTAGAATGAGGCTGATAGGGGCTGAGGAGGAGTGAGGAGGCGCAGACCCCAAATGCCCCTGTGATCCTGTGATTTATAGAGCCACTGAGGCCTGTAATGGAGGCCATAGCTCTGTGGCGGGGCTTAATTCATCCCTATGTTGAAAAGCTGCTGTTTGCCTGACTCCAGAGTAAATATATAACGCTGACATTAGGCAGCTGAATTCTTCAAACCTGGCTCAAACAAATCCTCATCTGCTCATTTGTCTTACGCTCTGTGTTTGGAAGTGCTGAGGCGTTTTGTGGCGCTCACTGGGATTAGCGTTATGTAGATGCTCTGTGTGATTGTTTAATGAGGAGCTGACAGTGATGTCAGCTCATAAGAGTCTTGTACCCCCCCCCCCCCTCCCTTTTTTTAAGTTATTATACTTCTACAGGCCTTCACTGGTGTCAGCCAGACTTTGACAAGGTCTGGCTGCATGTCGTACTGTACAAAGAGAAGGAGAGAGAAATGATAAAAGCGCCAGAGAGGCAAAAGAGGGAAAAGGATTGTAAATAACTCCTATTTAATTATCTGTGACTGACTTATGGGGTGTGTGGAATGGGAATAGAGGCCTGAGGCTGGGGCTCTGCTCTACCCCTATGTGTTTTCTCCAGCAGTAATAAAACCAAGGGAAAAAAAAGTGGATTAAGACAGTTTCATGGGGTGTAGCAGACATGGCATTTAGACCCAAACACTTAAAAAGAGCCTCACAGGCAACATTCCAGCCAGGACAGAATGTTGAAACAAGGATTTCCTTGAGCTGAAAGGTCCACAAACAATATCTACACAGTGTACTTAATGTATTCACACTTCCTCGTTTATCTTTCTGTGGTTGCCTCTCCCTCTGTCTTTGACATACACATACTAATCCTTTCACAGTTGAATGTGCATGTGCTCACATGAGAAAATGTAGCCCGTGCACACAAACAGACAGGCCATACCGTGCAGGATACCATCTCAAAAGTGTGTTTTTATAGTTCTTATACAGTATCATCTATCTTGCTGGCTGCAAAGTATATCTGTGTGTGTGTGTGTGTGTGTGTGTGTCAGAGTCAGAACTGCGGCTGACAACCTTATCTCTCCAGTTTAGGAGGGAGATTGTCTCTCTTGTCAGCTCCTCACGTCTCGCAAGCTAACACTCTTATCCACTCTGCCTACCTGTCGTCTATCTGTCTGCATTATAATCACTGTGGGATAATAGGCTTCCCTCTGTGTTCGCAGATTGGCACTTTTATTTCCGAATCCTGCACCGCGCACCGTTCTGCCTTGTCGTTCTCACTACACCTGAAACGCATTCGCAGACAGGCACGTATGCTGCACGCCGCCCACGCCCGCGCAACCTCAAGTCCTCTCCCCACACTTGGAAACAAAAGCCACTATTGTACTCTGCACGGAGAAGTTATCAAGAGCATGGAGAGAGGAGGAGGTGGTGGAGGAGGAGGAGAGGGGAGTAGGTGGAGGGAGAACGGGCCTGCACTGCCAGACAGCGTCTGCCTCAAATCAGATCGTCCTACATTGTTGTGTGAAATTTCAGATGACATCAAAAGATTTTTTTTTTCCATTGGCCTTACGACAGAGGGGGGTCGTTTTGATAGAAGCACAATCAAGGTATTCACAAGCCGGACCCATGACAGGTCTGCTAAAAGGAACAACAACAGGCCATGCACAGAAAATCTTGCCAGCACATTCCTCACGCTTGTTAAAGTCAATGCTGCTTCCTCCAGTCATGGTCGGAGTCACCGCCTCTGTGTCTTCATCATCTAACCTTTGTTGAGGGGGAGGCTGCTGGGAACATACATTCTGTCTTTCCGTTTTTCTCTGAAACTGCCCTTATTTTTGTCATAAAATCAAAACCACAACACATTTTCTCATGAGGAAAAATTATTGAGTTTTGAAAAAGAAAGTTGCTCAATATAGCTTCTCAAACTGAGTCCCACTGTCTTTAAAAAACACGACTCTCACTGGTAATCATGATCTGATAAACAACAGAAATTATTGGAGTTTGTGGTAGCCACAAACTTCCTGCCAAACATGTCCGGGGAAGATGATGGAGGGGCGGGACGGGCGGGGCGCCGCTGTACATGCCAATCACCACAACCTGCAGCGAGGCAGAGTCATTTCAGCTGCCACGGCTTTGACTTGACAAGGGATGGCATGGCTCAATTAAAAGCCTGTCAATGTGTAAGTAAATCATGGCCTTTCAGGCTTGACACATCAAACAAACAGTTATTAAAGCGGCCCGCCCATCCCATTCATCTCTCTGCATGTGCTTGCCAACCCTTGGTCACTGCAGGAGCAGAAAAACCTGCACCAGCAAGAGCATTAAATACAAAGAGGACCAATGTAAGACCAGTTGAGACGAAATGGAAATAAACATGCACAACGAGTCTTTTAAAACTATTCTGCTTTATGGTACTAAACTAAACATGGTAAAGTAAAAGTTGGGATTTACTTCTTTGAAATCTCCTTAAATAAAAAAACAGGTTTGAGAACAGGCAGGAATGGAAAACGCATTCCAGACACAGACCTCGTGTGGCCAAAATATTTGTCTCAACTGGGTCCTTGTGGTGACAAAGCACCGTGCTTGTCCCAGGCAGTAATTCACTGGCTCAGATGAATACATGAAAGTGAAACACTGCCATATATCACCCACCCCCCCCCTCCGCCTCATGTGCTCCGTGTGAGCCTTGCAAAGTCACACACGGCCGTTTGTTATGCGACCGTGCATTCTCATTTTGAACTCTGCGTTGAGGGCTACGGGCCAAACTGACACTTATGAAATATTTCCCTTGCTGACCTTAGCTACTGCCTCAGCTGGGGAGATTAATCCTCTGTCTGCAGACACTAGGAGCAGAATGCAACAGCACACACACACACACATACACTAACACACACTCTCCTTCTAGTGACTACAAAACTAGCAGTAGCAACAGCACCAGCAACAACTCTGTTCTGGTCGGAATAATTACAGTCTCTGTTGATTTATTTCAGCTTTTTCTTGATTGTGTACCAGTTACAGGGGAGGTTGGAAGAGAGTTAGATGACATGCATTTAAGTTTATGAAGCATAATCATACAGAATATATTGCACACCCCTAAATGAGCAGGGTGCAGGTAAGACAAGATTACGGTAAGAACAAATAAAGAAAAGTTGTTGCACTCTCTCTTGAAGTGCTCATGTGTAATTTAAATTTCAATGTGTCACACTTTTTTTTTTGTACTCTAAGTAAAGAAACAACAGAAGGCTGGAAAGGTTCAATCAAAGTCCTTCAGATCAACTTAATATTAAATTTAAATGTTGCTGAATACTTGATATTGGAATTTAGATTTTCTGTAATACAGCTGGCAAACATTGGTTGGAAAATGATGTGTCTCTTGCCAGAAATGGTTCACACACCAAAAACTCCCCCATGGTTATGATAGTGACATTGTTTCCAGTCAAGCTATTATCCATCAGATCCTCTCTTGCAACCCAGTAAATATTTTATTATTTTATTATATTTTATTTTATTTTTTTGTTTGGTAAAATGCAAAGAAGGTGTTAAAATTAGACATCAATGCAATGATGTCCACTCCTCATTCTAATAAAAACTAATCCTATTCAATGTCATATTTTTAAGTAAGACACACACATATATGTATACATATATAGAGAGCTTTCATTGATGAGAAACGTTTGCCCTTAAGGTAACAAAGTAAAGGGACAAACATAATATTAATAAAAAAGTTCATGTAGGGAGGTGGAGGTGGTGAATGAATGGGTCAAATGAGGACTTACACCCTTAAAATGGCATTTTGTATCCCATGTGAAAGCAGAAATCACCGTTGACTTATTATTTTCAATTTTTAGGATGGACAAAGCTTCTAAGGGGTTAATTTAAAGTTGAGCAAAATAGCTCAATGGGCTTATGGTTTACGTCTTATATTGAAGTTGCTGGAGTGTCTCCTGGACGTTGGCTTTTTTTGAACCATAACATCACATTTTGATTGGACAGTCAAGCACTTAAAGGTTCTATCTTTGTCAATAAACTGAGCGGTAAACAAGATTAGAAAAATAATTGAGTGTCCAGTATTTAAAAGTCAAGCTAATTTATTTAGCTTTGGATCTTTCAAGTCAAAGGATCAGTTTGCTTAAACTCAACTGACGAAATTGGGACTAAAATTAATGCATGAAATTCAAAAGCATCTGGAAAATATAAAATATATTTAATATAATCATAACAAATTATTATTCCTTTTGTTTCCACAAGCTAACCCTGAGAAAGAAGCGTGTCAGAGACAATGTCTGTGTGCAGTCTCGAGTTCATATGTAAAAATGGCTCACATAATACATCAGGATGCCACCTTTCTTCTTCCTGCATGTTGCTGCAGTGTCTGTCCAGCTCTCTCGTCTTAATGTGCAACAGCAGAGCACTTGGCTAAGTTTGGTCCTTCATAAAAGGTTATTTTGTTGCCAGGAGAGAGAGAGAGCGAGCTGCTCTTGCAGTTCCTGCCAGAAGGTTGCACTCCTGGTGTATCGTAAATTACTCAAGACAGCGTACAAGAACCGGGTAGGGGGTGTTGCGTGAGGTGGGGAGGGAAGATGGGAGAGGAAGGGGTGAAAGAGTAAGTGCAGTTTTCTTTTTGGTCCATGGTGATGAATGAGCTTCTGAACAAGGCAGAAAATACATCATATCACCTTTAATGGGTACACATTTCTGCAGCCATAACTCAGTGTTTAAAAATAGGGAGAGTAAGGTGAAATACGACATCATATATTCCTCCCAACGACACTTTTACGAGCCCTCCCTGCAGTATAAAGGCATTGATTGCTATTTCAAAGCTCCATGTTAGAGTCAGTGCTGAGTACCTCCAGCTGCCAGCGAAGAGGAAAGACAGAGAAACTCCTTTAACACATGGAGCCCAAACCTGGTTGCCTGGTCCCATTGGGTAAAGTCCTGGTCCCATGCTTTACACATACATTTTCTGTATTCAATATGCAACCGAAGCCACAAGGTGGCTTTGGATTAAGAGGGCTGATCTGTGGACTGCTACTGGGATGCAAGTCTGGACTTGATCAACCCCGACTGGGTCGCCTGGGTGAAGGAGTATGATGTTGCGAGACCCGAAACACCCAATGACCCCCAGATACATCACTGAGGATGCGTCCCAATGCATCCATGAGATGTGTCTTGCATAGTTTAATGTCTGGCTCAGCCAGTGACCCCTAGGAAAAGACATGGTGACAACCAAGAAGAGTTTGGTCGACCACTGGAGAGACATTTGATGGCACAGAAAGACGACATCAGGGACAGTTTGGGTTAGCACCCTATTCTGTGTCTTCCGTGAGAGAGTACCCAAACAAGCTACGGAAAGCCCTACAGAAAGATACCCCCCAGGAGATCCCGAGAGAGGGGGAGGATGAGATCTTCAATCGGACGGATTAAAGGTTAAAGACCCATGCAAATGGACACACGACAAATGTGACATGCATTTGAAAGCTGTGCAAGAATCATCGTGGCTTAAAAATCCATCAGGCCAAAATGAAATGTTTGGAGCGGGAGAGTGAGGTGCAACGCACAGGTCCTGAACCTGGTGAGACGCAGGAGCCCGGCCAGGAGGCAACTCACAGAGCCCAGTCCCTCCATGTGCCAGAGCCTTCCAATCCCAGCAGAGTAGTTCCGCAGCAGCGGATTAAGTGGCCACCAGCCAGTAAACGGAGTGACCACCAAGATACATCACCTGTGCCAGGAGCTTCGCACCCTCAAGAAACAGCACGAGAAAGCTACTGAAGAGAAGAAGCGACCCCTAGCAAAGCTGCAAAACATCCTGTGAACACCCTCCGCAGAGCAGAGTGGCACCAGAGATGGGGAAGAGAGAGAGCCAGGAAGCGAGTTGTCTTCATCGCCAACCCCTTCGGCTTTACGAAACAACTGCTCGGGTACAAACGCAGTTGCCGGCTTGAGTGCTCAACCGAGGAAGTGAACTGCTTCCTCCAGAATACAGTGAGGGATTCCCTAAGAGAGCAAGAGCTGGAACCCAACAAAACCCTCATCAGCCCTGCCCCCCCAACAACAGAGTTCAACTTGAGGGAGCCAAGTCTGAAGGAGGTTGAGGAGATCATCAAGGCAGCTCGCTCAGTATCTACTCCAGGCCCCAGTGGTGTACCTTACCTGGTCTACAAGCGCTGCCCAGAGCTTCTCCGGCACCTGTGGAGGATCTTGAAGGTGATTTGGAGAAGAGGAAGAGTTGCTGATCAGTGGAGGTATGCTGAGGGAGTGTGGATCCTCAAAGAGGAGAACTCGAAAAACATCAATCAGTTTAGGACCATCTCACTACTGAGTGTTGAAGGAAATATGTTTTTCAGAATCATCACATGAAGACTGACAGAGTTTCTCCTCAAGAACAACTACATCGATCCCTCAGTGCAGAAGGGGGGAATTCCTGGAGCTCCCGGCTGCTTGGAACACACTGGTGTAGTTACACAGCTCATCAGAGAGGCCCATGAGAACAGAGACGACCTAGTTGTCTTGTGGTTAGACCTGGCCAACGTCTATGGGTCCATACCACACAAACTAGTCGAGCTCGCTCTACACCTCCATCATGTTCCCAGTAAGATCAAGGACCTGATCCTGGATTACTACAATAACTTCAGGATGAGGGCCACTTCTGGGTCAGACACATCAGACTGGCGTTGTATCGGGAAAGAAATAATAACAGGTTGTACCTTCTCTGTTATTCTTGCCATGAACATGGTGGTCAAGTTAGCCGAGGTGGAATGCAGAGGGCCCCTAACCAAGTCTGGTGTACGACAGCCCCCTATAAGAGCCTATATGGATGACCTTACCATCACAACAACATCGGTCCCAGGGAGCAGGTGGGTCCTACAAGGACTTGAGAAACTCATCACCTGGGCAAGGATGAGTTTTAAGCCTTCCAAGTCAGAGTCTATGGTGCTGAAAAAGGGGAAAGTAAATGACAAGTTCCGTTTTTCCATCTCAGGAACTGTCGTCCCAACCATCACCAAGCAACCTATCAAGAGTGTGGGGAAGCTCTTTGACTCCAGCCTGAAAGACTCCATCCAGAAGTCCAACAGAGAACTTGGAGCTTGGCTCCACAAAGGTTGACAAGTCATGTCTGCCTGGTAGATTTAAAGCCTTGATTTACCAGCATTCCATCCTGCCCCGAGTCCTGTGGCCCCTGCTGGTCTATGCAGTCCCAGTGACAACAGTTGAGTCCCTAGAAAGGAAGATCAGTGGCTTTCTTCAGAAGTGGCTGGGCCTTCCACACAGTCTCACTAGCGCTGCCCTGTATGGGATGAGTAACAACCTGCAGCTGCCCTACAGTGGCCTCACTGAAGAATTCATGGTGGTACGCACCAGAGAAGCCCTACAGCACAGGGACTCCAGGGACTGCAAGGTGTCATCAGCCGGCATTGAGGTGAGGACAGGAAGGAAATGGAAGGCTAGGACAGCAGTGGAGATGGCAGAGTCATGCCTGAGATAGAAGGCACTGGTGGGCACCGTGGTGACAGGCAAAGCGGGTCTGGGCTACTTCCCAAGGACTCTGGTCAGGAGCGACGCCATCTACTCCAGGAAGAGGTCCGAGCAGGCATGGAGGAAGAGCGAGTGAGCAGGGAGCGTGGACTAGGGGGAGAGTATTCTGCTGTGCAGGATCACCTGGGCGAACATCTTGCAGGCTGATTTCCATCAGGTCCATTTCCTGGTACAAGCTGTCTATGATGCCCTGCCAAGCCCAGCAAACCTCCATGTTTGAGGGAAGAGTGAGACACCCTCCTGCCTTCTTTGCTCTGGAAGAGGCTCTTTAGAGCATCTCTTCAGTAACTGCCCAAAGGCTCTGGCTGATGGTCGCTATCATTGGCACCATGACCAGGTGCTTAAAGTAATTGCTTAGAGCTTAGCCTTAGCCATCAGCACCAGCAAAAACCATCATGCTCCAAAGAAGGCAGTCGCCTTCGTCAAAGCTGGAGAGAAACCCCGGGTGCACCCACAACCTACAATAGGCCTCCTCCACACAGCCTCTGACTGGCAGCTGCAGGTCGACCTGGGAAAGCAACTGAGGTTCCCCCAGCATGTTGCAACAACAAGTCTCCACCCAGACATGATCATTACCTCAGAGGCTTCAAAACATCTGATCATGCTGGAACTTATGGTGCCCTGAGAAGAGCATATTGAGGAAGCCAATGAGAGGAAACGTGCTAAGTACCTAAGGAACTTGTGGAGGAGTGCAGGGAGAGAGGCTGGAGAACCTTCTAAGAGCCTATAGAAGTTGGCTGTAGAGGCTTTGCAGGGCACTCACTTTGCAAAGTCCTCAGTCGTTTAGGCATTACAGGGGTGGCCAAGAAGGGGGCCATTCAATCTGCAACCGAAGCCACAGAGAGGGCTACAAGGTGGCTTTGGCTTAAGAGGGCTGATCCATAGACTGCTACTGGGACGCAAGTCGGGACTTGATCAACCCCGACTGGGTCACCTGGGTGAGGGTGTATGATGTTGCAAGACCCGAAACACCCAATGACCCCAAGATACATCACTGAGGATGCGTCCCAGTGCATCCATGAGATGTGTCTTGCATAGTTGTAAGGAGAAAAAACTATGACTTTTATCACAAAAGTAAAAGTGTTTAAGACAGATCAGGGTATATTTAATTTATCGTGGGTGGTCATAAAGAATAAAACAGCAAAAAGCTGGAGAAAAGTACAGAAAAAGCACATTCTTAACTCTCAATGAAGCTTTTTTACTTATGAACTCCATACAGTGTCCACAGGTTGAGGTCCGCTAATTATGTAGAGTTGCCCTTTTACACATGCATAACACAATCAAAGATTATCCATGTCAGACACGTTCTTAGTGCTACTGGAAATAACCAGTTGGTTTGATGACGGGTGGCATGACATGATGCAGAAAGTTTTGCTTACAGCACATCAGTGATGATAAATGAGGTTACTAACTTATCTGTAATCATGACTGTTTTTGTGTTGGAGTTAAATGTGTTTGGACATGTTCAAAATATCAGTAAAAGAGTGAAAGGCATTTACAGACAAGCAGAGAATCAGCTGCACTCTGTTCAATTTGATTTCACTTTGATAAAAAGAAAGCTGCAGTGTTGTGGGTCTGTAGCCAGCAACAGCTTGAGAACATCAACGTGACAATTTGTTCGGTGTGAGTTTTAGAGAACAATGACCTGCATCATTTATACACAGGCAATACTTAGACTTAAGACTAGTGAGCTGGAAGGTAAAATCTGAGTCCAGTGATTTGTGGTGGTAGTGTCCGGAGAACTCCTCATTTTTAGAGCTGAGTGCCATGATTTTTTAAGCAAGTTTTGTCCTTGTTTCTTTTCTTTATTTCTGGTGCAGATTTCCATCTAATTGATATTTGTATAGTTATTGTATGAATATAAAGCAACCTAATGTATTTGGTGTTTCAAAATACAGTCCAGCTTGTTCATCCTGAGGTGTGCTCTGGGGGGGGGGCTTACATGACTTGATATTATTAATTCTCTTGACAAGGTCTGCTTTAACCACAAGTGCTTTTCTGAGCATGCTCATTTTCTGTCTCCATCACCAGCAGTTAGGACTGTTTCATGTTTTTTTGAGTAGACTACACAAGTTAGTTTGAGAAAACACCCATTTTCTGTGCTACATATTGTTGATTTGTTTTGGACAGTTTGTCCTGGCATTTTAAGAAGGGCTACATTTTTCATTGAGAGAAAATGACCTGCTTTTTCCTGTCATGATTTCAGTGGGCATGCAGCACCAGCCAGGAACAGTTAAATAAAAGTAAAGTTAAACAAGTAAAAAGACCTGAAATTGCTGTGGTGTTATTTATTTTTTCAGTAGATAGTCATTTTTTCATTAAATAGAACATTATGAGCGAAGTATTTGATTACTATAAGCAAATACTTAAAACAGCATTTGTGTTGGGATGATTCTGCAACCAAGCTTTTTAATAAGCAGAAGATCATTTAACTGGGATCCCTGAAGGCAGTCAATGAGGTCAAACACTAAATTATTTCGGTTGCAATTTTGAGTAATTAAGAGAAAACGTCCAAAAATCATAACATTTATCCAGAAGTAATATAAAAACAGTCTGTATGATTCATCCTCTGGGGACAAAGAATACATGTAGAAAATGTTACATTAGCCTTACTGCAGAAATGGATCAGGATATTTCAGTCTTGATCAAAGTGATTGAACAACCAACACCACCATTCTTTGAGCCGCTAGCTTAGCTAAAAACTGCTTTTTAGTGCTAACATTTAGCCTTTTCAAGGATGTTATTTCCCAAACCAGTCATTGACGTTGGATGATCACATGAAGGTTCAAAACTTTGAGACAGAAAAAGAGAGTCACTTATGCACTGTGAGAGAACAGGATGGAGACACAGTCAGAGTGAGGGACTGCTGACTGGACTTATGGCTTTGGCAAATTTGAGATTCTTTTCAGTGAGTAGTTCCCAGCTGTAAATTTACAGTGTTTGTGTGAGCTGCTATTAAAACCAAATCCATTGCCTGGCCAAGGTCGTTCATTTTAGTAGGCCTGCAGGGAGAAATTCTTCTCCCGACAGATTGCCTGTCCTTTCAAAACAGGAATATATGACAGACAGGAGAAAATTAAAGTGTATACATGTGTATATATCAACCCACCCTTGCTTCAGATTTATGGTTATGTTTCCAGAAAGTAATGTAGTATAATTTTACATGATATGCTACAAATTGAATAAAACAGGAGGCAGAGCTCACAAAACTCAAGCAGAAAGTAAGGAAGTCAACATTAGTGGGCGGAAAGAGACCTGTCTTTATCTTCAGTTACATGTTGTGTACTTCATTTTAGCTCAGATTACATTGCTGTGAATGTGTATCTGAAAACAATATGCATAGAGTATGGGTGTTGGTGTTTTTTTTAAATAACACAGACATGTTTGTCTTGGTGGTTTTGCTCATAAATCATGTTTTACCAACATTCCACCAAAGTGATTTAAATTCAAGTGACTTTAACTTTTGTTTGCAGTCTTCACCTTATAAGGTACATTGTAAGAATGGCTGTTTATTTTAAGGTGACCTCACCCTATAACACAGCTGTAAAATGCGAGCGCCTATGTGTTTGTGTACATGCACACACCTGGAAAGCAGGCAGCAGAGATTTCATCACTGCTTATTACACCAAACATAATGAAAAACACAGAGCATGTTCCTTCTCACACACACACACACACACACACACACACACACACACACACACACTGGGTTGCATAAGTATCACACACTCGTGTGACCTTACATCCCTGTTCTGATGTATAAAAGTGAAGTTTTGTTGCAGAGATTCTCGGTGAAAGCGAACGTTTCTGTTGACTTGTGGACTTCTTGTCTGACTGCGACTCACAGATCCAGTAAATGTGCAGAACTCCTCTTTTTTCTGGCTCAATAAAATATCTGCTGCACCAACTTTTACTTTAAAACGTGAGCGCGGGCCTGATTTGGAGGCGTCTCGTTGATAATGTGTCTTGTTTGTCTCAAAACTTCTCTGTTATGACATTTGTCTTCGATCTAATTCTGAAGAGGCAATGTGGCTGGCTGGCAACGCTGAACCACTAATTGTTGTAATTGTTAGCATATGAACACGCTCATGAGTGTATATGCATGTGTGTGTGTGTGTGTGTGTGTTTTTCCTTATGCCTTTCTTTGAATATAACATACACCTACACTCCGTGTGCATCCGTGTCTGTGTACCTCTGAGTGGTCGGACTGATTTTGTGTACATTATCTGTATGTGTGTGAGTGTGTGTGTGATTACAACTCGACTACTAGACCTCCTCTATCTGTTTACATCCCAGTTAAGCTTCAAACACTCATGATTAGATATCACAGAGGCAGAGAGGAGGGAGGAAGGGAGAGGAAAACCAAAAAACAAGGGGAAGAAAAGAGTAAAATAGATGGAAAAAAGCAGGAGAGCTTCATCTCTCTGTCACTACAACAAACTGTTACAAAAGGTTGTTTCCAACGACTCAAACAGCTTTCATACGATAACGAGCTCCTATGGAACAAAAATATGGCAAAATCTCATTTCTAAGTTAATTATTGTTTGTTTACATGTGTTCAAATTCCATATTTTCACTGTCAGAGACCAACAGGGAGGCAAAAACTGCAGCTGAAAACACAAAAAAACAATTACACGAGCAGAGTTTAACCAGGAGGTTCACTCAGTTTAACTGAGACTTGATCCAACAAGTTAACAAGATGTTGACTAATCAAACTGACCTGAGCTGCCTCGGTTTGGCTGCAGGGCTTCATCCAAAAACTGCATCCATGTTTCCTTCATAAGCGTCTTTTCCTTCCTGAGGATGAGCAGAGAAGTGCAAGGAAACCATGCAAGGAGAAAGAAATGAAGGAGAAATGTTTTAAAAGAAATGAAATATCTTTTCTTCTGAACATAAAGTAGCAGATCTTCCATTTCTGAGCTGCTTATTACAACCAGATCAAGTATCAATCAGCTCTATCAGCAGATGGACTCACACACGGTGCTGATGCTAAGAAGTGAACACTAATGGAGCAGCATGTTCAGTCTGTATTATCTATTTATTGTTTGCATCTGTATTTATTGGTGTATTTGTTGTAAATGAATCAGAGAATAATCCAGAATAAGATTATGGTGTCTTTAGATCATCAGCATTATTTATGATCCTGGGAAATAGACATTTCTGTGACTTAAACTCTGACTTCACATCAGCGCTCAAAGAGCAGAAAACTCGTCTCGGCTGGTCTGCAAACATCTTGTGCCTTTTACCAAACAAAGGTCACAAAGCCACAGACTCCAAGATAAATCCAGCCTCACTTCCTTCTGTCTTTGGGGAGACAGGAAACCAGTCGACAAGCAGTAAAGAGCGCCGAGGTGCGGGCCCATGGCGGCACCGCCGAGGAACAGCCGGTGTTAATCCAATCCAGCAACGGTTCAGCAGGCTGCAGCGGGAACCGGCGGAGGAGGGAAGGAGCGTGAAATCCTCGACACCTGGTGGCTTTTTCTGCACAAGAGTCTGCAGCTGGTGTCAGGAGCCCACGGCCAAGCGGCCAGCTGTGCCTCCTCCCAGACTCCACCGCTTCACACTGAGGTTACACGGATCTGCACTGACCTGCTGCAGGAGTTCAAGACTGCACCTCCGTCACCGAGCCTCCGCCTGCCCTCCTGCATCATGATATGGTGCATTTGTTTGATTTCATAGTGCAAATTATCCGTCCAGTATCATTCTCACTGGGTTTTGGATCATTCAGTGTCCCACTGGAGTCTGACTCTTCAGTGAGGGTAAAGTTTGATAATACAGATACATGTTTTAAAAGAAAATGGTGCATAAAGTGTGAAGTTTAATTATTATCAGCACTGAAGTTTTACTTTGCAGTCAGTGTCACAACTGCACAAACTTTCATTCTTTCTAAAAACAGCAGTTTTACGGTTTTACAGTTTTTAAGGAAGATCTGGTTTGTTGAAAAGCCTAAATACTGATTTGCAACTCTGCAGAATTAAAACTCTTTCAAGACTTTTTGCTAAATAGTCTTTGTCTTTGCAGTTTAAAGCAATAGAACCTGTATGTACGCTCGTTGTTGGTGAGCTCACACTGTTGAGTTTGAGTGTAAAATGAAAAAGTCGTTCTCTAACTGGACTTTTTCTCTGCACGAAGCTTCATTGCCGCCTCTGATTGGACTCTGTGTTAAAACTCTTGCTGGACGTGTGAAATCCAGAGTGATGAAGCGAACTCGCGGTGCAATGACACAGTTATTTACAGAGCGTGAATCCGACCATTGTTGCCTTACGTAATCCCAGAATGCATCAGCACCTCGTTGAGTCTCACTTCTGCAACCTGGTGCTGTTATAAAAGTTTCTGAGTGTTTTCATACACAGATTCAGATACTGTGAGCCTGCTGGTCAGTTTAGGGATGAAGAAATCAAAGAGTTTGATTTGTGGAAGTGAACAGGTCAGTTTTTAATGATGAAGGTTTCATTTCATCTGTTGATCTGTTGATCTGTCAGCGTGTTGGTGTGTTGGTGTGGAAGAATGGATGGAGATCAGCCCTGCTGAGCTTTAAAGCTGAAACAAGAGAGAGTTTGTAGATTTTCTTTGTCAAAGTCGCCTTCTTCTATTAAAACTCTGCTTCTCTGCTGTTTGCTAACAGTTTTTAGCAGAAAGCAAAAAGCTTTTGTCGTGTGAAACTGCAGAAACTCTAACAGCCTCCATCTGAAACTCTCATCGTCACGATCCAAACCGCCGTGAAATGAACCCATGTTTCATAGCTCATGTCAGCTGTACGTTAATGTGTGCGTTCGCAGCACTTAATAACAAACGGACAACAAGAATAACAGGCCCGAGTGTGTTGGATATTATTTCCAGAGAAGTCAAAGATAAAATGAAAAAGTTTCTCCCATGAAACGGAGTTTAACAAAACATCCATCAGCTGTGAAGATAATTAGAGAAAACCACATGAATCACAGAGAAACCCCGGAATAATTTGCCCGTTCTTTAAGTTGATCCATAAAGACCGAACGAACCAATTTAGCTTCAAATTTATTTGCTTCGGGGTTTTTTTTCACTCATAACAAATGTAGCTTTTTTACAACTTAATAAATGGAACATTAAATCGTCAGATTCCAGACTAAAGTCTTATTAGTCTTTAATTGTTATTTATTTTCCTCTTAAAGGGATTTGCTTTGAATGTGTGTTTGGAGGCTCAGAAATGAAGCTGGAGAAATGTGACGCGTTTTTTTTTAGGGACGCACATCAAAACGGGCTGGTCTGCGAGCGACGCAGCCGAGCCGCCATAATTACATGTTTGTTTTTGAAGGAGATGTGATGTGGTTATTTTCTGACTCGTTTCATCTTCGGGTGTTTGGAGGGGGGGTTTCATCATCCCTGTGTGTGTGTGTGTGTGCATAATGAAGCAAAAAATGTGATGTTTAGTGACACCATGTGTAGCCGATCACATGTGACACTTCTGTGTGTACACGCACAAAGCAGCACAAACACACTTCATGAGACATTTTTAGGGGAAATTAAATCTTTTTAATAACAAATTTTAGAAAATATTTAGTCTGAATGAAACTGACAGTTTTGAAAACTTTTATTAAAGTCACTCAAACTTCCTGTCACACTGCTGAAGATTTACAACCCATGCAACTTTTTTCTTTGAGCTGTTTAAAGACGTAGCACCAGTTTAAGGCCTAAATTTAGAACAAAATTTGGGTTCAAAGTAGGAAGAATAACTGTAAGTTACAGTAAATAGCTATAAAATACATTAAAGATAATATAGCTTTTAGTCTGTTTACAGGAGAATTTTTGCAGATGTAGGTGGAGTTAAAAACAGAAAAACAGGGATATTTGACATAAAAAAGATAATTAAAGTCAGCAGTGTCTCGCCTACAAATGGCTCATCTCCATATGAAACATTCAAACCATCCAGTCAGCTGCACTCGGCTTCAACCAATCAGCTTGCTGCTCCTTCACTACAAGGCGGGCCCGGCTACCAATCAGCAGAAGCTGAGCTGTTTGTGGAGCCAGCACAGCGAGACTGAAATCAAAACTGACATCTTTACACATCATCTGTTGCAGACTGTAAAACTTCAGACTGTTCTCGTTAAGTTTCCCTCGGCTGTCTCACATCGTTTCAGGGCGAAGCTGCACTTGCAGCTACAAATGTTGCATCAACATGGCTGAATGCACCTATTGGAAGTAATCTGGATACAAGTACCAGTTAAGTAAATGTAATGTAACATCATGTCAGCTGCTTTGCTGAAAAAAAGAGTTAAAAAGACGATAAGCGTTTAAGTTTTTACAGCAGATTGTGACACGACTTGAACTGCAGATCACACGTTTAAACTTTCATCAGTGGTTCAGAAAACACGTTTAAATTTTTATAAAAGTGTCAGATGGCTTGTGTGGTTTTCTTTTGCACTTAACGTTGAGTTGTTTCTGAGAGATCAGCAGTGAAGTTTGGGAGAAAAATGTCGATGAAAGCAACAGAAACCGAAACAAAACATAAAAAAATGAGACATTTTTCACTTTTTTAGTGTTTTTAATGATAAAGATTCAGTTTCAACCTATCTGTTCAACACACACACATGACTTTGCTTAATGAGGGTACATAGCTATTCACACACACACACACACACACGGTTCCACGTGTTGGCTTCACTGCTCTCTGTGTGTTGTGTTCAATGGTGTGTGAAGTGCTGCTGCTGCGAGTATTAGCCTGTTTATCAGAGTGTGTATTAACGTGCTGCAGCGCACAGGCTTGGGGAACAGAGCGTGTATGCGTGTGCGTGTGTGTGTGTGTGTGTGAGCGTGCTAGCAGGGGATCACAGGTGTGTTTGTGAGCTCCACAGAGAGCCTTCTTCCCCCCATAACCCCTATGCCCCCACCCCGAGCATCCTGGGTAATATCAGCCCACGGAGCACCTGCGTCCCTATCCCACAACGCACACACACACACACACGCAGGCACACACACACACCTCTAATGGCCTCGTATCAGCCTGCCATACGGCTCTAATAGCCAGCTGTGTGAGCAGACATCCAGTGGACCGTACCAACACTCACTGATGCAGTTGTAATGGGCCAATCAGATGTGAGTTAACTACGATGAACACGAGGAAACTAAAACACACCGAAAGGACGTTTCACACTTCAGCAGCGACTTTTTAAACTTCACTTTCACTCACTTTTAATCACACAGACCCTTTTTTGTACTTTATCTTCCAAAGATCCCTCGAGGATTCTAATATAAAGTCATTTATTTCTGCTTTTTATGACAAAATCAGCTGTTTCTTCTCGTAGTTTTCCCTCCTGCTCCACCTTTTCATCCAAACAGAAAGCAGCCATGATGCCGAACTCGAGGCTTTAAAACAGAAGTCGTCAAACCTTCGGGGACGTCACGGTGGCTCCTTTCACCGTTTGCTCTGAAGTCCATGTTGCGAAATAGTTTCAAATTGTTATCAGTCGCCTGGCAGGAGGAGCAGCCGTGGCGCTGCTTTAAACACCACCCATAAATTTGATCCCATGTTTCTGTGCACACAGCTGATACCCATCATGTGTGTATGATGATGTGTGCGTTGCTGCAGTTTGATTGATTACAGTTTGTGTCTTAATTAGAACCAAATAAATGAACAAAACGACACTTTTTGTAGCTGCAGAGCAGAGTTTGACTCTGCAGCCATGATGGCGTGAACCAGCAGCAAAAGGCTGCACTCGTATCTCGTAAAGTAATCAGATTTGTTTTTCAACCATCAGCAAGCGAGTTCATTAAAGTAAAAGTGAATTCTGATGAGCTTAAAGAAAGAAATGCAGATGAACTCGGTGAAGTTTAAAGCAAAATTTAATATGATGACTCTGTTTTTTTGGAAATTTTCGTCTCTCAGTAGCAAATGTGCAACAACAAATGTGACATTTTCCAACAATGAAGGGACACTTGGTGCATTTTCGTCATTTCTCCTGTGATTCTTTGGGCAGCAGTCGTTCTGCGCCATGAAGACGAGCCTGACGAATGATAATTACAAGGAAAACTCCAGAAAATGTCTGTGGTTTGTACTGTTACTGCACACTGGGACCGGCTAGTAAAGGTTTGAAAAGCCAGAGAGGGAAAACTTTCCACACAGAAAATACTTTGGAAAAGTTTTATCAGGTTTTTATGTCCTGCACACAACAGAATTAAAGAACAAAGGTTAAACATTAAAGCGGGAAAAAAGAGACTTTGTTCTCTTCATCCATGACAGAGAAGACTGTTAAACTAAAAAAAGGACTTTAAATCAAATATCATGTGTTTTTATACCCTGTTCCTTTGTGGCACAAACGACACAAACAGTGTAAGTGACAGTGGTCGCGTCCCAATGATGCTGGATTGTCAACATTTACATCATAATGTACAAAAGTCCACTAGAAAACGGCTTCATGTCGGATCTCTTCTCCTTTCTAATTTAGAAATAGTAAACAGAGGATCGAACTGAAACACAAACTGCGTTCACACCGAGTCCAAACAGGTTCTTCTTTGTCACATTTACAAATATATTTGTAGTCATATCAAAGAAAATAAAAAGAAACCTATAATTACAACAATAATACCCCAATTTTAACAGATATAAAGTTATTAATAAATACTAATGGGAGGGTTTTGTGAAACTGATTTAGTGTCGATAAAGTTTGGAGTTTCACATGGAGATCAGCTGATGCAGGGACCTTCTGAAGCGCGTCAGGCTTGAATCAGCGATCTGATTGGTTGTTAGCTGTGACGTATTGATCCTCCATAACCTCTAATGCTCACAGAGGTAGGTCTTCCAGAGATTATGGCGGATTATTACTTTAAAAAAACAGAAAACTCAACTCAGAGATTCAGTTGTGTTTCAGTTTAGTGTTTTTCGATCTAAATGCTGTTTGAAATGCATTTTTTTATCAGGAAAAAGGAGAAAAACTTGGTGAAATACTGGCAACATGTAAAATACTGTCCTTTGATTTAAAAATCATCTGGATTATTCGTCTCCTGGCAGATTTAAACTGGAAACTCTGGTTGTATCTAAAGTTGGAGATCAAACCTTCTGATCCGTTTCAGTCGAACCTGATTTAACACTTTTTTATCGTCCAGATGTTTGAATGAGCTTTGGATCATCAGCTCAGGTGTCAGTCATGATGTCATGGTGATGTCATGGTGATGAAGGTGTGTGTGTGTCTTCACATGTTTTCTGTGTGTGTGAGTGTGTGTGTTTTCACAGTTTGATGTGTCCTCCTGTTCCTCTGCTGTTATCTCTGCTGCTCTGCAGAGTGGGGGCTGTCCACGCTGCTGTAGGGCGACAGGGACGAGGTTGCAAGTCCTGACGTTTTCCCATCATCCCCTTCTTCCTGCGCCGTCTCCATTTCTGCATCTCCTTCTCCTCCTGCGTCTCCTTCCTCTGTTCTAAAAACCTCCACCGATCTTCTCCCGTCCTCGCTGGACTCCTCAGAGGCGGACAGACCCTCCTCCTCCTCCTCCCGGTGCTCCGACACTCCTGCGCCTCCTTCGCTGGGACTCCGGCTCTCCCTGTCGTCCTCCACGGGGATGGGGTCTCTGGCTTGGCTGTGGTGCTTCACGTTGTAACGCTGGTTCTGGAAGAACTTGACGATGGTGTGTTTTGGCAGATCCAGCTGTGCGGACAGGGTGTGGATGGCCTCCTGGTCGGGGTAGAGCCCCACGTCACCGATGAAGCTCTGCAGGATCCCCAGAGCCTCGAGGGAGATCCGCGTCCGTGATCGAGCCTTCTTTGGTCCTCCGCCTCCGAGGCCGGGGCTCATGCCACGCTGGGGCCGGTCCTCCGAGCCGTGCAGAAGGATGGGCTGAGGGTCTTCATGAACCGGAGACGGAGAGGTCAGAGGGGGGAGGGGCTGTCTGTGAAGAACCTGATGAGAAAAGGAAAAGTGAAGAAAATGAAGTTCACGGACTCTTCGATCGGAGTTGGTCAGATTTTAAACTTTGCTGGTTTGATAAAAAGCATCACTTGGCGTCACCGCAGAGACTCAGATGAGCTCAGTTTGTTTTACTTAAAAAGACGACGTTCGCAGCATCAGGATGTCAGCTGTTACATCTGAAGCCTGATGCAACACAAACTTTCAGAGTTTTGGCTGCTTCAGTTGTTAGTTTTAGTCGTTTTCTTCGTTCTGCTTCAGTGTGAATGACTGTGGTGTGTTCACAGCTTTTCCATTACATTACTTTGGATGCTAACATAACTCTTGGCCTTTCAGATGGCAACACTGTCTGTTTTGAGGAGCTCTGCTGGATGACTCTTTACTCCCAGCAAAAGGAAAACAGGAAGAAGTTCAAACACTTTTTGCAGGACACACACACACACACAACCATCCAGGACATCTGACTTCTTCTCTCATCTTCAAGCTTCTATCCACGACTGAGAAGTTTGTCACAGTTTCCAGGAGCTCCGACATTTTCATCCAGTCTAAATTAATTTGCCCCGTGTGACGTTTAAATGCCAAACAGACCTTAAACACCTCATCACCGGGGTGGTGTGAGCGCATGAATCACTCAGCTTCCCGTCCAGCGTCTCTCTGCAGCGTCATGAGGAGAAATGGAGCACAGGCGGAAGTTGTGAGCGACCAGCCTCCGTGAGCCGCCAACACACACGCTGAACTCCCCAGTTCATCACACAAACAACCTCACTACTAGAGCTTATTAACAGGGCGGGGTGGCCAGCACACCCAAACACAGGAATCCAACACCATAAATCTGTGGTCCATCAAAATTAAAGGACCTAAATAAAGATAATGGCAATTCCTTTTTCTCTGCTTCAATAATTACAGGGTTTGTTCTGAATAATATTGAGGTCAGGACCAGACTGGAGAGCACTTTGGTTTTTGGGAGGGGGTGGGATGAAGGAGTGTTTAGCAGGAAATGTGTGGGCTGGACATTTACCACTTCTATTTTCAATGACTTATGGGGCACAAATATGACAAAGAGGAGCAGGTGGTGGATGAGACGGACGGAGGCAGACGCAGCACATCAAGCAAACACGTCCTGCTTTTCACATTTTCTCACCAGAAACATTTTGATTTGCTGCATAATTGCCGGCCGGCGACTGGTTGAGTCTGATTTTTCACACAGATTCTTTTCCTTCAGACCAGTTTTACACTTAATAACACAGAAACTGAAAGAGTGATTTCCCAGTGGCCGGCTCCGTGTCCGTACCTGCTGGTCTGGGATGTGCAGGACAGTGTGGAGCCTGTCGCTGTGCTGCTGCCTCGACTCCTCCTCGTAGACCTGGTCTCTGTCGACCTGCGGCAAACCCAGGAACCTCCGGATGGTGCACAGGTTGTCCCACAGCGTTCGGTTCTCAGGGCTCGGGTTCTCTTTCCACCTGAGCAGCTCACAAAGCCAACCCTGGAGGAGAAAGGTTCAACCCATGAAGAAGAAGGAATATCAAGAAAACTGGTCGTGTAGAAGCAACACAAACATTTAGTTCATCTGAAGTCAAAACTACTTTGTAGGATGATTACAACAAACCAGTTTCTGGGAGGTCACATGTGTTTTGGTGATGATATAATAACTTCCACACATGATTCAGCCATGAAAGTGACTTTTGATGCCTGAGCAGCTTCTCAAAAAGCATCTTTATTCCTCTAAAAGTGACTTACAATCTCTCTTTTCTCTGTGTGCAGTTACATTAACACCATCACCAAAGAAACAGGCTCTTTTACTGGAGACGCCTTTGTTTGTTGGTGTGTTTTAGCTTTGATCAAAGACTAAATTCATATGTGTAATGAGATTATAAAGTAATCAAAGCAGTTATGTTCATGTCTAAGAACTTCTAAAATGTTTTTTGTCTCTGAAGTCAGTGTGGTTTCAAAGCTTCTTGGGAATGTTTGACACAGTTCTGTTACAGTCATGTGACGCTAAAGTTGACGATTTAGATAAAATGTTGATCACAAAAAAAGAGATCTGCTTCATTTAGTCATTTATCAGGTAATTAAAGCGAAACACTGTTTTCTATGAGGCTAAATATTCATTTTTGATGAATCAATTTTAAAAAAAACATAAAAACCACTAAAATATCTCCTGACAGCAGCCTGCAGCTGAACTGTGAACTTTAACACAGAGCGAGAACCACTTTTAATTTGTTAAAGTGCCAAACAAATAGCTTGTTTTATTCAAAGTGCAGCTCTTTAGAAAATACTGATGAACTGATTTGAACAAATTTGCTTCATACAGTTTACTCATCGATAGATACGACAAACAGCTGTTTGAAGAGCATCCAGATGTGATCAGAGACGTCTTCAGTGAAGATCGAACACCGACAGGAAGTGAAGGAGGACACAGAAGCAACTGACTGAAGTTTCTGTCAGACATGTGACAGATTTCTGTCAGAAAGATGAACTGACATCATCAATAACAACATCAGGAAGTTGATTCTTATCGTGTTTCTGTTTGACTTGAATGACGTCGAGTCAAAGCTGCAGCCTGTTTGCTTTTGTCAGTATTTCAAACCTCAGTATCGAGTTTCGTTTCTTGTGTTTGTCTGCCAGGTTGTGTTGTTTCCTGAGAGGAGAAAGGAGAAGAAGAAGAAAAAAAAACAGAAAGAGGGAGTCTACGGGGAGCAGCGAGTGTCTGCAAGTGTGTGTGTGAAGATTGGATTATCTCTGCTAGGCTGACCCAGGATCTGCCACCAGCTGTTGTTTATGTGCAGCCTTCAGCCTGGAAATTAATGGTAATAATGTGATCATCCCTCCGTCATGTTGTCTATCTTTTTCCCTCCATCTTGCATCCTTCTGTTCCTCCCTTCTCCTCTGCGCCCCCCCCCCCACACACACACCTCCCATCGCTCAATCAATTTCAGTCCATTTACTGTTTTATCATGTTCGATGTTTCTCATGTTTCTCAGCGTCTCTCACACATTAATACACACTTTCTCTCCGTTTCTGTCCGTCTGTGCAGTGAAGGCATCTCAACTGGTCTTGAAACCATCATCTTCGACCCCCCCCCCCCCTCCTCTCCATGCACCGCTTTGATCTCGCCTTCGATCACCCGCATTGTTTACGTGAGGGTGGAGACATGCTGGTGTGCCACAGCGGGTAATCAGATACCCGACGTGCCCACACACACTCACACACACACACACACACACACACACAGTCACACACCTGCATGTTAAACCTTCATCAGCTCTTTCAAACACTGACGAGTCAGTTTGGGATTCATGAACGTTTCAGGAAGTTCATGCATGTAAACTCCTTAAGACACCGAAAAATAAAGCAGTTTAATCTAAAGTGTCTTCATGTGACTTTTCACTGTGAAACAGCTTTTTATGTTTTATCTTTTAAGCACCGACCTGACTCTTGTTGGCGGCCACCTTGGCGAACAGAGCCTGGGAAACCTTCGCCCTCTTCATCTCCTGCTGGATCTCCTCGTAGATCCCAGACGAGATGTTCACCAGCGAGTCCAGCTTCAGCGGCAGCTCTGCACTCGACACGATGCACTTTGTCTGCAAGGAAAGTCACATGAAATTAGATAAAGAGTTTGTTACATTTACACAGTTACATGTGAGATAAGATAAAAACGTGGATGATTGATTCCACATGTGGCACATTTTACCTTCAGATTCATTTTTAATGGAGGTTTGATGAACTTGTGTTTAATTTAAATACCCACTGTGACAAAACATCTTCGCTTTCAACATTATAACCAAAATGAATGAAAAGTGACATTATTGCAAAACACAAACAGCACAGAGAAGATGATGAAAGAAGACGGCGTGTTTCTATATCTGCAGGTAAACACAGTGTTTGAGGCGTAATGTTGAGGCCTGAGCAGGTTTGAAGGAGTGGACGGTTTACAGTTTCCCCAGAGAAGACTGACATTATCACTGAACGCTGCATTTAAGGACCCGAACAGTCAACACAGAGTGTGATTGCACATTTAGACACTTGAAATAAATCTAACTTTGCTGTTTTTCCAGCTGAAGACTCGTTCTGTTCGAGAGTTTATGAAGTCAGATGTTTGGTGTTTTTCTCACTGAGCTGCTGTCAGTCTGTGTGACTGCAGGTGTGTGTGTGTACCTGTGGGTGTCGGTGTGTGTTGCTGGTGGAGATGAGGTTGGTGGCGTGGTTGTGGTTGGTGTTGGTGCTCCTCTCTCTCTCCTCCTGGTAGATTCGGTCTCGCTCGCCCTCCGGCAGGTTGAGGAAGTTCTGCATGGCCTTCAGGTTGACGAGCAGCGACTGTGAGGCCGAGCGAGGGTCCTCCTCCTTACGAAGGATCTCTGAGAGCAACCCCTGCACACACACACACACACACACACACACACACACACACACAGTCAGTTACTCACACAAGATGAAGGTGTTTCTTCCTTTCCTGCATGATCTTTAGTGAACACTGTGTCTCAGTTTACCTGCGTGCGGTTGAAAGCCACGCGGGCGAACACGGCCTGAGACACACTGGCCCTCTTCAGCTCGTTCCTGACTTGCTGGTAGATGTCGAAGGAGACCTCGGCCCCTGAGCAGTTGAGGCCGGGCTCGGCGGCGGCGGGGGGCCCAGGGCCCTTGCAGGTGCGTGAGATGGGCGGGTGGTTGAGGAACTGCTGGCCGATCCCCTGCGGATGCTGGTGGACCAGCAGGCGGCTGACGGCGAGCTGCTGGTTGATGAGGTGAGCCATGGCGAGCTGCTGACGCACCAGCTGAGGGGAGAGCTGAGGGGACAGGAGCCCGCCGTGGCCCAGGAGGGGCGGAGCCTGG